>VXBI01002991.1:0-142094 GCA_013397375.1 Toxostoma redivivum | reverse complement strand
TCTTAAACCAAGACACATGTAAATGATGATAACAATCATTCCAGTGATGACATCACTGGTATATGACCCTGGAGATTCCTATAGGAACCTAAGCACACTAATGTATCAACTGTGAAGAAAACAAAATCCAACAAAGCTCATACATACTGTACTTGGATACATTTACCAGCATTTTCTATTTTTTTCATAAAACATCTGCAAGGTTACCTCACCATCTTTTGGGAAAATTCTTCTCATGACTTGTTTTAGCTGGGATTCCTGGTAAAGCCTTACATGGCTGACTTTTTATGATCACTGTCTGCCACAATGACCTATATTACCAAGCAACCAATCATATCATGGTTCTTTCCTTTCTTGCTGTAATCACTTTGTGTATCTTACCTAGAGTAACATGATATCTAGAAGTCTTATAGATCTGAGGTGATATGATAAATAAGCCTTTGTCATCTGGCTGCATGACTGGCTTTTCAAGCCCATAACAGCTGTAGATGCTATGTGTTAGGACAATGTTCTCTCCTGGTTTGTTGCCCTACTAGTGCTAGCTGGCTTGTACAATTTTCCAGACATATTTATCCTCTTCTGAGAGTAGGACACTCTGCCTTGGTTACCATCCTTTCTTAGAAGGTAAATGTTGTGGATGAAAAATCAAATTCCAGACTTTCACATAGAGTCAGTTTGTTATAATTATTTCAAATCACGTTTCTTTGTTTTCCACTTCCCATTAAGCCCTCCTGTAGTTACTAAGGCAGAACTAACTTGTGTCCATGGAAAAAACTGATAACCAAAAGATGCAATAAATATGTGCAATTATTGCTGCAATTGCTAGTTAGAGTGCAATTTTCCAAAGATCAGTGGAATTATCTTCTCAATATTCCAGTCCCTTCCCAAAGACATTCAGTTGGCTACCTGAATACTCCATAGGCGGATACAGCTGCTTTCATGAGCAGAAGCCAGTATAGGTGATTGTCCAGCTTTAGCCTTCAACAACTGTACACTCATCTCCGGATTTTGGGAGTTCTTACGGCTAGTTGTTTCTTCTGCTTTGGAACACAAATGATCATATATTTTCTCAAAAAGTTTTAGTATTGCTTTTCAATGCACGGAAATTATGTGACACTAGAAAAATAATTACATTTGAAAATAAAGTCCATCATCAAGATGGCATTACTTTAAAAACATTAGAGGTATGGATAAAGACAACTGAAAAGAAATGGGAACAATCTTCATTATCTTATCTAAACCAGCCAAAACTATTGCTCAGTGATGTGGGGGAACCTTATTTAGAAGAGAACCATAGATTTTACAGGAACTGCAAGCACAAGTGACAGTGGAGGAGGAGTGTAGGACATCAGGACAGCTACCAGGCAGATCTCTGCATGAGGCTTTTAGAGATAACAATGGGCAATGAAATTTAACAACTACATGACACTTCACAATTCTGTAATCATAGATTTCTATACTTATTTCTCCAATTGAAAACTTTTGCTAAATGCAAAGAGATTTAGCAAAAATAAAAAGGGTCACAGAGACACTTTTTGAGTGTCTGCTGCGACATTTTCCAGAGCTGGAGAGGTTGGCAGGACCTGCATAGACATTCAGTGGATGCAAGACCTAACATGAGTGTCTATTCCATTGGGCAACTACAAGGCCTAGGAAGAGTCTGGTTTTAGGGAGTGCTTTCTTTCCTAAATAAATTAATCTTAAATCCATATTACAGATGATCAAATTTCTTATTACTGGGAAATTCTGCTTTCCAGGAGAGGATTTCTAAGGGATTCAGAAGAATCTAGAGGATTTACTTCTTGCCAATTAACCAACTCATTTGCACAGCTTTAACTCTTAAGCACTATGCTCTCTCTTGATTATGATTTTTTAAGGACTGATACCATAATGAAGAATTTTCTTTCTAAAATTACACCTAGTTTTGAAGCTTTTGTCTGTGGGGCCATTTACTGATGCTTGACTCAAGTTGGCTCTTCCTGTACTATTTCAATAACTCATTGCTTGAATATTTATATAGAAGAAAAGTGTGTATAGTTGACATTCTTAAACTCTGAAAGTGCTATCATGTCTACTTGGAAAAAAAAACAGTTAAGGTCTTGAATATACTACATCCTGGCCTGGCTTTTGGGAAATAACTACAAATCAGGAGGGAGCAGAAGATGATGAAATCTGTCACCCACATACCAAAAGTATCCCAATTATTCTAAACACAGTTTGTCAGACAAACTGACAAACTCAGTTTCTACAATAATCTGGGCAGAACTCATGGATCAACATTAAAAAGAATGAAAACCTCTTTCCATACCCGTTTTTATTCCAGTATTAATTTCATCACTTTCTGCATTTTCCTAAAAGAAAGGAATAAAACATAAGAGAATTAGGGTTTTATTTTTCAGTTGGATTATTCAAATATTCCTCCAATTTCCACTAAGTATAAATAAGAAACACTTTATTTGAAGAGAATCAACAGATTAACAAATCGTAAATGAAATTAATGGGAATTAAGGAGCATGTTAAATGTAAATTTGGCCTAATAGCCTGTGCTGGTTACACTGGGGAAGGATAGACGCAGAGAAGTTTTTCTCTATAAGAACTTCCTCTTGAGTTGATGGGACCAAGTGAAGGCTGGTTTGGTTATTGACAGCCTGAGTAACCAATTGGAGAAAGTTAGTTCACTCCATGAAAACACATTTTGAAGGTGGTAACCCGGAAAAGAGCTCTTTTTCTCTTCCAGCAGCAGTGCGGGTAAAAGGGCCCGGCCTGGCTCCACTCTCCTCGCCAGCAGGGAGGAGNCTGTAGGGATGAACTGGAAATTCCTATAAACAGTGGAGAAAAACATGGGGGGTTGGAGTGTTCCATGTGATAGATTATTTGACCAAAAACACCTGTGGGGAGAATCTTTGCCCCAGGGAAAGAAGGGGATCTGAGTTTTCTGAGGATGAAGCATGAACAGAGAAAAAAGATATGAAGAGAACTTTTGCTTTGGAACAGTCCATTCTTAAAAGTAATACCCCATGAGTTTGACATGGCCCACAAGCACAGCTTTGGGAAGACTGTAAAGTTAGGAGGAGTGCTATGATTGCAGATTCCTGGGCAGCTGCTCTTCATGAAAGTGAAGTCAAAGGAAAACTGTTTCCTTCCCCTCCTGGGAAAGGAATCCTTATAGCCAAACAGGAGGAAGCTCCTCTCTCTGAAGTGAACTAAAAAGGACTATTTAAGTTGGCAACTGACTTAAGTAATTTTTTTTTGTATGTTTGTTTTGTTGTTATCAAGGATGGGAGAGGGGAGGAGGGAGTGGTCTGAAGATCTTACTCTGAATTTGTTTTCTTCCCTTTCTTTGTGTAGTTAATAAATTTCTTTTTATACCCTTTTAAGTTTTAGGCCTGCCTTGCTTTTGCTCCTGGTTCTGTCTAACAACTGAAAATGAGTATATTTAAATTAGCAAATCAAAGCTATAATATAGCCTTAATTTCTTAAGACAAGCAAAGTCAATCACAATTATGTGAATGTAACCTAGATCTCTCTGAGAGTGTAATTCAGAACATGCATATAGTCTTGTTACTGCCTTGAGCAAAAACTAACAAACTGTATAAATACATTTATACATATATAAACATTTACTCATGTCTGCATTTTCAGTAAGAGAATTTTCACAAATCCTCATTTGTGCCTTGCCACACAAGCTTTTGAGGATCCCCAAGGCTGACAGTCATCAGTACATCGACCTCAGAAATTGCCAAGTCAAATAAGACAGGGTAAACTCTGGGGCCAGAAGTGTTTGAGGTATCTCAGAAGAGGATAAGTCACTGAAATCTCATCCTACACATTTATATATAAGGCTTGATGTATGGGACTTTCAGGGATCTTTTTAAAAGCTGCAAATAACTTTCCATTTGTTATTCTAATGAGGACACAGCACAGTGTATTGGATACTTTAGTTTTCAGATGGCAATTAAGCCAGTGTTTGCTTGGGAATCTAAGTGCCATGTTCTGCAGAAACAACATGGTGGTAAGAATCTGAGAGGTAGCAGGATTTTCCTCTTTTTGCCTACTTACTTTTTATCGCTCAGCAAGTATGGCACATCCTTCTCGCATATAAGGGCAAAAAGTGTCACAAAAACCATAATGCTATCCTTAGCAAAAATATACTGATTGAGATACACTGATACAAAGATGGTAAAAACAAAAACAAACAAACAAACAAACTAACTAACTAACTAACTAACTAACTAACTAACTAACTAACTAACTAACTAACTAACTAACTAACTAACTAACTAACTAACTAACTAACTAACTAACTAACTAACTAACTAACTAACTAACTAACTAACTAACTAACTAACTAACTAACTAACTAACTAACTAACTAACTAACTAACTAACTAACTAACTAACTAACTAACTAACTAACTAACTAACTAACTAACTAACTAACTAACTAACTAACTAACTAACTAACTAACTAACTAACTAACTAACTAACTAACTAACTAACTAACTAACTAACTAACTAACTAACTAACTAACTAACTAACTAACTAACTAACTAACTAACTAACTAACTAACTAACTAACTAACTAACTAACTAACTAACTAACTAACTAACTAACTAACTAACTAACTAACTAACTAACTAACTAACTAACTAACTAACTAACTAACTAACTAACTAACTAACTAACTAACTAACTAACTAACTAACTAACTAACTAACTAACTAACTAACTAACTAACTAACTAACTAACTAACTAACTAACTAACTAACTAACTAACTAACTAACTAACTAACTAACTAACTAACTAACAAAAAACCCTTTCATTTGAAAGAATGTTTCCAAGCAAGTGTGGCTGCAGTGTAGAAGCGGTTCTGGTTTTATTCAAGTACTTCATGATTTGTCTGTATTACCTTCCCCCTTGAATCCTTGTATACCCCATTTGAAAGTTAGAATTGCTAGTGATAAGTATCTGCATAACACTTGGACAGTCAGCTATTCCATGTGTTACAGAGCCAGCTGACTAACAAGGGATTCTTAAAGCACTGCCAGTCAGTTTAACAAAGCTAAACAAAGTTAATTTCTTCATAGTCCTTGATATTTAGTTTTGCAGATGCATATGGAGGGATTTTAGTAAGTTACAGTACTTTAAAACCAAAACCAAAAAGAAAATAGAAATTTGTTTTGAATGCTACCAAATCTATCAAACCACCATACCTCCTCATGTAGGTCCAAAGAACTTCCCTGCTCTGGAATGGCACTGGCATCACTCCTCACAGAAGGAGTAGGGGACACAGAACTTCTTTTCCTGTATGAAAGAAATTATTGAAGATCACTAACATTCTTGAAGATACTATTTGATATCTGGAAATCAACATCACTCAGCATTAAAAAGCATAATAAAATAAAACTGATTAGACTGATTCAACTATGGGTCATTGATTTTATATATTTTTTTAAGTTACTAGGCAATATTTGCATATTACACAGCCAATCTCTCCAGGCAGGAGTTTTGAACTAATGAAATCCATAGTAAATGAAAAGTAACATTAGTATTCATCCTTAAGGCATGAAAGGGAAAAATTAACTGCATGCCAAAGGCTTGTTCCCTTTCATTTTATACAGTATTTTCTCTGTAAATAGTTTTCAATTAATTACAGAAACTTATTTTCTAATTTGTTATGAAAACTCTCAATAATGAAGTTTTGTGAAAGAAAATAAGGAAAAAAATGGATGTGATCTTCAATGGTTTTGTTTCTGAGTCAAGAAAAGTTCTGTGTTAATAAGTGGTTCTTGCCACATAGCACACTAATGTCACAGCTGCTCTGATTTTGGCAAGAGTATCTGAATAACTAGTTAGAAAGTATGCAGCTGGGGTAGTCCACTTAAATTTGGTCAGGTGGCTATAAATTTGCAATTTTCTGTGTTTGATTTTACAGATTTGCTATCATGCTTGAACATTTTTTTGTGTGTTTGTATGATCAAATTTATCCAGGTATCTTCCCAGTAAATACAAAACATCCTAAGACTGTATGATTTCCCAAGTCATTGTAGGATTCTCCTATTTAAGAATAGTAAAAGCTTGTCTTCATTTATAAAAAAAATCTATTTATGAATTTTAATAACTCAATTTTTATTTAGCTAGGATTTCTTAAACTAATCATTAAGTTATAATGTCAAAAAGACAATATATGTTCAATTAAGTAGCACTGATATCAAGTAGCATAAGCTACTTGGAGATTTTAAAGCAACATAAGACCGTAAATCAGCTTAATGGTTCACAAGAGCCAAAAAGCTGTCTAATTGCTAAAAGCTTAAAGCTGCATAAGTATTTCAGCCATACTGAATCCTTTTGGCTATCATTGCCTTTGCATATCCATTGGAAGACAAATGTTTCTGAAGTGATGTACAGGTGCAATGCCTTTCTTTCAAAATAAGCATATTTGGCTAAATTTCTCTTTTTCATCAAACACTACCAACCTATGGAAGCTACTAGTTTGTTTTAAGAGGAATCTTGTGGCTACTTGTGACACACTTCGATGTGCTTGCCTCTTTGCTGAGAGAATCTAAAAGCAGGAGGATTTTATCAGGTTTAAAATAAAGAAAAAGCCTGCTGCCACACAATTATCTCACAGAGATAAAAGAAATTATGGTACCCTAGAAAACTGATACAGAGCAAAAGCTACCTTTTGTTGAATTCTTCAACATAACGGGGACTTAAGAGATCATTTAGAGGAAAAAAGGAGAGCTGAGTGAAAAAATAGCATATTGTTTGACAAGCATTATGAAAGTTTAAGAATGGGTGAGCTAATTAACTATATGGACTTGCATTGATTAAATACAAATAAAATCTCAATTGAATGAGATTTTATCTCATATTCTCAAATTTTTGGAGAAACATTACATCATTTCCAACATTACTACAACAAAATTCCAAGTAACTTTGCCTATCCCCAAGGAAAATAAAATACACAGTTACCTGGAAGAGGAAACACTATGTATGAGGAATAATATGGCATTGACTCCAGAGCCCTGGTTGTCTTCAGTAGTTTTATGCCTGAAAACAAAGACATTTGTACAGGCTATGTCAGATAGGTTGTTCCCGAAAATGTTTCACATTTAACTTGTAATTAAAAAAATTTAAACTTTTATTTTCCCAGAATGCATGCCAACTAAAGTTTTAGACAGTTTCTCAGAATCAGTTAATCAGTTATGATGGTTTAATGTCAGTGGAGAGGACATACAGAATGTGCCTGTGCCAGGAAAAACAGGTACCTGATGATGAAAATTTCATTCAGCCAACTATTTTCTGGAGGATTAGTATTTAAGAAGAAAATGAAGTAACTTAACTAGCTAAGTTAATGTTAGCAATGTACCCTTTTCTTGGCACTCAAACAGTGATGTGAACCCTTGGTAAAGTACTCTACTTACAAAGTATTGACTTTCCTGTCTTCCATGCTTCAATATGAATTTGCAGCCTCATATATGGGGGAATCAAATATAAAGACAGAGCCACTGTCTAAACTGCAGTAAAGTTTTAATTATTTTCCGTGGTACAGAAAACTCATCTCACTTTCTCACAAACTTGTCAATTTTACACATGAAGGATGACGTGAAACTCTTGGGTAGAATAGCTAAATACTGACTTTGTATGGTCCTAAAAGACCAGGAATACTGGCACGCTGCTCCACTCAGTGAAACCGGACATATTGCCATTGTTCAGTTTACTGGCGTAGCAGCTTAGTGGGCATATGAATATCTGGAACCATCCTATGCTCACTCATTGTCACTTTTTGTGAAAGATCTTTACTCTCAAACCTCCAAAATCACATCAGGTTTCTCCTCATTGAATGTGACTTCTAGTCTTCTAGATATGGACAGTGATTGAGACATGATAATGTAGAACATCTGCCATTATCATCTGAAGTAGTGTTACTTCCAAATGTCCTCCCAAACACAAAACTTCCAAAATAAGGATGTTTCTCAGCTCAGCAGCAGCCTCTAGGCAATGACTAGTGATTTATATGGTGAGAATTTCCTTCAGCGACAGTGCTGAGTTATGTTAAAACATTATTTTTAATTACATCATCTCTTCCCCAAATGGCTCTCCTGATCACTTCTCCTATCTTCAATGTCAGGACTAGCTGGCAAAGTAATTTGAAGTGGGAGGGAGGAGGGCCCATATAAATTGCTGCTTTAATTCCTGCTTGTAAATCACTCTTTATATTTGGGCATATTGGAATTTCCAGTATGCCATTTGAAAAGTTTGTATGGCATACTGGAGATCAAAAGGCACGAAAGTAATACTTACAGGCATTTCACAGAGGCAGATTCAAAATCCCACAAATTTATTTCACCATTTGCACTTCCTGTTGCTATCAGTCTGCATCCTTCTACTTTTAAAACATCGAAACACTTAATATCCACAGAAGATAAAAAAGTCTACAAAGAAGATTAAAAGAAAAAATTGAGTAGGAGTAAGAGTAGGACACTACAGATAGTGAAATATTTTAACTGTTAATCTAACAAAATACCTAAATGGACAGTGTCTACAACAACTGCATATACGATGCTATTTTAATACTATTGTATTGGAGCTACATAGAAGCACCAGAGAAAGCAGGCAGTAAAAGTTTTGGGAGACTCCCTGCTGCAGAGGACAGGGGCCTCCAACCTGACCTGCTTTATACAACACAGTTGCAATTTGAGCATGTGAAAACAGGTGCAAAGGGCTAAAGATTAATCAAAAGTAGGTATCTGTGGAGATATTCTAATCAAGTTAAAGGAAGAATTTACTGAACAGAGATATAATGACCTTTCCATAAACATCGTCCACATCTGTTACAAAGTTAGTGAAATTTTACAAGACAGGACTTAAGTCTTGTGGACTATTCAAGTTAAAGCAAAACATAAATTGAAACATAAATTTGATATTTTATTTTATCAAAGCAGTAAGAGAAGAAAATGGAATAACTCTGATATTCAGCTTGATCTTTATCTGACGCTATTACTAAAGGTCAGCCTAGCTATAGGAAGAAAGACATCTCATTTCCAGAGGTTTTTATGTGAGAACTTCAACTTACTATATTGTTCAAGAATATGCAGTGTATCTTTAGAGCAACTCTAACTCCTTAATTATGGTGATAACCATGCAATGGACTTCTAGGAAGACATAGCCCTTAGTCACTTTCTTACGTGATTTATTCTGTGTATTTATTTCAGTGCACTGAAAAGTCTGGAATCACAGAATCATAGAACCTATAAGGTTGTAAGGGACCACAGTGGGAAATAATTATTTGGTTCTTGTTCCATTGCTAAAACATGAAATCTTTGTGAGCACACTAAACATTTTACTTTCCAAACTTCTGTAAATTATGTGAAACTTCGAAGTGTTTCTCACCTCTGTATCATTTCTCATGGAACTGGTGTTACATAGAAGCCGAATGTCTGGAAAAAAATCTTGTGTTTCTAAGGAGCTAGGCTTCAGTGACAGATAGACAACTGGATTCCTTCGTGGAAATGGCACTATCTCAGAAAGCATCCATGTGACATATAGATCTGTTTGAGCTGAGTCACCCTATTAAAATAACTGACTTAATGAAAGAGGAAGGAAAAGATTTCTTTATTAATAAAGAATTATAGCAAGTGTGTATCTTGTTTAGATACACACTTAAAATGTAGCTTGTTTTCTGTGACAATTATCTTAAGAAGCTCTTTATATAGACTAAACACCATCTGTAGTAACAATACCAATATTTTAAAACTGTTACCTCAAAGGATTTATAAGTACTGAAACCTCAATCACACATGAAAAAGCAAACTTAAGGAAAAAATTATGAGAATGGTGAAAACCAGTGATGGACTAATAAACATTTTAACACTAGACAGGAGCACAAAAAGCTAAATTGACTACATTGAAAAAGCAGATTGTTCCTTGACAGTTTCTAAAAGTTTATTTACTAATTGGTAAAAAAGTCCTATTTTACTTCAGAAATGAGAGGCTACCAAATGAAATTTGGGGGGGAGAGGGGGGAAAGAAGCATATTTGAAAAACCTGAATGATTTTTATCTTCCCTCTCTGCTCCAAAACAATAACTGCATGTTGACCCTCATCAGCCTTCAGATATACTATCTTCAGCACTCGATGCTCATCATTGCTGTGTTGCGCTAAAGGCAAGGCTTTAACTTCTTGCCCACTTTCAAACTCCCAGATTTTCACTGTTCCTACACAGGGATGACAAAAATGTAGAAAAGGCAATGAACTTTTAGCAATAATCTTTGCTGCAAATCCAGAAGCTTAATTTGGATCAAACAGGGAAAAGAGAAAGAAAGAGAAAATCCAATTTGAGGTCAAGAGCTAGGTCACTAGTCTTTCAAAAATTCTGTGTGTTTCTTAGCAAAGCAGCTGTAGGGACAAAAAACTTAGCAGAAAATATCACTACCCTCTCAATTTTTCCATCTTTTTTTCATGTCTATTTTTTTGTGCAGCCCAGGATAAAAGATCTCCGCTTATCTTGCTTCTTACAGTTTCTGAATAACATTATCAGAGAGCAATCAGTGTGGGCTATCTGGCAGAAAACTTTGGGTTCTGAGCGACAGCAATGAGCAGAGGGACCTGATTGCTGGATTTATCCCAAGAGCTAGTGGGGAGAAGAATCTATGAAATTTTCTTAAGTAAAGCAATTAATTATGTGTAACTTTTCTTTTGTAGGACTTGACAACATTCACATTCTCCTATGCTCTTAAGATCTATAAAGGGTGCAGTCTCTGTGCCCAAGTAGAAACAAGGAATATTAGCCAGTATGTTGTGTGGAAAAGGCCATCTTTTTCTCTTAATGAGAGACAGCTTTTATAAGTTTCCCACATTTTAGAAATTCAGGTGTGTACTCTTGAACATTTTAATGTAAGAAGAATTATCCTTTCATGTTAACGGATGATAAAATTATTAAAGCTTCCTGCACAATTCAATGTGTACTTGTGCATTGGAGAGGTCTTGTCACATTACCTAAAACTCCTGCATCCTTAATACCAGACATGAAAAATACAGGAAACATTTATATCTGTATCTCTTTCTCTCTATCTTCTAGTGTTCAATGACTTCTGTTCAATGACTTCCAACACTATAAAATTGAGCTTAGAGACTAGAAAATTTTAGAACTACCATTCTTCATCTGCAGCCATTTAATTATAGATCTAGGTCCTAGGTATTATGAGGAAACTTGTCACACCAAGAGCTTTGAAGACAATCTTTCAAAGAGTAATAAGCTAAAAAAGAACCAGAGCCCAAGCAGCCAAAAATCATGTTTCTGTGAACCACATATCAAAGAGAACCCAACCAAGACCCACCCCATCTTTCTACAGACTGAGAGCTGCGCAATCAAAATTAATTCTGTCACTGAGACAGTCAAAGCAAAGATTTCTGTCTGCTAATGCAATATGCCATATTAAAAAAAAAAAGGTAATAAAAAGTAGTAAAGGTAACAAAAAACTGTAATAATTATCTAATTGCTTTACCATCACATGCCCCAGTAGCAAGATAAACCCCATTTATTTCAATGGCTGCACAGGTCACCTCAGTATTCAGCCCATGTGCATCTTCTATTTGGTATATTTGAGATCCCGTTTCTAGGTCCCAGACCTGAAAAAATAATATTATAGTTATTTTTAATACATCCTCTAAAACCAGTCATACAATGTGTTCTACTGTGATAGGAGAAATTATGGCCAGTAGCAACCTTTCTTACTGAAACACCAGTATATTTTCCATTAAAATGTCCCTCTCTCTGGGGAAGCCACCCAGGCAAGGGGAGGCTCTATATTTTACATACGCTATGATAAAGACCCTTGTTAAGTCAGAGAGACTGACATTAAATAGAAAGTGTTTTTTAAAGTTTGAAAGCAAAGAAATTTAACTAGAAAGAATTGTTTGAGTTACAGTTTCTGTGCAGAATATACAAATGAGGCTTCTCATAAACATTTGGTCCAAAAATGTAGAAACAACTGTCTCTGATCATTATTGAATACTTTTAGAAATTTAAGCAACACCTTATAATGAAACACCAGTACAAAATTTGGTCACTGTAGTGGGATAGCTCAGATTCAACTGGATTTATCAAGTAGCCGCTAATTTCATATGCACTGTAGTCTGATTTTCTGTAGCACCAAGTGCTCTGAATTATCTTGTGATTGTAATAGTGTTGCAGCCATTGTGGTCTAAGGAAGGCAGAGTTTACAGTGACAAATAACATCTTTAGACAAAGTATAAACTCAACAAACCAATACACAAACAAGCCTTTCTCCATGGAATGCCATGCATCACCAACTGATCCAATAAAAGATGCTATCTCCCTACAAATTTTGCCATCTAATGTACGAACAGCTGGTGAAAACTGCAGCTTTTCAGTACCTCTTATGATTATTGTAGCACTGCTAAAAGGAAAAGTTGGATCTTCTGAACCCAAATAGGGTTCATGGCTACCACTTCTTTGTAACCCAAAAATAGCCACAAAAACACCACTTTTTGAATAAAAAATACTAGTAACTTATCACATTTCCTGATAACTTATTCCAAATAAAAAAGCTGAGAATTTTATTTTTCAGTATAAAGGGTGACAACTTACACTCACCTTCAGAACTGACTCAGAGCAAATGCTAAGAATCTGGTGAAAAGCTCTGTTGTAAAGGACAACATTTAGGCTCTTCTCATGTGTCTGAGGCAACTCTTTTGAATCTTGTATCACATTAGCTAGGGGATAAATATCAATGACATCTGAACCTGCACAAGGTGAGAGAAGTGAGAATATATACATTTTGTGCATGATTACTTTTCCTGGAAATGAAAAGATTTCACATAAGCCATTTAGTTAATATGGATTCTTCTGAAGAAGATACGGAATTTTTTGAGAATACCTGTTCTCTCTCTGAAGCAGAAAACATTCACACACAGTCCCCCAAAAAGTAAAAAAATGGCTAAGTATTTACCTGTCATACACAGTTCTCTGCCCACCTTTGATGAGATTGACATCCTGACTGCAAATTAGTAGAAGCCATAAATCCCCCAGTCACAGACTTGGTTGGCATGAAATTGAATGAATCCAAATACATAAAACTCAAACTGGGAGACCTATCACTCCAATAAATTCTGGTTTCTGGTTCTGCTTTCTTAGACATAAAGCAATTCTATGTGCAGGCAATGATAACGTCTTTCAAGTACCTTCCATTATACAGCACAGCAGTTCTGAATGGTGTTTCCCGAACCACCTTCCAGTGCTCTAAGATCAGAGGTGGCAAAGACAGAGGCAGACAGAGACAATAAGACAAAAGAATGGACAAGGTCTGTACAATACTCTCAAGCCAGAGTGCATATGCACTCTCCCATTGCAGCTCCAGTATTCCTGCCCTGGTATCCCCACTGACCTACCAGCACAGAAACAGCAGTGAGTACAGAGCAAAGGAGCATTATGCCTAATCCTTTGCATAAATCCAGGTGCAGAGGCCAGAAGCTTGGAAACAGGCACAGAGGAAAGCTATGGCAATATTCAAATGAAGCATGAAGGTGAGCTGTGATTTATGAATGTTAGTGAAGTACTAAGTGAAAATCTCCTCTGTGAAGCCAGGCACACAGCAATGAGAATGAATTCACTCATATATAGCCTCTGTCTCTTGCCCTCTTCAGGGGCAAGGATACATTCTCTTAGGCTTTTAATGGAATCATTAACAGAGTCTAGGACCAGACTTTTATAAATATTTAGGCCCTTACAGAACCATTGTTTAAAAGGGCAAATTACCTCATTTTGTCAAGGATTGACCTGTATAAATTCCCAACACTGCCAAACCTTGAAAATCTCACAAGCATAAATTTGAAATGAAGACAGTATCTGTATCCTTTAGTGATTAAAAAATTCAGTAGAAACCATCAAGTCACTGAAAACAAAATGTTTCATATTCATCTTCTCAGATCTAACAAGCTTTGCAAGCTTCGTGCCTTGTTCCTAATCCAAGGACAGAAAAAGTTGTCTCTAAAGACAATTACTTTATTTGCCTGGTACATGTCAGGCCTCTATAGGCTCAGAACAAGTTCAAAGCTGTCTTTTTTGTGACTACATTGCTGAGGGAGACAAACCCTGCTGATTTAAAGAGTCTCTGCCTTAGATATAAAAGGCTAACATCCTTAGTGACAACTGCAAAGCTCTGGTCCCTCAGAGGTGCCAGGGTCCCTGCTACAAAGTCAGGAAACAGAGCCCAAAAACCCCAGGTTGAGTTCCCACAATATTTTATCCCTAATCAGTTGGGCAGTGTGTCTGTTGATACCTCAGGTTGTTGGGCTGTTTTTAGCTACTGAGTTAAATAAAGGGTTTGAGTATATTTGTGAGAGCTCCACAGGGATTGCATGCTGCTGTATGTTTTCATCTCCAAACAGGAGATGGGTCCTAGAGAAATAGTTAGGGGGAGTCAATACCTTAATAGCTTTCAAGAAATGACAAGTCTATATAACAATAGTTTAATTTTGCTGTGGAAGGCTCATCTTGCCTTCAGAGAAGCCTTTCTCATTTCCTTTGGTTCCTGCTGTTAATTCCCATGCTGCATATTTTCATGCCATTTTCAATATTGAAATTAGCACCATATATTACTCACTTTAAAACAGACTTAATGCACAATACCCTCGCCTCCCAGTATTCTGTATATTCTCATATACCTTACTCCTGTAATCAACTTCAGTTGTCTTTAATCATAAAGAAAATTGGATTCTAAGAGAAGGGGCATGCTCTCACACACCAACTGTAATAACATACCTGTGAAAAGCACGCCATGATCATTGTCAAACACCATAGGAAAGGCATTCATCTCTTCTGGAGTTCCATGACTTTCATAGAAGACCTGCAGCGGTGAAAGAGTCTGTATATCCCACACTCTAAAAACCTAGAGGGAGAGAGAGAGGAGAAAATCTAATACTGTATCCTGACTGGATTTTCAACTGTTTTGTTTCTATGACATTGATATTACACCTGCCAATGAAAATCCCATTGTTAAAAACAGTACATCCCAAAATAAGCAAGAAAAATATCAAAAGTATCTTTATCCCCTTTTTACTAAGGATAAAATGCACAGAAAGGCTGATTTTTGTAGTCATGACCTGACAAGTCCACAGCAGAACCAGATCTCATGGAAACTGGTTCTATCCCTTAATGACAACATGTCTCCATTGTGTGTCATACTTTTCTGTCACATACAGATAAATGCCACTTGTTTAAAAACTTGTACATGAACTGGAGTATGAAATGGTACGCAACAGTACAAAGATAAATTTCAGGGGGTATTGGATAAAGAAATTCCTGAAACCTTTGACTGACAGCAGATGTTGGTAAGGAGCATTAGATCTTACCTTCAGGTTCAATGGAAAGCACAGCATCTGCTTCAAACTAGATTAATTGTAGGTTAGCAGCACTTTTCATCTTGCCTGATCAAAAGCTGTGTTGAACTTACTGCTATCCCATGCAAACTATTTTTAATACTTCAAGAAATCACGATTTAATTTCTCGGATCCCATGGCCTTTAGTGTGGTGTATCTCTCTGCAAGATAATTTTACTATGCTCTCAAAAGTTGTTCTGTCATCACATCTACCTGCAAGTCTTATTCAGCTGCCATAACAGGTGAGTCATATATAGGCATTTGTACGAGTTATTTTTATTCATTCAATTTTGCTATTATTATGGCTTCACTTTTAATTGGGATTTTAACACAAAGACACATGTCAGTACAACATCAATACACTTATCAATACTCTGAGTGTTGTGGGCCTTGACAAAAGTCACAGCCTGATCTTAAAGGATGTTACTGTGGATCCATCAGAGTTCTGAAAAGGAAGGGAAGAAAAGGAACAGATGTGTCAATCAGTGTTTAAACAAATCAGCTTTGGCACCAGAGAGAAATTCATATGAGTGGTTAAGAATGTTAAGTAGAAGAAAATTTCTCCTTAATATTTTGTTTGTTTTCAGGAAAACTCAAAAAGAAAGGACTCCAAAGAACTTTTTTCTGAGAATTTTTCCCTGAGACAGTACTGAGTTAAAAGAACCATGTCCATCACATTCCTCTGATTGACTTCTGATTACATTTCAGTTCATTCACACATGCAATTTCTAAATCCTACAAAGAGCAAAATGGTCACTGAGAAACCTTGAAACAGGAAATCCTTTAGAATAGGAAAAAAATCATGAAGCCCTTTATCCAGCTGAACAGCAAAAATTGAAAGAGAATGGATGATGAGAATTGAGAAAGTTAGGGCAATATCACAGGTGGATCTCCAATCTCAATTCTGGTACACTCACAATTAGAGCATGTAAAAACATGGGTAAGAGCTGAAAATTAGGTAAAAGTAGGTATCTGTGGAGATACTACAGTCAGGTGAAAATAAGAAGTCACTGAACAGAGATAAACCTTCCCATAAACATCACCCAGATCTGTTACAGTGTTGGTGAAATTACACAAAACAAAAATTGAAGGAAGACAATTCTAATAGGCTAATGGACTATTCAAGTTCAATTGGTCAAAAAGTGTGACACAGGTTTGACATTATATCAAAGCAATAAAAAGAGAAGAGGCTTTTATAGCACAAGAGAATATATGTAAGAGCTTCCTGTGCTATTTCTTGCTGCTTGTTCAGCTGTTAAGGCCAGTTGCACATTAAGAAAATGCAGTCACTTAAAGTGACAGCAAAAACCTAGATACATTGCAGCATTCATAAATCTCTTCTCTGCCTTATTGCTGCTTTTTTTCCCCAGCCTGTGGGCAGGGATGGGGAGATTACATAAACCACTCTTCCACATGAGTAACTCCCACACACGGCATCACCAGCATGGCCGCAAGACACAATGTCAGTGCTGCTCATCTGCATGAGCACACAGACTGTGCATGAATCCATGCATGAAGAGAGGCAAAAAAGACATGCTTATTTAGAAATTAGGAAGTGACTAGAGGGAGTTGCCTTAGGAGTGTTTTGTTAATACTAACTTTACTGTCCTACTTATTTATTGAAGAATTTCCCACAGCAGCCTGAGAAATACCAGGAATCCCTGAAAACGTCTGAGAGCATATTTTTTACGGCAAAGTTCTTTTGGACAGTGTCTTCTGAAATGCAAAATACAGACCATATACAAGCAAACAAAATATATTAGGGAGGAGAAGAAATGTGGAAAGAAGGCGCTTCAAGTGCTATTGGAAAGAACACACCGTTTCAACTTCATAGGGAAAGCTGAGCTGTACTTCTTGCAACTGTATAGAGAAACTTTGTTCGGTTTAGCTGTTAGCAGAATTGGCTTTGACCCACAGACTTTTTAAGAGTTGGCAGAGCAGGGATACTCCCCTGTGTTCCCACAATGTGACCAGCCTTCTTCACACAGTTGGTATCTGGCACACAGGAGCATTCAAGGAATGCATACTGCATCTCTTTCCTCTATCTTGGCTGCAACAGCCCCAGCAAACTACTCTGTTATCCTCTCCAGGACTGCAATCTGGAGCAGTTCCTCTGTTCTGGGGTGCTCTTCTCATGTCATTCATTTTTCAACCCAATGGCAAAACCACAGTTACAGATGGAATTTCCACTGATAAAAATTGGGAACCAAATCCCCCAGAACTCAGTGAGAGTTCTTGCCACTGAGACCCATTCTGAGCCTTCGAACATCCCCTGAAAATTTTAAATGACTATATTTGTATTCATAAATATTTTCCTCTTGGGCACCACCTTCCTTCAAGCCCTAAAATTCAGAACACAGAAAAAAGCCTGAACAATCTATTGCCATTGACTCTGAAGCCTTTGTTTTATGAGCACGTAAAACTCGCAACACATCTCTCTACTATTTTTCTCAATACACTCAAAGACAGTCAGAAGGCAAAAGATTCATCTTAACAACTAAAATGTGAAGAGAAGAGGGAAATAGAAAACAGATGGGAATTAGGGCCAGAAAAATTGTAAATAAATTCCTTACATGCTCTCAGTACAATAAAGTTCAGGCTTGGGAACAGGCTTGGGAACACTTATCTTCTTATATTTTGCTAGGTTTCTATGTAGACACTACTGTGGAAATACGCTTTGACTTTCGAAGAGGCAAATCCTGTTCTCCTTTCTGTCTGTAATTAACTGAGATAGATAAGGACTAAAGAAGTTCAGGTTTTGCCTCTCCCCCTTACCCCACCAAAACATAATCCCTTCAAATTTCTGCTAATTAAGAATGACTTTAAAACACTGTTCTACGGGAAATATCTCAACAACTCTCTAGAGAAAAAAGTAACTTTCTTTTAGTTCTTCCAAACTCTCACATTCTGCTGATACTTTTTGCAAGTTAAATAATATTTGTTTTTTGAAGAAGTCAACTCTCCTCAGTTTTACAGAATGGTGATGTTGCAAGTCTTTAAAAGGACTTATGAAAAAACACTCATGCAGTTAAAATTCAAAATCCAACACTTGTGGGGCAGAAAGAAGTTGCACTAGCCACTGTAGGCACAGACAGGAAGAGTAAGGAGCAATTGAAGTTGATTTTTTTAAGCATTTAGTTTATTTGCTACTATTTGCTTCCCTGTTCACCTGTTTGAGAGGGTCATTTAAGGCTCCATGGTCTAAATGAAAAAAATCACAAATCCATACAGAACATCTGAGGCCTCAAAGACAAAAATCACCAGGCATGAATGTCAAACTGCAGTTCTGCTTGCTGTGTTACTTAAGTTATCTGCAGAGAGTGCCTATATGTGTCTTGTGATCCCTGAAGGTGATCCAGCAAACTACTGCAACTCTCTGTCACAGTAAGGATACTTAGGAACAAATTGATGTCAATGGGATTATTTGTGAGGTGAAGGCAAGGAGGATTTAGTTCTAATCATATTAATGCAATGTGTTTCAGCAGCCAGTACTATAGCTACTGCCTTATTAAGACATTAACAAAGTTCAAAATTATGAGCATTTCAAATCACAGATAATACCATTAACCTAGTAGTATATAAAATTACTTACTTTTCCCAAACATGAAAATAGATATACCTGATCCGTGCTGCAAAGACAAAATAACACTCAACACTTCTGGAGAACAGCTTCAGTGGACATGTAGATGGTGTGGGGGGTCAGAAAAAGGAAGCTACAGGTATAGGACAGAGGTGGCTGCCCATGGATACCTGAATCAGAAGAGTTAAAAACCAGACAGATTCCTCCTGTTAATCTTCAACCAATCTTAGAATGATTTTCTCACCTTAGACAAAGTTTTTGAAATAGTTTAACTTTTTCATGGAATAACAACAGTTGTGGTTGGAAGAGGCCTTTGGAGATCACCTTGTCTAATACCATGGTTCAAGTTAAGCCACATAGAGCAGGGCCATGTCCAGATGGATTTGAAATATTTCCAAGGAGGGAGATTCCACAACCTCTCTGGGCACCCTGTGTCTGTGCTTGGTCCCCCTCACAGCAAAGAAATGTTTCCTGATGTTCACACAGAATCTCTTGTGTTTCAGTTTTCATTGTCTTTTTTCTGGTCACTGGGAGAAAAGATCCTGGTACCATCATCTTTGCACTCTTCTTTCCAATATTTTTCTAAATATATGACATCTCCCTTGAGACTTCTGTAGGGTTTTGTAGTGTTTTTACTTTTATTTTTTTTCAGACCGAGGCACAGTGTGATTTGATTATTAGAAAATGGGACAGGAAATTACAGAAAATTGAATATCTTACATGAAAGGTCTGAAGAATATTCAATGCTATTGAAGGATTATGCAATATAAGAGAAGAACAAAATTCTTAATATCTGGGAGAAACAAACAAACCAAAGAGAATAAAGGCACAGCAGTAAGAGAACTTTGGTTTCAAAGCTGTAAAGAAAAAATGTGTCTGATATAGATGTGGCCACATAATTTTTGTGAAGGATGACTGGTGCAGATTTCCCAAATGCCTCTTTTTAAAATTATCTAGATTAAATTTAATATTGCTATACAGTACATTCCAGTAACAGCCATGATTACCAATGGTTTGACATAAATTAAGCAGTGTGTTTCCAGCTGAGTTGCTCTCATTTATCAGGAAGACAAATGACTGTACTATAAATATATCCTTATAACAATATCATGTGCTTTCAAAACTGGTTAGACAGACATCCACACTAACAGGCATTGATATAATCACCTGCTCAGTTCCAGACTGACAAAGACACTTATGACTTCCCACAGGGATATTGCCCAGCTGATATTAAGCAGATCAGGAGAGAGAGTACAGGAGGCTCATAACATCAAGGGTTGAGTAAATTAGCTAAAGTCAGAAAATGAAAAAACTAACAACATCTCTTACGTCCCTTTATCTTCTCTGAAATGCTAAAAATCTACCAAGTTGTGTAAGAGTAAACCTAACATATGTACAACAGTTACTTTAGGATAGGCAAATTTTAGCAGGGAAATGTTTATGTGGTTGCATCATGTTGGTTGCATTTGATTTTGAAGAAATTATGAATGGAATGAAACTCTCCCATGTCCCAGAATAAAGATATGAAAAATCCTTGCTTCTTGTGCTGCTCTCCTGCTGTGTGTAAATGTATGCATTCCTCTTTAGCTACCAAAAATGAAATTACTTTTAAAAAGAAAAAACTCAAACAACACTGCCTTCACTTGTTTAAAACAAGGGGGTTGTGTTTACAAATGATACTGTACAGTGGTTTAAAGACTGGGAATATACTCCTTATATTTGCCCTACTGATCATCAAATAAAACTGTTTGTTTTTATGAATTGAAGCCTGTAGGCTCAACTCTTGTTCTCCTGACTCACTTAGGTGGTCTACTTCAACCAAACCCACCACTGGAAATGTTCTAGTAAAATCAGTGAGACAACTGGTGAAGTAAATTTTGGCTTTCTGACTTCCACTGACAACTCAAGTGGGCAAGACATGAAGTTGTAGCCTCCATTGTTGAAGCTGTGAATCCCCACTCTGCACTAAGTGAGAGAGTGGTTGTCACTGCTTCACAGCCTTTTAAGTATAAGAGCTATTCAGCCAGGCCTGGTCTCTGCCATTTAGCCTTAACCTCCTTGTTTCCACAGAGTGAAAGATCATCTTTCAGATAATGGCCTACTTCCTGCCACATCTCCAGGCTTAATAGCCCCTGTGCCTATGAGTGGGTTTTTTTTCGTCTTGATGCTTCCTGAATGCATTTAATCAGTTCTGTAATATGAAAAAAATTAAGTTATAAATGTTCATAATGCAGGATGAAAATAAAAATGGGCAAACTATAGAGAGACAGGGGCAATGAAAGACTGGGTGACATGAAAGAGAGGAAAAAACTAAACATAGCAGAGATTTTCTATGCAGTATGCTTCTATTTGTGCTGAAGCATCAAGTCAGTTTTCCATTATTTCTTTACCCTACAGACTGTTCTCATATTACCACATCCTAGTGAAAGTAATTCTTCTGTTTATTTGGCCCAACAGGAAAAAAACAACCAAAAACTATAGTAATTTCTATTAACTTAGAGTACTGGTATTTGTAGAAAAATGCCTTAGTGGTAATGGCAGACCAAGTACCTATACACAGGTATAGCCTTGCCTGGCTTGAAGCATTAAACCCATGTCATAGTTCATTGTCTATCTAGTACATCTTAAAGCATCTGAAGATGCTGCTCAGCTGTAATTCCAAGTCCAAAGCTGACTTTTTTTAAAGGACTTAATGTATTCTACACCATTTTTTATCAATAAAAAAGATGTTGCTTCAGTGCTTGAATAAGCCATACTATTTTACTTTGTAGAGAAAAGGTGTAAAATAGTTCTAACAGTAGGAAATAATCACTCATTCCTCTTTTTATAGCTCCCAATGATAAATATCAATGGTATTGCAATCATAAATCTAGAGATAGGCTTTGCCACTCATCTTGGAAAAAATGTTTCCTGAAAACTGCTTTAGTGGCTTCTGCAGAATAATTCCAATCAAAGAGTGATATACATTTGCATTTACAGTTATATACATATGCTTTTACTTTTATGCCAATAATCTAATCTATGCCTATAACATGCTGACACCTTAGCAAAAATTCCATGTATTATATCAAAATCTGAGTGCGTATTTTGGTACAATGACACAAGGAATGAGTTAATATCTTCAGAAAAATGTAACAGTTATTACTTCATGGAAATATTTTCAACCAAAATGTAAGTCAGTCAAGGCAGACACACTGTAATTGTGATGAATGTAGTTCGTGTCTGTCTGTGGTATATAATTTAACATACAATTGTGTTTGTGGGAAATCTCAGCACAAGATTCAGAGCATGTTCCTATGATTAGGAACACATAGATCACATCAATATTTTAGATCTTCTTGTAAATTCACTTAATTGAATTGCTGAAGAAAAAGATGCAGCTGTGTACTACAGCTGTAACTGCACCTATGCAAACAGCTAATTCCAAGGTCTTCACAATCTGGAAGATCAGGAAGAAACTTATTTCCATGAATATTATACTCAGGAGCAAGTTCAGCAACACAGAATTATGAAAATCCTGCTCTGGCCCTCCCCTCTACCTCAGTGTCAGTACTATGGAAATATTAATTTATATGACCAAAGTTCATATAGAAATTATATATGAAGCAATGTCTCTGCCTAATTTGTAGGTATCCGTATGTTATAAACCCAAAAACTAAGTTTAAGTGATAGTAGAATTATAAAATTTTTAATAGCTGCCTGACAACTGCTTTACTAATAATTAGTCCTATCAAGAAGTCCTTGTAATATTGGAGCAAACAAAATGCTTATGTGCTGGAATAGTTAAAGAAATTTTCATTTTCTTAAATAGAATGATTGTTTGAATCCAAATTCGAAAATAGTTTCTTAATTGTTGTGGTAATTGTTTTATTACCGGCTCAGGACAACTTCTTTTCAGTTAGATTAAATATCACAGAGGTTTCTTTACGGCTTTCCAGAAAGCTGTACTGTGTATTGCCCAAAATGCCACAGAGTAAATCAAGAAATCTGCACCAAGAAGAAAACAGCACTGCTCAGATGCTTCTTCTGCTGACAAAAACAGAACTGATTTAGTGAAGTGTACTAGTTTTTGACTGGGGTAGGAGTTAATTTTCTTCCCAGTGGCTGATATGGCACTGTGTTTGGATTTGTGCTAAACACAGGTTGATAATACAGAGGTGTTTTTGTTGCTGAGCTGGGCTTGCAAAGAGCCAAGGTCTGCTGAGTAACCTGTACTTTTGGAATCTACCTCAGAAAGTTAACACAGTGATGCCTCCCTCTCCTCCTGGGATCAACTCTCTTTTTCCTGATTTGGTATGTTCAGATTGTTAAGAGTTAAAAATCTTCTAAACTAGCTCTTCCACTATAATACAAATCTCCTGTGATCTCTAATTTTTTTCACCAGTGCTGTGAAACCACAGTTAAAGATTTGTTAATTTTTATATTTTTTTATAAACCACGATATATATTTGTGTTCTATAGTATCGAACTAAGGTTAATACCATCCAATAAATCCCCTAGTACTCTTGTAATAGATGTGTCAGATTTGTGACACAAATGGTCTTAAAACCATTCACTGCAGGTTTTGAGCCCTTAATTCAGCCAATACTTTTTTAGACTGCAAAGTGTTGCTGCAGCACAAGTCTGAAACCAAAAGTCAATGTCATCGATCCCTTCCTTCTGAACTCTGTAGTACAAATCAGTTGCATACAGGCTGCAGAGACATTCTTGGGAGCCCATTTTACATTGCACAAAAATATCTTTACAATGACGAGGAACTTTCAATATAGTTCAAGAAAAATAGCCATATAGTTTAAAATCAGTCTGAATCTTCAAATGTAACAATTATGTAACAAAGATAATAATTGCAAATCTTAATTTTAAAAAATACTCCCTACTTTTTGCCTTGTTTTGCAACTTGAGTTGAAAATGGCACAATGAAAAAGCTTTTATTTTAATATGGATAGCTGATACAGTTTAGGTTAAATTTGATTTTGGCAAGGTTCTGAAAAAGCATTAATTTAATTTTCCTAAGCTTTTCCTCTAGTTCTGCTATTCTGCCAAACATTTATTGTAAAATCTATATTAAGAGATTTTGTTTTGCTAGAATACAATGCTTCTATGAGATCATTGATATGTCTCTAATCTATTTTCAGTAAAGATATATATTCTGTCCTTATTTTGCTTCAGAGGCCTCCTATATCACAGTCACTGAGAGACAGAAACAAAACAGAGAAAACTATTTTGATTTTTTTATGTTGGGCAGATTCAAAGCAAGTTGGTCTTTGTTTTTTAGGTGGAAACAAAGTAAATGCTAAAGTATCATTAAAAGTTCCCTGAGAAGTTGCACACCTTTATATAATTCCTGGTTCTTGTCTGTCAAACACAAATGTGCTTTAAGCAGGTTGGAAGCAATCCTGTTATAGCTGACCTCCTTCCACTATTTGGTATACCATATTTCTTCTACAGATTGCATATTTGAAGTACAGAGTGATAAGCACTTTATTTGAAAGTCTATGTGTAGACTCCTCTGTGAGGAGATGAAACTTCTTTTTTTATATAGTTTTCACTATGACCACAAGATTTATATGATACTTGAAAGTCCAGGAATTTATGTGTATACATTTTTTTGAGAATTGCAATTTCAGCCTTACAACCCCACTGCACTATTTAAACACACATGGCTTTTAATTAAAACATCCTTCCGTATATTTATTTGGAGGTACAAGTGGTCTTGCTGATGTCATTGGCACTATTCAGCTATATTTAGTTAAGATTCCATGTGTCCACATACTTAGAGACTTTTAAAATAGATTTTGCTTTCTTATAAATCATCCTATTGAATCATAGAAAAGCTCAGAAGGGCCCTCAAAAGATCTTCTACATTTACTGCCCCATAGGCTTCATTCTCAGTTGCTTTTTCATAAATATCTTAATGTTCATTCATTTCCTTTAAGTCATGTCTTACATCTTACTCCATTTTTCCTACATGTATAGCTTGAGGTTATCTGTCAAAATCCTCCTTAATTCACAGTAATGTATGCCTGTAGCAAAGTTACAGCTATCTACAGAACAGACAGGTATAGATTTATACAAGTGAGAAAGGTGAAAGGGTTATGGCTCCAGGATTATGTGAAGATAGGAAATTTTTATAATTTATTTTCAGCTAGTATTTTAGAAATGTGTGGGTTTTTTTAAAGAATAAGATTAAAGAAGTGAGAATGTGGTATTTACTCCCAGCACAATGAGCAGTGGTAAGCAATTATAGCAGAAGAGTGACATGGGCAAGACACATAGTTCAGCAATATTTTGCACATAACTCAATAAAAATCTGGAAACCTTTGAGATGGAAGGATATCTCAGCAGACTAATCACATTAGGTCCTTATTGATTCATAGGAGCTATGTTTTATAATCATACCTTCAATTTTCATGACCATTCTGAAGTCTAATACTTCTGCTCAAGCACTGCAGCTTTAACCAGTTTGGTGTAACTGGTTAATTTAATATCTATCCTCTCCACTCCATCATTGTAGATGTTAATAACGATATTGAATAGTGTTAAATATTGAAAATATGGCATTGGACCACCTTGAAAGAGTTCTGTAGCCATTCACAACTACCCCTTCAGGAGCTTCTCTTTTATTTTTGCATGTATTTATAGAAGTTTCTGTTCTTCCCTGAGAAGTCTCATTTTGACAAATCACAAAAATAACCAACAGCATGATTCCACCAATCACTTCTATTATACCCATCTCTTACCAGCAGAATCTTGCAATATTTGGTGGAATAAGTGTTATTACTGATTTTATTAGCGTTCCTGTTCATGGTCAATCCTTTGGATCAGTAAGCCTTGTAAAAGACACTGGTTAGAAAGAGATCAATAGTTGAAATGATATATAGAGACATCAGAAAAAACTCCACCTTATGGATTTAGTAGGCTGGTAGGAAGACAGAAGTGCAAAAGAACTGTAGGAAATTTTTGCAGGCCATCGCTACTGAATGAAGCATTCGAGGTTCTGTTTTAAATCTGTCAGTTGCTAAAGTAATACAGAAATTATTAGAATGTTAGTATTTACTATTGTAAGCATTCTTTGGTCACACTTATGAAGACAATATGTCAAATAGTTCCATTCTAATCTTGCTTCTCAACATAAAATAATTTGGGAATTTTAACTTAAAAGCCTTTTTATTAAAATAAATGAACTGATAACCAATTGCTATCAGAAGTACTTACTCACAAATAGATTCCTACTTGAATTTGTAAAATTAATTTCACAGAATCGCAGAATCATTTAGGTTGGAAAGACCTCCAAGATCACCGAATCCAACCACTGACCAAGCACTGCCTTGTCAACCAGATCATGGCACTACATGCCGTGTCCAGTTGTTTCTTAACGCTCCAGTGATGGTGATTCCACCACCTCCTGGGGCAGCCCATTCCAGTGTTTACTAACTCTTTCTGTAGACAAATTCTTCCTGATATTAAACCTAAACCTCCCCTGGCACAGTGTAAGGCCATTTCCTCTTGTCCTATTTCTAGTTGCCTGGGGAAAGAGTCTGACTCCCACCTGGCTACACCCTCCTTTCAGGCAGTTGTAGAGAGTGATAAGATCTCCCCTCAGACTCCTTTTTTTTCCAGGCTAAACACCCCCAGCTCTCTCAGCCACTCTTCATACGACTCGTGCTCCAGACTCTTCATCAGCTCCACTGCCCTTCTCTGCACACGCTCCAGCACCTCAAATGTCCTTCCTAAAGTGAGGGCCCAACACTGAACATAGGATTTGAGGTGTGGATTCACCAGTGCTGAGTACAGGGGGACAATCAGTGCCCCGGTCTTGCTGACCAAGCTATTGCTGATCCAGACCAGGATGCCATTGGCCTTCTTGGCCACATGGGTGCATTCCCAGATCAAGTTCAGCTGCTGTTGACCAGTAATCCCAGGTCCTTTTCTGTTGGGCAGCTTTCAGCCACTCTTTCCCAAGCATGTAATGCTGCCTGGGGTTGTTGTGCCAAAGTGCAGCTCATACTGTTGGCCTTGACCCCATAAATCCAGTCTCTCCAGATGCTTCTGCAGAGCCCTTCTCCCCTCCAGCAGATCAACACTCCTTCAACTTGGTGTTGTCAGTGAATTTACTGAGGGCACACTTGATTCCCTCATCCTGGTCATCAATAGGGACATTGAACAGGTCTAGACCTAGTATTAATCCCTGGGAGTCACCTCTACAGACTGGTCACCAACTGGATGTGGCACCATTCACCACCACTCTCTGGGCCTGGCCATTCAACCAGCTCTTAATGCAGCAAAGGTGCACCTGTACAAGCTGTGAATGCCATGGGAGACAGTATCAAAGGCTTTGCTGAAGTCCAGGTAGACAACATCCACAGCCTTACCCTTGCCCTTGCCTTGATCAGGTTGGTCACCTGCTCATAAAAGGAAACCAGGTTAGGCAGGCAGGACCTGCCTTTCCTAAACCTGTGCTGGCTGGGCCTGATCCTTTGGTTGTTCCGTATATGCTGTGTGATTGCACTCCAGATCTTCTTTTCCACAACTTTGCAGGGCACTGAGGCTAGGCTGACAGGCCTGGACTTCTCTGGATCCTTCTTCCAGCCCCGTTCCTTGAAGTTCAGAAAAATGTTTTACCTTTGCACAGGAAAGGCTGATGACATGTTGATCTTTTTCATTTGTCACAATTTCCACAACACTATGTTTGTGTCCGAATAGCTTCCCCACAGGACTAAAATTAACAACAGGATCCCACAAACGAAGGATTCTGTCATTACCTGAAAGAAAAAAAGAATATAGTCAGAAAGATTGAATAATCACTAGTATTAGAAATAAGCTCTGCAAGTGAGAGCTTAGTGTTCATAAGTCTGTGATCAGCTTTTCAAAGCCTTTTTATTTTGCTAAAGGAATGGCAGGGACACTGAAGGGGACTACATGGTCTAGCCCCAGAAGAGCAGAGTACTTTAATAGAAATACAACTGGGGCTCATATTTTGATTCCTTCAATGATGTAATTTAGAAAAGTGTCAAAACATTTTGTGTCCAGTTAGCCAGGACACAAAGGGATAGCCTCCTTTGTGGAAGAAGGTGAACATGCAGAAAGGAGTGGGCATGAAAGTTGAGGGCAGACAGAAAACAGTAACTGCTGATGATTGAGTTTGTAGTAAAGTAAACGAGAATAAAGATGAATGTTTGGTACTATTTTGCTAATAGTTTCCATAAATATTTCAAAACACAAGGATGTTAAAAATGTATTTTAATTTCCAATTCCTGGCAAATATTGCAATTGTAGAAATGAGATGCATCTAGCTGAACAGTCTATTTTTACACACAGGAAATGAAACAGCCACATTTTGTCGAGACTTCTGTTTGAATTCTACATTTTTCTCAGCTTAAATTGAAGAGCAAAAAGCAAAAAACCCATAGACTAGGAAGTATATGCCCCAAGAGAACTAGCTCAATTATGTTAAGCGCTCAGCTCAATTATGTTAATAATCTTCATTAAGCTTGTTCAACCTACTGTCATTAGTCAGTCACTCCATTTCTCTCTCCAGAAATCTATTCCTTTCCTTCTTAATGCAGCAAGATGTGATTTGTTTAGGAACACCCCATCTCCCTTTTCCTCCATTAAACAATATTGTTCTCTCAGTAAAATTGATTCCACTGTTTATGTGACTTCTCTCTAAATGAAAGAGGCTCACTGAAGGAATCATCTACTCTTAAAATAGCTACAACAGAAAGACATTTTGATTTATGCAGGTTCATTTCACAAGTGTGACTGAGAATTCAACTATGCAAACAGCTGTACCAGTACAATGGAGGAAGAACGTCTGCACAGGCAAGGAAGGCCATGTGTAAGTAGCTGACTGGCTTGAAACTTCCAGAAAGAGATTCTTTTTTTTATGCAAAGCTACTTTAGACAATCTATATGCTGTAAGCATGGCAGAAAGTAGCTTAAATGGGTTATAACTTCACAAATGGTTTATGAAGCCCTTTTGGACGGGGAAACTCCAGAATGTGGTGGATGTCCTTGCTCACTTCCTCAGAGTTTGTGTTAGGCTGTCCCAGACATGTCCTGCAAGTTAGCAGAACCCTTGTGACCAGGTCAGGGTTTAGGGTGAAACCAGTCCATGGGAGTAAAACTTAGCTTGCAGATCTCCCATGAGAAGCACATGAAATACAGTTGACAGAAGCCTCCACTGAAGACTGGTGAGATTGGTTCCAATATCAGAGAAAACGGACATTGCTTCAACAACATACTCCTTACCAACCCCAGGCGGAAACTGTTGTGTCTTAAGATGGTGGAGAATTGGGCAGAAGCTGTTGACAATATCTGATCAACTTGACTACCTGCTGGCTGCACTTTTGAGGAACAGAAACTTTCTTGCTCTTCTTAACTGCTCTGTTCTTTATATTCCTGAAGCGATGCCAGATGATTGAAGGGGAGGAGAGCGCCCTTTAATTCTGGCACAGAGTTTCTTTTAAGAGTAGAATCACTAATTATATGTCATTTACTTCAGATATTAACAGGAAGATCAAGTGACATTTGGGAAGAAAACCTTTCCTTACATTGAAAAATACTGTTTGCTTTTCATGTGAAATAACAGATAAATTTTAATTCCTTTTGCTGATGTGGAGATAATAGTAGATTTTATTATTAAATGCGCTCTCTTCTCTCTTTCTGGACTAATGCCAGATTGGCCCTAACATTCACTGCTACACTGGAACATTTCCTGGAACATTTGTTCATTCCATGCTCCAAATATGCCTCCAGGATTCAGGATCCTGAAAGTGTGGGTACCAAGCACATTCAAAAAAAGCTTGAATTAGATGATCTATTCAACAGCAATTTTTAATGATTTTTGTGGAATCAGTGACTTGAATCAAAACAGATTCTGTTATGTGTGGTCCTTTCCATGATAAATAATTATAAAAACAGATGCTTAGGGTTTTTTTCAGAAGTCAGATTCTACAACCACAGCTCTATTCTAGCTAGATGTTATGGACTCAAATACCTTCTCTGAATATGTGATGCTTTGTCAAACTGTCTCTCCTGCTGCCACAGTTTTGCAATTTGTGTGGTATTACAAGCCTGCTGAGATGTCTGCATTTCAGTGGTGTTGAAACCCACTTGAGAACAATAACATATTTGAATGGAGAAATACTAGGCTTAGCCTGGCATCCTCAATAGACTGTAAATGAAAAATATACCTCCTGACTTCTTTCTATGCTGCTACTCTCACACAGAAACTCCTTATCCTTTAAAAGAACTTGTCCTTTCAAATCTGTCTTTTAAATAACCTTGCCTTATAATGTCTGCAAAATGTCTTCAGAACAGTCAGACATCAGGTGAACTAGTTTATCATACTGATTTTTTTTTCTTTGTGTTTCCTTGTCTGTTCTTGTATTTAGACTGCATCATAGAAAAGAATTTGATATGCTTCTGAGAGCTAATATTAGAGGAGTTCTGGCCATTTCTATCACTGGGATTCCTGAGAATTCCTGAAAATGTGCTTGTTCCAGGAATTCACAAAGGAAACTGAACAAGCACAGAGTAGCTCCTTTTATTGGTCTTAAACTGTTATTCTCAGATTTAGAAATCACTAATAATTTTTCTTCTGCTTCATTGCTCACAGGAAAACAACAGCCAGATTTGAAGAACTAATATGGTTAGAAGTTGAAATTAATACAGAATAAGAAGAAAACCATGTAACTTTACCATTCAGTGTAATATAATGCAAAATGCTACCCAGAGAAGTTATTTTAAACTTCTCGGGGCTCTATATTTTAGGCCACTATCAGGCTTTTATAATTTTACTGGTTGAATTCTAGCCTTAAGCATGGAAAGCAAACTCAGTACTAGGTTTGTTTTTATCTTTTTCATTTTTATAAACATAAAATATCTAGAAGACAGAATTAGGTTGTGTCACAGAACTGACAAACTCAAGAGCATAACCAAATACAAATAAATGATGGAAGAGTGTGTCAAAATATGACTTCTTTAATAGTCACAGTAATAATTCATTACAGTATGTAACATTCCATTTGTGCTATAAAACCTGGCTAAATAACATTAAATTGGGACTTACTAAAATGTTTAGCAGATTTACCCCTGCTGAATACATTAGAAACTAGCCTGCAATCAAAGGCTGGATTTTTCTTTTATGTTAATTGCCAAATGAGACAAACAAATATAGCTTTTTACAAATGTTTGAACATGTCACCAAGAAATTTATATATTATGATTATTTACCTGCATTATTATGATTATTTACCTGAATTATTTACCTGTTATGGCCTCTCATTCTTAGGGTATATTACAGGTAAAATTGCAGGCTACCTAATTAACAGGACTATCTTATGTTAATTTTGAAGTTTAAATCTGTCATTAATTGGCGCATCAGTGTTTCTCAACTAGTCAAGAGAGAGATGACTTTTAACATACAGAGGCAAACATAGGGTGCTCCAGCCTGACAGTGTGCTGTGACATTGTGAGCAGTGTACTCTATTAACAGAGCACAGAATTCTACAGCTCAGCTTTTGAAGGCTTTAGTAGAGGGGTGTCTCAGGACCTGTAGCATTATTTTAAATTCTGGGTGCAGCTTCATAGTAGGCCCTGACTGATCTAACTTCACAGTGAAACTGAAAGAGATGACCCCACCCTGTCTTTGTCTTTGGATATGCATTCCAACTGTGTTCTGGGACTCTTAGTAATACAGCTCAGGAATAATTTCCTTTCAGATTCAAGGGGAACAGGAGGGCTAAGCTTTGTGAAGGAGGGTGAGAGGCAGGAGGATGCCCTTCAATAACAAGATGAAGGATGGTGAGTAAATAAGCAAGACAGGATTCCAGCTCAAGGTTAGGTAAATATTATGAATGGACAGGAAGATTGTTAGAAGTAAGTACAACTTCTTACACTTCTTCAAAAATCATCAAAATCATCATTACAGAGACCTTAAACACAATATTATTAAACTTTTTCATGTTGCTTACACTTTCAGTACTTTTGTGCAGTGAAAGTCAAAACAAATTAGAATTCAGTGTTGAGAAAACTCATCTGCTTCTAAAGTGTTCTGATTAGGGATCTGTTTGGATAGGATAGAAGCTCCTGCATTCTAAGTCTATCCTCCAACCATCATAAACAACTATGCAATCTAATATTTTCAAAAATCCAAGCTCCGTTTTAAATTTACAATATTTTTTTTGCAACTGCCACTATTCAGAAGACTCTTCCTGAACATCACTGCTCTAATTTTCGCTCTAATAGACATCAGTGGCATTCCTTGTTGTCACTCTTCTAGGTTATAGAAAAGATACATTTTTAATCTCTGCATAATGGTGCAGTTAGAGCTTAGCTCTGTTGGTTAGTGCCTGCTGCTGTAAACACCAAGAGTGTGAGCTCAATCACTTTAAAGAGTCAGATTTGATGACCATTATGGGTCCCTTCCCCTCAACTTTTTCTATATTCAACTAATCTTTCTCAAACATGGTTTATATCAGCAAGACAGAACCAGCACATGTACCATGGGCAAGTGTTGCTGCATGATTGTCCTATTCCTTTTCTGTGCCACAAGTGTTTACTGCTGGTCACTGACAAAAGGGGGTGAGTGCATTAGGCAGACCTTTGGTCCGACCTACCACCACTATTACAATTTTCTTATCCAGTTTATCCAGTTTATCTGCTATTTCTGGAAGAAGAATTTTCAGTGTATAAAAGAAACTTTGTCTAGATCCTGTGTAATTTACCTACTTTCCTATTCAGACCACCCTGGTTTTATTACTACATCAAAATCCTCCTGTTGTACCTGTAGGAAATACTGACCACATTTTGTTCAAGAGGACCTCTCTCATCAATAGATTTCTCCAGACTACTTTTTTTGTGCCAAGGTAATCAGTGTAAACAGTATCTCCTCCAAGGCTAAACCTCAGAATTTTCACTAACAACTCTTCTACAGATGTATTGCTTTTCCTTTAAATCTTGTGTTTAGAAAATCAGTAGAACTGCCTGATATTTATTTTGATACCTTTCACAGTTTTCCTTTTGCTAAACTGTTACAATTGAACATGAATTGCATTACTTCCCATATATTGCCATGAATATTATCAAGGCTGGACAGCAGAGTCTTGGCCACTTTTTTAGTTCTTTTTGTATATAGATGTAGGAATTCATATGTTTGGTATTGCAATTTTTAAGAAAGTTTTAAGCAATAAAGACTTGAAGAAAAGCAGCATCAATGCCACTCGAGGGCACCACCCTATCAGACAGAATATATGAACAAGATTGCTGCCATAATCCAGCAACATTTCTGCAGCATCAAACACGACCACTACAGTAGACAGGTCCATAAAATTATTGGATAACAGGGAAGAAGTGGATGCAAGAGTGCCATTTCTGCAGTCTCCTTTGGGAGAAAGAACAAACAGTAACATTTTGGGGAAACATGATCAGAGAGACCAATGGAAAGTATTAAGATGGGCCAATGTGACAGCTTAAGATACCAAAGGATGGTGAAAGAGTTAATAGGGTGGAGGCTCTGCTGATACTGCAAGGAATGATGTGTATAACCTGGTCAAGGCCACTGTCACTTGGAAAGATACCTCAGAGTAGTCGAATATCCTGTTCCTTCTGTTTTATTATATAAATGATACTTGAATCAAACCCAGATGGAACCCTTGACAGACTCCTGTCAGGAAATATATCTCTTCAGACAATGGCTGACAGCAATTAAAAGCAAGGCCTCTGTTTCTTCTAATTGTAGCCAGAAGCCAATGTTGAAATTCTTAAGATGCTAACGCAGCTTTATTTGATCTTATTTAACTCGAATAAAAAAATTCACCATTTTTTCCAAGAACAATCTCTTGGAAAAAACCCAATACTTACCTCCAGTGACAATGACTTTTGCCTTTCCACAGTATGTGAAGGCATTTACTCCTTTAGGGACAGAAAATTCCTTTACAGGTCTGCAATCATTAATAAAACAATCATGTAAGAAATATTTGGAAAACACAGTCTACAGTCATTCCGCCTTATTTTTCTGTAGTGTACAGAACAGCTGTTTCCATAATGTATAAAATCTCATGTTAAAAGCAAATTGATTTATAACAGAGACTTACAGTGATACTGGCATCAATGATAAAGAGGAACAGAGTGCACTTCCAGTAAAGAAATAAATATCTGATCTGCACACCTGAATCTTTTAACAGGCAAGCTCCAAACAGACTCCTAAAATGGTAGATGTGGCCAAAGTAAGCTGTACACAAGTCTGTGTGCTTAAAGCAGTACATCACTGAGGAAGTACCACAGAAACTGTGTTTGCCTGTTTCAGACATGGAGGTCTACTGTGATCTCAGTGTTACATTAAGCAAGTGCAGTTACTTGTCTGTTGCTTCTGTATAATGTACTGTATAATGAATAGTCTTTATATGATCTATTTTGTATTGTAGGACTACATGAAGAGACCACAAGTATCTGAAACTTAACAGTTATTATATTACATTCACTGCTTCTATTCCCATTCAAAACACGGGAATTCGAACAGCCAACACAGACTGAAATTGACTCAGGGCCCCTTCTAAACCCATCCTTTGAGCAACTTCTGCTTGTCTCTCCAAGTTTCATCCATTGGTACCAATGAGTGAATATTTAATTCATTTTTGGATGTAGTAAAAGCAGTGTTAACACCTATCGGTCCCAGGAAACAATGACTGCCAGTGTAAATAAGCTGAGAATATTTTATTTTTTTCCTTTGAAATTAAGACAAGTATTAGTTCATCTACTCTGGGCTAGAGTAGCCATTAATATTGAAAACTGTAAATAGGAGTGGCAGTATATCTGACAAAAGACTGGAAACTTTGAGGATTAATGAAAGAGCTTGTTATTTATAGGCAGGTAAATAAAAGGCTGTTTACTTCCTATTATTTAGAGGGAGAAAAGATTTCTTTCCAGAGCTCTAACAGAGAAGTCTTAATTCTCTTGACAGTACAAAATAACAATTAATTAATTTAAATGTATGATTAACAGATTTCATAAGGTTTTTTTCACCTTTTATACTTCTGTATAACTGTCCATTAGCTCTTTAATGAACAGTCTTGATACAACTCCAAGATCAGTGGGAATAAGGGATTCTGGCACTGTCAAGTCCTTGCCCAAGCCATGGCCTTGCAACAGAAGCACCTTGTCATCATATCCATACCTCTCTTTTTTAGACACTTTACTTTTAGAAAATATTATAGCTATTCACCAGCCATTATTAGCAAACAAACCTAAGTCATTTAAGAGAGAAGATGCATTGCATCCTTCTTCGAGTACAATAACAATTCCTTGATACAAAGTTAATTAGGGAAATTCTTTTTATTAGAACCAGTAAATCATATTTTTAAACTAGTTACTTATTAAATGGACATTACAAAGTGATTTGATCTATAGATATTTCTAGGACTATTAATTTCATTTTAACAGCTGCGTAATTTTTAAGTTGTCTAATTATAATTTCATCTATTTATTGTGAGAAACTGCTTAGATGTATTTATTGCATTTGGAGATGCAACTATAGCCAGTGTGAAATGAAAAAGAACTACCAAGATCGTTGCAGTTTGTGTTCTGTATTGAAGTATATGACAGTAGCATCTACTCTTTTGAGTAGACTTTTGGCTCTGCAGACTTAGTCTTCTTTCTCTTCTAACTAATTCTATTTTTCCAAAGCTCCCAACAAAAACAAACAGGATTTCTCAGCTTTTCAGCTGACACAGTATGTGACCTTGGACAATCTAAAAGTGTTTCATAGTTCAATTTCCCCATCCTCAACAGACATGCAATACTCATAAAACACAAACTTACTGTATTGATTCAAGAATAACTACAAGAATATTTACAGCCTGTGTTATACAAGAAACAAAACAGATTACAATAATTGTAGCTACTAGCTTTAAAAATCTATTAATCTTTCTGGATGTACCTCACAGAAGAATTGAGAAGATGATCTAAAATTTACAATCTTTTGAAACATTTGAATGAAAAGTTCTATTTATAGGTCCTTCTTACATCAAACGGAATTTGTATTATATAATCTTATATAAAGTTTATTACACAAACTTTTCTAAATTCACACACTAATTAGGCTTGAAATCAGTTAAATCAGCTAATATCACTGATGAGCCATATGAATAAAGATGGCACAAATAAGGAGGCCATAACCTCTTTTCTGCTGCACAGTAGAACCACTTCACAGCCCTCAGAATAAATTGTGTTCTTGGTTTAATCTTGCATAATTCAAACTTGTGAAAATAAAACTGTAAATGAAATTTGGTTGAGTTTATTTTTGACTGGGTATAAATTTTAAATGAATGGACACATGATATATGTATCCAATACATATAACCAATATATTTTCTAACTAAAATTTGCTTGCTGAGGAGAAATTGGAAGAGACAGCACTGTCAACATAACATATTTTAAGGGCTGTGAGTACTGAACATATATGGACAGTCCTCTCCCACATCAAAAGCTAGCACACCAAAATATTCAAGCATTCAAACAAATGTATTTTTGCATTTATTAGCAATGCTAGTAGAAAAGGCAGATTCAATATAACAAGATCAAATCTTATGAGGCACGGATCTCCAGCAGAGTTACAAAGCAGATCTATTGTTTTCTAGAAGATGTCAGATACTTACAATTGGTCCTCCAGTCGCTTTATGTCATCCAAAATAAATGAATTAATACTGTCTGTGGAGCAGGATCCAAAACGTTTTAGGGCAGAAAAATACCTAATCTTCCCAACCCAGTCATCATGCAGCTTGCGTTTAGGACTAGGGATATAAATGGAGAAGTTATTAGGCTACAGTAGCAACTACTGTGATGTGTCTGTAGGTGGACAGGGATTTTGTCAGTGAGATTATATACACCAATATATACAACCAATGCTAACATTTAATATCCAGGGCAGATGCAGAACCACTCTTCCAGCTCAAATGCAAGCAGAGAGAAAGTCAGGATTGAACCATGCACTTTTCTAGTCACAATCATGCTTCCATCTCATTGGGCACAATAAAGCTGATCCTCTGTCAAACTGGATAACAGCAATTGTAAATTGTCCCCTTGAATTGTATTCTGCAACCTCTCAGTTGTAAGATCTCTTGTAAAATATTCAACTGAAAATGATGGCATTTCCTTTATGCAATGACAAGCAAATCATACTGCAGTCTGAAAAATTATTTTCTTTGGTTAGATGGGGTTAGTTTATTAACAGAAGCTTATCCTCCACTTAGGGCAAACAAAACCCAAATTAAAAACAAAATATAACAGAAGACTAGTAATATTTTATTATAAGCAACTTACATGTTAAAAGATTCGGAGTCCAAGACTTTAAATTGTGATTCTTTTTCGGCTTTAGATTGTTTCATTATGAAGTCATCACTGGTGATAGTAAGCAGATAAACATAACCCTTATCATCTCCCATTAAGATGGTATCCTTAGCCAGGTTATCTGCCATAGTCACCGTAGAAACACAGAGCAGACAGTTTTTCATTGGTTTGATGACAAAGCCATCACTCTGTGGAATATGGTAGAGAGTTTATTAGATATTCCATGAGGGCCCTTAAATTGAATCTATCACTCTTATCTAGTTACATCAGCACACAAATCTTGGATTCTTTTTTTCAAGCTATGCCTATGCTAGCTGTTTCCTGGTATCAGAAACTCATGGAAGACCATCACGAAGTGGAGTTAAAAGCAAATCCTAGAGGTTTCAGGAAGACTTTGTTTCATAGGTAGCATTTTGCATTTCAGTGAAGAAGTATTAATTAAAAATCTAGGAAGGATCTCTGCATGCTATGTGGGATGGTGTATTTTCTAAGACTGTATATGGTTTCCTGCTAAAAAAGAAGATGCTGTCTACAAGAAAATTGGTAATAACTAAATTAAAGAATAATTCAAACCACAAAATATAGCAGTAATACACAGGGAGAACCTATATCAGAGTTCTAATAAATAATATAGCCTGGGAGTGTCAAGTGTACCAATATGGGCAGGTGTTTCAATTTTTGCAGCACAGATATAGTGAGAATGAATACAGTTGCAAGACACTGTGGTATTTTGCTAGAAGGAGCAGGAATGGGATTTTGGGTCATCTGTATTACACTGTTTGTTGGTTCTACTGCCTGATTCCATCTCTTATTTGATTAAAGCATCCTTCCAACCTGAATTGTTGGGAGCTGTTCATATGCCATAGGAATTAACTGCCTCAATGGTGCTTCTGTGTAGCACAGAAACATTAGAGACATAACAGAGATAGAACTGCCCATATATTATTTCTGTGGTCTTGAAAGAGAGCTGCACCTATTCATCAACAGGATACCTGCAGCTCTCACTGATGTAATGAATGGAGGGAACTTGAAGAATAATAGGTGGAGACTAAATATTTGATCACTCTTCCAAGAAGTCCAACTGGATTGACAAAAAGACTTAAATTGACCTGTCTGAACTTGGGAAGCAATCTTTTAATATTGGAAAAAAAAAATCAAATAGTAAGAAAATCTTATTCTAAAAATAATTGCTTCTCCTCATCATGTCAGCTAACTTGGAATTTCCAAGAGAAGTCCCAGGAACAGGAAGAAAAAGCAAAGATATGAGTCAGCAAAAATCCACAAGACATTGAAGAAAAGTTTAACAGTTTGGACATACGTTATTAACATCTAAATGTTTTTTATCTTAGAAATTCCTGAACAAAACACAGGATATGAAGAAATATTTTCTATTAAAGTGGGAAGTTACGTCAAAAAGAATTTTATATTTCTTGTAATATGTAATTTGTGTTATATTTCTTGTAAAACCTGTTCCTTGATTCTTAATAGTTTCTGAGATATATGTATGCCCATGCTCACATTTTAGGTATACAGGTGCATGTGTATGCACTAGATACACATGGAAAAGAAATTCTTTGGGGGTTTGTTTGCACCATAGTGTAAAATTTTTCTTTTTCTTCCAAACTTTTAACACACTTTAATAATCCCATTTGGCATGTAGAGAGTATTCTTCCTTTAGTATGAATTCCACTGTTTCACTGAGTTCCTACAAAAACAAAAGTTAGAAGCCTTCATCCTGTTAGACCAAAGGGATATGAATGTACATTGGAAACAAAGACTAATCAGCTTTCAGGTTTAATTTTGGCATTTGTCTGATCCAACATAATACCTGGCTCTCTTTTGATTTATAGTCCCAGAGAATGACTGTGCTTTCAGTTACAGCCACGACATAGTTCAGATTAGGCAGGAAATCACATCCATTGATCCAAGTAGGATCCTGATGAAAATAAAAAGAGTAGCTAAAGAAAGATTTTCTCTGTAAATTTATCAACTTTTCTATCATGTGAGTACATATTTTAAACCATTTCCACATAAATCACATATACTCTGCACTAGCATCTGCTAGGTCTAGTTCCACTGAGAGTTCTAAATCCAGGAATAGCTCATACATGAAGTTACAGAGACACCAGGCTCAACCTCAACCTCTGTTGTCAATGACTCACCTGAGAGGCACAAAAGTTGCACAGAAGAGGACACAATACACATATACTGTTAGTTGAACTGTAATGACACTCTGGAAAAGCACTCAGAGCAGAGAAAGCTTAAGCTAAAATATCCATAGTAAAGCAGATTAAGCTTTTAGCTGGATACAGTTTGGTTTGAAACAAAAGAAATGTAAAGGCAGTCAAAATTTCAGCTATAAAAACAAAACTGAAATTAATTATTATGAAAATAAGTAACTTAATTAAATAATTTTAATTCTCCCAATAGGTAGATCAACTATTTACAAATATATACATCTGCCCATATTAAGCCATTGTTCAAGTATACCTCCTATTATACAGGTATTAATGTGAAACAACTTCTCTTGCAAAGTAGATCAGACTCCCGATGCTTCTACTTTTATTTCTATTGTTGTACACAATATTGATTTTGCGCTCAGTGTAAAAGATCCAAAATCCTGACAGAGGATATCAACACTGTTGCAGGAGAAAGCTTCTCTCCTTCCTAATGATCTGTGGGAAAGTGGTAATACATTTATAAGGATTTTTTGTGCCCTTTACTGCAATAAACATGTGGAAAATGTCAGTCCTGCCTTGTGGATTGCTTGGTAATTCTTATGGAAGAGGTTGTTAACTGTGGCTTTTTGAGGTTCATATAATAGTGTCAGATAACAATGACTAAATGGCTTGAAAAAGATGATTTTACATTTGTAGTTGTCACTAATTTATTATGTTTGCTTGTGATGATGCAGTCAAAGTAACAGGTTTCATCTTCAGAGGAATGGTCATAAGAATTTCTCGTCTTAGTGCTGCCATATTTGATAGACAAACTAAGCAGCTGACGAGATCAACCTTTTCATTATTTTCTTATTCCATCCTGTCACTCAAGCTCTCACCCTTCCTCCCCTGTTTTCAATACAGCTTCTGTTTCACTTTGTCTTGCTTATTCATTGGCTCTGTTTATGTTTTTCTAAACCATATTTGTAAGACATTGCATTTTCATTTTTGAAAGAAGTTGTTCACTACTAGTAATCCCACCATCATTCAGCAATGATTCTATGCTGACTACTATTTTTGGGACCCGTCAGCTGGACAATTGTTAGCCAATGCACCCTACTGTTTTTTTTGTCCAGTGGTCATATGTTAAAACAGAAGGTTGTGTGGTGCTAGGCCAAATACTGTATAGAGTTTTAAGTGTATTATATTTATGCTTCAACTCTTCACTCAGTCACATAATCGCATCAAGAAATGAAATCAGTTTTTCTTGAAGTGACCTGTTTTCCATAACATCCCTGTAACAAATATACCCATAGCTCATGTTCCTTTTATACCATCACGATGCTAGGAAGGTTCTGATGGCTGCAGTCCACTGGATTTTATTTCTAGCACTACTGAGATTCTTTCTGGCTTAATATCCTCAGGGCCAAGACCTCTTGCTTGAGTGGATCTCTACTCTGAAACACCGAATGGAAGAAAGCATAGGAGTATAAGGATTGTTACACACATCAGTATTTCTCAATGGATAGAAGGTCTGGAGTCTGATAACTTATCTCTGAGTAAGTCCTCAATTCAGTACCTTACTTCATTGGCAGGAAGATGCATACAAATATATAATTTCATCAATTAGCTATTGATGCCAGTATTGATGATGATGTTAAAACAGCTGAAAATGGCATAATAATTATAGTGAGAAAGGAATGCACTGTTATTTCTGCAGATCAGAAGAACTGAAATGTAAGCCCTGAAAGGTAAAGTCATCTTTCTCTGTTCATCTATTTAGATATTAATCATAAGCTACTATTCATAGCTGTACATTATGATCATTTGATGCTGAAGTTTTAACTAGCATTGTTCACCGTATCTTTAATAAATATATGGTAGGCAATGATTTACACTCATATAAGATATTGTGATTTGATTTTTAATAAATGTTTAGATAAAAGGTATTAAGATGCAAAGCTTCCATTTTTATAAGCATGCTTTACATTAGAAAAACTGTGACCAAATTCTAAAGATAAATCTCTCAAAGAATCTTCAAGTTAATAAATTTAATAGCATCATATATTTCAACTGTCTGGAAAGCAGTATTTAGTATCTCAAAGAAATCCAGAATTTTATCTCATTTCAATTTGTGAATTTATTTTTAAAGAACAGCATAGCATAAAATATTATGCCCTACAAGTAACAAAATCTTTCAATAACCATCAAAAAGTTCAGGAACCTCAAGTCCAGTAAAAGTTCCTTCAATTCTTTTTTTCAGCACAGTAGTTAGAGGAAGGATGAAAAGAAATTAAATTGAGCAAGGGCAGAACCATTCAATGTAAACACCTAAATAAGAATATTAGATAAAAATTCCAATTCTGTAAGACAAGGCAGAGCACAAAGCAGAAAAGGGTAATTTTTAACTAAGCCGTCTGAACATTTCACAACTTTGATACAAAAAAGTAAATATAATAACTTCAACAAAGGTAGAATGACATAAAAAATACCATAAAATCTTTCAGACATAAAGGGATTTCATAAGGTAGTGGGCTTTCTCCTTTCTTTTCACCAACTGTCAGCTCTCCAGTCAATCAAATGTTCCTGGGAGCCAAAGGTTTTCCCCTGAAAGACTTTACAGTAGAGATTATCATGTTCAGCAGTAATGATCTCAACTGATCAAATGATCCCCAAGAGCAATGAATCTCCATCCCAAAGGTGGAGAAGAATCCAAACTATTTTTAACCTACTTCTTCCTATCTCTAGGAAAGGCTGAAAAAGTGGAAACATCTCAGCTGGGAAAGTATGGGAATGTGGCCTGTAACAACAGTGACAGCAGATCAAGGTTGCCCACACAGATCTGATGCAGAGCTGAAACAAATGGATGCTCACAGATACTAAAACTACCAGCTTTAGTATTGTATTTGTTAGGAATCACAATCCTAACAATTATGGTATTGCACCATTACACTGGAAGATACCATTCTGTTAAACATATTCTTCTTTCACATGTTTTATGGCAAAGATATCCTTCAATGGTGCCTAATACTGCCACAGCTGCCAAATATTGTCCTACTTTCACAGCAAAAATCCCTTCACACTCATTGTGGAATCATTTTAAGACAAATGCTTAGTGCACAGAATGGAAAGGGACCCTGCAACCCACTGCAGCATCGGGCTAGCACTCCAGTTTCTTCCAGCTTCTTTCCTTTGGTGTCTCTGGGAGAGATCCTACCTTTGCATATCTGAACTGGGGAAAGTAGTTCCTGCAAGCAAAGCAGGAATGACTAAAATTCACTCCTGTAGCACTACTGTAGGAGAAGCTCTAATTCTAGTCAAAGTTTCCAAAAGTCAATTGGTCTCAAAAATATTTCTCACAGTTACCTCTCTTGCACTGATTCCACAGGTCAGATTAGCCCTTGCAATAAATTAAATACAACCCAGGCCCAGAGCTGTTTTCTGAGTTAGAGTGGTAGGGCCTCTGGTGTGGAGTACTTCTATTGCATTTAGAACTCCCACAATATGTAAAAGAGAATCAACAAGGTGCACTGCCTCCTGGCACACGATACCTATATTGACTTCTCGGACAAGGAGTCATGTACCTTTGCTAAGACTGATGTCTCTTTTCTACTGGTCACCTGAAAGAAGCTCATTAACTAAAGTCTGCAGTGATACTCCCAGGGTAAACATGAGGTTTTAATGCATACACTGTGTAACAATCATCTACCTAGCAAAATGTAGAACTGTTTTTCATTAACAAACTTAAAAGCCTACTTATTACATTTTACAGTGACAACTGAAGTTTTGGATTTTAGAAGAAAAAATTCTGACAAGGTAATGGGTTAAGGATAATTTGACAGAAAAAGAAGCATTTATCTGAGGTTTCATTTTTCAGAGGAAAGAAATCAAGTTACTCAATTGTTTCAATAACTGAAAGGAATAAATTGAAGCTATTTGACCTACCTGTGAAAAATCATGCAGAAGTCTCAAAGTTAGAAATAGCATTAGAATAATCCTCAGTTTCTAATTATTGTATTTAGTATATGCTGATTTTTACTTAAAGTTATTTAACAGGAAGGAGACAAAAAATAACTTACTTCAACATCAATGGTTGCCAGAACCTTCATCTGAAAAATCAAGAAAGATATTGTCACAATAACAAGATAGTTCTTAAATTAGAAGTCTAAACAAAGTCATCGCTTCACAGGCAGATCAAAACAGTAATTGCTAACTGAAAGAGTAGGTGATTAAGATCTGAGAAAGATCTTAACCTGCCTTATACTGTGAGGAACTTCAGACTTCTATTTCCCTCACAATTGTTTCTGGCTTGGTTTGGGGTTTTTCTATATTGGGATGTTGAAGTGAGCAAAATAAGTAAAAAACCCTCACTTTTACAATGTACATAGTTGTCTTGGGGTGACTGTATGATGCCTGTATCCCCAAATCGTCTGTTCTGTTGGTGTTGAATATTAAATTCTCCAACTTTAAGACTGGTTCCAGGAGTGAAGCAGGGGGAAAGAAGAAGTGCAGGGTTTGTTATCAGAGACTGCACTGGCTCCCCCGCATTCCTGCTGGCACTGTGTTGTCTGCGGTGGACAGCGAGGGAGAGCTCTCTTTTTTGCTCTGGGTGGCTTCTTCTGGCTAGCTGAGGCAGAGAAACTCCCTGGATTGCTTTTTTTTCCTCCTTTCCTTTTTTTCCTGGAACTGTTTTGAACCTGCTCTGGACTGAAAACTTAGAAAGAGCACCAGGAGCTCACACCTGTGGCCCACCAGGCCTGGCCTGGGCCGTGGCATTTCCCAGCACCGGAGGGACTGAGAACAGCCTGAGTGAGCCGGGCTGCCCACGGGAAGAACTCTTCTGATCCTGTCATCTCTTCAGAGTGGCAAGAGGTTTTTTTTCTGTTTGGTATTGTTCAATTTTGTGCTGGGAGGTGTGTTGCCTGTTGAATAAACAGTTCTGTTTCTTTTTCCACTTCTCTCCAAGGAAATTTTTTCCCGAACCGACTGGGGGAGGGATTGCTTGGATTGGTTTTTTTTTCCCTTTCCCTGGAGGGACCCCATTCAGAGGTTTCCTCCCAAATTTGCTCTAAACCAGGACAATAGTACAGATCAGCTGGTCCTCTGATGGAATTGTGCTTTTAATGGTTATTGACATCTAGAGCAGCATCAGCTCCTGTGAGAAATAGGATGTGTCATATAGAAACCCAAGCTAGTGCTGCCCCAATGCTATGCCAACTAGTGCCAGCAAAATCCCTGGCAGAGGCAGCACTTCAGGCTGCAAACAGGAATATCCCCATTGGTACAGCATCTTTCACCAAAGTTAACTACTGCAAGACAGTGTAACATGTGGCTCAAAACCTGAAATGTTTGAAGTGTCACCATCATCCAGCAGAGACAGGGTTATCTTCTACGTCCTTTAACAAAACTACTAAGTTGTTAAAAGCAGTATCAACTTTTTCCCTTCTGAAACACCCATAGATGATTTTTCACCTCCTCTTGCCCCTGCCTCAGCCCCTCATCAGTAATTATTCAATGGCACCTCATACCCATCCGAGCAATTCTGCATTTCATAAACCAAGAAACTAGGATCAAAGCCTTTCTTCCCATAGAAGTGAGATGCCAGGTGTTATCATGGACAGCCTTTGAGCAGAGTTTAAGAGTATTGTTAACCAAGAGATGGATATCCATGCACTGTATCAGACTTAGCTTTATCTACAGTAACTAAAATGTGTCCTTAAGGCTGCCTACTCCTACAGGTCCTATGTGCTGGTCAAGGCAGTATCCATCTGAGAACCTGAGAAACTTAAGTGTCTCATATTCTGGAGTAACTTGCAAGTAGCTAATGGTGTAGAGCTGTATACAGGTGTTAAGTCATATTAGGACCACATTTGTTGCAGACAACAATGCTTAGCCTTCAAATAGAGTCATGGAATCATAGAATAATTAAGGCTGGAAAAGAGCTTTAAGATAATCAAGTCTAACTAAAAGTAACACTGCCAAGTCTACTGCTAGATCATGTCCCCTGTAGCCACTCTACACATCTTTTGAATACCTCCAGGGTTGGTGATTCAACCAGTTCCCTAGGCAGTTTCAATGGTTGACAACCCTTTGGATAAAAAAAATTACTCCTAATATGCAATCTGATCCTCTCCTGGCACATCCTGGGGCTGTCACAATGCCTTAGTCATTTTCAGAACATAGTTTTTTAAGTGGGAGTTGAGGTCCCTAATTCACTGTGTTAAGCAGCTGGGTACAAAATCATTTACACTGCAGTCACTGATGTAAGATAACATCAGTCGGGGCTACGAGGAGGCAGCAATTCAACTTGAAAATAGCAGGGGCAGATGAGAGGGTTGGGAGAAGAACTCTATTCAATCTTATACTTTGGGAAATTATTTTTCATAGGTATGTAAGAGGGATAATGTTCTGGAGGACAGGCTTTCAAATAAATTATTTCAGCATTTACCAAAACTGTAGTACTGCTTTTTTATTTACATCCACAGGAGTGCTTTCTTCATTTAAATGATCCTGTTATAAGCATTATGCACTAATTAGCTAGAACCCCTAGAAAGTATTAGTGCCGCTTTCAAGTTTTACTGCATTGCCTGAAATAACTTTTAAGAAACTGGTTGCATTAAAATTGTACAAAAGTAAAGCACCAATGAGCACAGATGTGTGATAGCCTGGGTTTCTGTATGACACATTCCATCTCATAGCATCTACAGGTGCATACCACTAAATAGTAATATAATCACCTGGAAAATTTATGTGCAAACTTCAGTTTAACAGCATCTTAAGCCTGAATTTCTACTTACAATGGTACAGATCTCCTTACATTTTACTGATGAGGGAGATAATTGTGAGCCAGTGCCATGCAGACTTGTAAAACTCCTGACTTTCAAGCTTCTAGATGTTGCTGTATTGAATAAATCTTATTTGCAAACTACTGTCTCTGTCCATTCTAGATATTTTACAGTAACTGTAGAAAATAGTTAATTTTCTGATTTCCACTCTACATCTACAAGTTAATTCAAATAGCATATTTTTTATTTAGGGAAACATTTTCTAAACAGAAATGCAGATTAATTTCTATTAAATTAATTTCTATGAAGAATACCTATTATTAGCCATCTCTACCGTCTATCAACTTGTGTGGAAAGAACAATGTATATTTCCTGCTGTACTTAAAAATAAAGAAAAATTTAACTTTGATAAGAAAGATATATAGGTTTTTTATGGGAAAATTTGAATGCTAGATCATGCAGTCCACTCAGTCCCCCAATGTACTGCCTAATGGAATAATAAGAGTTTGATTTAGACTTACCTTTTTGCTAAACACTGTTAGCACTCCTCTCTGAGAGGCTGTTATTGTGAAATGCTGAAGGGGCACCTTCACTATACCCTTGATCACATCTTTTCTCTTGACAACTGTCAATGATAAAATATTACTCTTCATTTTACAGACACAGAAAACATAAACAAATAGAACTATATTAGTAAGGAAAACATAAATAAATGGGACTATAATAGTAGGAACAGTTTCTCATCCTGAAATGCATTTTATTACCATATGCAAGGCAGTGATGCAATATATAATACATTATCCCATACTTGGTTTAATCATGTTGCATTTTAAATATCATTAATATATAATTCTGGATGTGCCAGTTCTTCCTCCATATTTTTAAAAAATACAGAAAGACAATGAGTAACTGCATAAATAAATAGTCTTTTTCAGAAAATTCATAATTTCAAAATAATTTAGGAATATGGAGAACAGGGAAATGTAGCAGTGGAGTGTTCAATATTTAGTAAAAACCCACGTATTTTGGAACACAGAAGAAGAAGAAGCATGAATAAGCAAAGACACGTGATCTTATCACTCTACTTCCAAGAAAAAGAGAAACACACTGCATTAGAAAAAACATAGTTTTTGATGTAAGACAAAGTATGCCACCTGAATGAGTAATCTGCCGTTTTTCAGATACAAGCAAAACCATGCTTTCTTTCGATGGGGAAGACATGCCATCACTTTCTCCTGTGAAACAGCCAAAAATCTAAAAAAAACCAAAATAGAACTAAACAAGTAATTTATTGTAAAACTACTTCTGGAAGATATATGTATAAAGTCAAAAAGATATCTCACATTTTAATAATTCAATATTCTTTCATTAAGTACCTTAGTATTACTTGCTTTAGCCATTAGCTGTCAGTATGACTTTAGACTGCTGAGATCTGATACTCAGGCAGAATCTTTCTTCACTGTTTGTAAAGAAGTCAGCTTACACAGGGCTTCTAGGAATGCAGCCCATCATTTTTTAAAGTTGTTAGTACAGTTTTGCTTTGTAAATAACCATATTCAATTTTCATTTTCCAATTCTACCTACCTCAACTAGGAAAAAATACTAGCAAAAGGCATACAAAACAGACAACTCTGTATTTATAAACTGAGATATTCAATGTAGCATAGTTGTTTGGCCTACACAGAAGAGCTTCTCCATAAAGATATGTAGATTCTCATTTGCTTGAAAAAACAATTAATATAAAGACAGTTCTTAAAAAATCCTTTTTTGGCCATCTCTTTAAGTCTGACAACGTTCCATTTGTACCCAACATTATGAGGATCCCTGCACAGGATATTCAGGCAAGTAGCTTATTTCTGCTCCAGGATGTGAAATTTTCAGCTGAAATGCCCTACAAATCTCAAGCTCTGTACCCAAAAATAGTTTAGTAATTTCTTTAGGAAATTAGTTCCACTTAGCTATACAGATTTTCTTAAGCTTCTTTCCTCATATTATGGACATTATAGATACTTCCTTTCATGAGTTCTAAAAACAATGCCCCTTTGGATGTGAGACAAAATGTTGTATTTTATTCTAGTTCAGTATTTTCTGTATTATACAATAGTGCTCCCTTTTCATTCTTTGAGAGATTCAGATGTACATCTTTTAAAAAATACTCTCACACAACATTATTCATCTTTCACTTCACAGCTCCCTCCTTTCCGTATACACAATTATTAGCTATCATACGTCCACGTTTTTCAAGAAAGTTTATACACAAGCCATGTTAAAAGACTGTCATCAGTCAGCTCACACTTGGTAAAATTTGAGAAATGCTCATAGAAAGGATTCTGTGGAACTTTATCCTGAGAAAATAATACACAGATTTCAAAAGGAAACTAAAGAGGCTTCACCTCTTTTACTACACCTCATACTGTGCTTGCTTGTGTAATTATGTAGCTGAATTATTTATGTAATTTGGTTACTGGTCTGACTGCATTAGAAACTCAGTAAGGTTCTGGAGTAAATGATCCACACCCCAGAAAACATACAGAGCTTCCATTACTTCTCTTATAAACTAATCAGTCTGACCGTAATTTGCCACTGTTCTGCTACCCGAAACAGAGGACAATCAGTCCTTCAGACTGTCAGCTATTTTCCAGATTTGCCCCAAGCCCTCCTTGAAGGAAATCTTTAATGGCTGACATGAGTAAAATCCGCGAATAATGTGACACTCTAAGTAAAAACAATGGTTAAGAAAGGTAGCAACCAGAAATGTTCCCAAACAGAATCTTATTAATAGAAATGGCTGAACATACTGTTTCAGGGATGATATTAGGAAATCACATGATAGCAATTGTTGATAATATGTAGGGAACAGGTGTTGGGTATCTTCAGTTCCAATATTACCATGATGTTCCAGAGTAACATAAAATGTAAATACGCTGACAAATTTATAGTTCATGTCACTTGCTAATACCCTGCCATGAGACTTTAAGTCCAGCAAGGATTTGCCATGTATACAATGTCTCCCATGCTACCCTAGGAAAGTCACTGTGTGCTGGGAGTTACGTACCCTCTGCACAATTCTGTCTTTGGGTAAGAAACAAACAAAAAAGTCTTGTATTAATAAATTATGATGGCTGCTCTTGATAAGGATTGGCTCTAACAATTTAAGAATCAGTAATTTTTATAGAACAGTTGCCTGAAACATTACCCATGGGAAATACCTTAAGAAAAGACATCTTTCTAGAGCAAGTGTTCATTTTCCATAACATGTGCAAATAAAAAAGAGCGCCATGTTTAAAAAAAACCTGACAAAGTACTTTCTCACAAAATATGAAAATCTAGGTGCTATGGAGATAACCTTCTTAGGTGGATTCAGAAATAAATTAAAAATGGATAGATTAAAAATCCAGGAAAGGATATTAAACAGAGTACATTTGCAACTCTGGCAGAGGAAATCCTTCAGATATGTGAAGCCAGATATGAAGAGCGTAAATTGGATCTACTGTTTCATGGTTACCTCATTCTTACATGCTTTTTACAAAGATTTGCTGTTTACCACCATTAGAGACTGAAAAATTGTTTACAAATATCTCATTCATCTACAGGACTAAATAATATATGCAGAATTCTCTGGTTAAAAAACTCTACTAAAATGCTGCCTTACCTTTAATGTTTCATATTCAAAGTAAGGGCCAGATTCATGCTGTGAACAGGGGAAGAGAAAGGCAGGGAAGCAGAGGTAAGAGAAAAGAGAGGAAAGGAGAAAAAGAGAAAGCATTTCTGAAGGTTTAGCTAAAGATAGACTTATCCTCAGAGCATACTGTAGTCATAAGAGGTTTTGCATTTTGTCAAGAAGCCTGAGGACAGTGCACATAACTGAAGTAGTTCTGAAGACTGGAATAAATCCAGGCTTCAGGCAGCTAAGATAAATAAAAATAAGAGAGTGCCTCATTATGCCATGGAGCTCATGAACAATAGACTCGTGAACAACACACAGTCAACAGATAAATACTGTCACCATTTAAAATTCTAATTAGTTTTTCATATTCAAGAAAACTCTAGAAATCCTTACCTCAAGCCATTCTGGCCTTTCATCAGGATTGCTCATAACCTTCCTGAAAAAGGCCTGAACATTCTGATGCTTGACTGCTGGACCAAAAAGTGTTTGTGTAGTTGTATAGAACTTCTCATAGTCTATCTCTTCTGTATGGGAGGAACAATGTCCACACAGTTTAAAACTGGCAAGTTACAGATTCCTTTCTTATCCACTCTACCTCTGGTTTTATTTCTCTTTCAATATCAATAGCAGGCAAGTTACAGCTTCTCACATTGTATTCACTAAAGCATTTGAAAAGAAAAAAATCAGTCCTAATATGTGCTCTTTTCAAAACTACCTAATTTGCAATGCATGACAGGAAACAGATAAAAGAATCAATAAAAATTTCTCAGTTCTTTTTTCTTCCCTTACTTACCACAATTCTGATCTGTTTTTTTTTGAAACTGAATGGTGTGTGGGATAAAGTTTATCCTTTCAAGCAGCAATAGCCACTTGAGAAAAGCAAAACTTTACCCCCATTATTTACAATTAGTAACTGTATTTACATAATTCATCAAGTTTGTGCTTTTACGGAAACAAGTTAGCATCATGCTAACTTCAACATGTGTCAACTCCACCAATGATATTTTCTGAGTGATCACCATGGCCTCATAATTTGGCCAGAAATCCTAACAGAAGGAGAAAAGAACTTTCACAGTGCAATCTCTCTATTTCCTGCAAAAATAAAACAGTTACAGTTAGAACATTAATTTGAAGGAAATTATAATCTTTCTATGATAGGTTCTCTCCATTACATTTTTGTAATTTACAAATTACATTTTTCCATCTGAATTAGTATCTCTCACCATCATCTTTAGTATATGAGCCTGAAATCTCCTTGGTCTTCTGGATGATCATTTTTTCAACTAGATTCTGGAACTGCTCCAAAGCATTCTTGAAATCAATCAATTCAAGAGCAGTGCAACTCTCCTTATCAAGATCCTTCTTTCCAGACATCCTTTACTAAAAGAAGACAAGAGGGAGAGCTCTTCTTAAGCCATGTCCAAGACTTGCTTTGTTTCTTTAACTCCCACGTCATGCATCATTTGAGATGCAGCTGCATGACAGGTATACAAACATTACGTAATAAGAAAGAAAAGACTCTGGCTTAGCATCTCGAGCTGGCAAACAGTGTAGTGAACTGCGGATATCATAACAACCCATCACATCACAGAATCCCACTCACTGAGTGCCCGAGGGCATGAACCAGGATCACTAAGTAACCTGGCATGTGAGATTATTTCATTTTATCTCATGTAATTGGTGACAGAAAGACTTCATTTTTTTTTTCAAAGAATAGTTACGGTTGGAAGGGACCTCTAGAAATCATACAGTGCAACCTCACTGCCAAGGCAGGGTACTAGAACAGGTGACACAGGAACGCATCCAGGTAGTTTTCGAGTGTCTCCAGAGAGGTATTTCCCCCCAGCCTTTTAGTAACACTTTGCCAAATGTTTCTTTGGGAAGAGAGCTGAGGGGTGGAGAGCATTTAGCGTGTATTAATTGCATGAATTAATCTGACCTTTAGCTCTACTTTCACCTTTATGTTACAGATCAATAAATATCAGCCATTTAGTACTACACTGAGCCCAAAACTTTGTTCTGAAGTGTAACTTGTAGTAAGGTGTCAAGTGTTGATCTTCAGACACAAAAAGGTGGAAAATCCAACATGTTTGTTCAAAGGGTAATTGCATGAACTGTTAAAATTTAAGTCTCTTTGCATGGCTTATGCTTCCTTTCAGCAGTTCTTGTAATATCTTCACTAATTTAGTTGGTACATTCTCGTACTAGGGGTCTTTGTACCTGAACAATTTCTCCTTTCCTTTAGGTTTCAATATAATTGTGATTCTTATCCACATTTTTCATCTTTTCAGTATCTTTAAAGGATATTGATGCCATGTTACTGAGCTATACTATAATAGGCAAATGATGAATTTCAGACTATTTGTTAAACTCACTTTTCTATAGACCACACTGATCAATTTTTTTGTATTGTACTTTACCTATTGATCTCCAAATCCACTTTGCTATTATTTCACCCAAGGCTGATACAAGGTTTACTGGATAAAGCCTTCTTGAATTCCTGAGCGTAGAGGCTTAGCTCTGTGGAGATTCTGGAGTTGAAAAGGAGAAATTGTATTTTATATTTCCTTATGGCATCTAGAGGATTGATATCAAACAGGCATGTTTCAAGAATATTTCAGACACTTCTTCAAAGAAAACAAAACAAATAAAGGCAATAGTCTTCACACATACTCAGCATATCAGCTGAACAACATTTTTGAAACATATAGGGAAAACAACTAATTGGTATTAAACAGTTACTAAAAAATAATGCATGGAAATACCTCTGCATGAAATACCTAGTTCTTCAGGAAAAGTGATGTCTCATGAGACGCTACCTAACACAAGTAATCCAACAGCTTGGAATTCTATCATTTCAGGGGGAAGAACCCAGAAGTTTCTGGGTACTTCTGCTCTACTGCAATAAGCATTTCTTTTGATTAGAATAAGGAAAAGAGCTTGGCAGAGAAAAGCAGCAATGATGCCTGGAAAAGGGAGGGATAGCTTGAAGATACATTTTTTTTGCTTCCAAGAGTAATTCTCCAGGAAAATATTTCCTTTGTGTGTCAAGGTACTCATTGGCTGGTCAGATACTGTACCTTGGTCATAGTTGTGGTGTATTTGACATACTGCCTCCAGTTGAATTCTTGTTATCTTGTGCGTCCTGTTGATTAATTTTTCCAGTCTCTCTCATCTAAGCTTGTATGACATCAGGTTGTATTCTCATTTCCCAGTTAATATCAGTGGTTTAAGGTTCATAAAGGGTATTAGCATCCATCATCAGAATAGAGAGATTAAGAACAGGAAGCTATGTGTTGTTCTCTTGCAAAAACCCATGCAGAAACTTCATGTTATGTAACATAATGAAAACAAAATGAAACCCCAAATAAGGATCATTACCAGCTGATTCTGTTGTCTTCAATGTTTAAAATAAAAAAAAAAAGTACAGTACAATTTAAAAATAAGATGTGATGACTGAGTGGACTGAACAAAAGAAAAGATAGGAATTGCATTAGAAGATAAGTGAAGTCTAAAAGGCAAATTCAATATTTAATTGATGAGTCAGGAAGCCCTTGCATTAGTAGCCCTACAGTAGCATTAACGTATGAAAAGCATTTCCTTCACTGTCTCCGTTACTGATAGTGTGGAAAGCACTGAATATGGAGTAAGACATAATTGATGTTTATTCAGAAGTTGAATAGCTCAACTCTTCTCTTCTTACTACATAACTTTATTAGTCTCAATGATTTGAAACTCTCAGATACAAAGATAATGATATGTCTGTACGGTTGCAGAGAACAGCTGCAGCAAGTTCATTGTAGGACTGGCACCTGATTTGAAAAATCAATAATTTGCAATCTTTATCTCAATAACTACAATACGTCTATGAAATGCCATGCAAGTTTTAAAATTCTGACCATGTAATTTGACAGCTCATAACAAATAACCCAATAACCTACAGAAGACAAACAGCAAAGGTGATAGGTCTTTCCTGCCTGTACTAGGTTGCAGTCACTCTTCCTGGCGGTCTCATGCAAAAGCAAATTCTCCCCAAGTAAAATGATGGTTGAGAACAGCCCAAAGTGGATCATACAGTGGATCTAAACTGGCCTTAGTTGTCCCTAAAGAGGCTCTGGGACATAAAAGACTTTGTTTCTGACTCTGATTTTGGTTCAGATAAAGGCCAGCCATTTAAAAAAAAAAAATCAATCCCTGAAGATGCTTTCTTTTGATAAGCTTATCCATCCTTTGTTATTTCTTCCTTATAAACATCCCATTAAACCTGTCTGTGCTTAAGGTGAATCAGGATAGAGCTGCTTGAGTTCAGAGACTGAACTCTCTGACCAGTATGGGGCTGGGCAAGTAATAAATTTTAGCACCGTAAAAATTAAATTTCTTCTATGAAACAGTGTTTAAAGGGTGCTATCATGTTGACATCTACATTAGCTTACTCTTTTTTTCTACTGGCACAATTTTTCACTTTTCTTTTGATATTAACACCCCACAAGCAGCATTGCTCTCCTTGCTATAAAGTGCATGTCATCCTCTATGTCACTAACGGGAGCTGAAATGACCAAGTGATAGTTTTAAAAACTATTTCCTATGAACTATATATTGACTTGTATGTTGGGTTCTGGAAAATGACAACAAGGCAGTAAGTTTGTAAACACTTTCACTTCATGTTTGTCACACGAACAAGAAGCTGCAGCATAAGTATGAACTACTATGCAAGGTTATACCTTAAAAGAAACTAGTTTATATCACAAATGAATTTAATAGCATTATTGTTGCAAGGAGTGGTGTTGCTGGTCTTATAATGGCCATACAATGCTAGTGTTTAGAGTTCAGGCTGTCCTATGAGCTGTGCCTGTACAACCAAGGTCAGAATGATGTCAGCAGGGACAAGCATGTATCACCACTTCTTTTAACTTACTCTGCAAGAAACAAGTGCCACAGAGGCATCAATATGCATCTGCTGCCTGAGCACATAGCACAGTCCCACACAGGTTTCTCTAGCTAAAATGAAGTTTATCTCATCTAACTTAGGCACCTAGAAGTTAATTATTCAAGTCATCTTATGTGCCAGTCAATAAACACTTCCAGAGGGTGATTCATCTTACTGGTCTTAGGTGCTTAACTTTCAAATGCATTATTTAGGTGAGATGAATCACACCTGCAGCTAGTACAGCTCTTTGTGCACATGTCAGGTATACCAGAGCTCACAAATCACAGAACAGGCTAAAGCAACTTCCAACTGCAGCACAGATGCTCTGACCGCTCGCCATCACCTTCCAGGACTGCCTGCTTGGGTCCCCCTCCCCCACTGAAAACACCTCTGCTTGCTTCAGTGAATCGTGTCTGAGCCAAGCACTTCTCTCAGCTCAGATTCTCACATTCTTGCAACATTTGCACGTTACCTGCTTTATGATTTAAAGTTCACATCCCGATATGGACTAGATCATACATGTAGGATTACAAGTTCTGCAAGACAAAGACCTAGCTTTAAACCTTTGCCATTAGGGTTGTGCATGTTGGGGTTTTTTACTTAAAAATTGCATTATCAACAAGTGTAGATTTATATTAAAAGCCTTACTTTAATGCCAAGAGGTTGGAAACCAATGAAAGGTTTTTCTTCTGTCCACAAACTCACACTTGCTCTGTAGATATACCCTGCAGCTATACACAGATACAGTGAATAATCACTTGGCTTTCATCCACCTGTAAGGCTAAAGAATAGCAATATGTAAGAAAAAATATGCCAGAAGAACACTCTAAAAAAAAAATGCTGAAGCCAGGTAGCCAGAGTTTTTGGGAAGTTTTGGTTTTGACCAGCCTGTATTCTCACTCTATACCATGCCCTTTGAAATAAATAAGCTTACAAAGTTCAAAAGATGCCTCAAGACCCCAGCATTATCTGACTGCTTGAACAAATGTATTTGATATGGATAAAAGTTTGACTTTCCTGCTCACTCAGCTTGTCAGGAAAAATGGAAAAGAGCCTGTGACTTCAAAGGCACACTAGCAGAAAAGAGAGAACAGAGAAAATGAGTGAAAGCAACACATAAGTCAGTGAACCATAAAATGAAAGAGATCTCTTGAATGCCTTGAAACATTCTTTTTCCACCCCACAGTGTTCTCACTGCAAAAGCCCAAAAGTTGTAACTGGTGCAGTTACAACTGGGAGTCATATTTGTGGTTTTTATTTCTGCCCAAGCTTAGAGAGTAGCAGTGACTGAAAGTTTATTTCCTCTGCTTCAGATTCTTCAGCTCTAACATGTGACACTCAATACTCTGGTGTGCTGAACCATTCCTAATTACTAAATATTATAAAGATCTGAAGACAGTCCCAGACATCTGCAAAGTTTCTACTTGTGAATTATTAGTTCCAAGGATGAGTTTTAAAGTTTGTCTTGTGCATATGTAAGCATATGTTGGCCACCTGAAAATTTACAGCCAATGCATTCTTCCATCCCATGTGAATTGTGCATAAAAGACAACACGTTAAAAGGACGCTTGCAAGAAAATATCTAGGAAGTCCTTGGGAGTTTCAGAGACTGTTTTTGTAGTACAGGACTGGGACCGTCTATTCCTGCTTCTTCTTGTACATTTTTAATCCCATGAGCTCAGCTACACACATGTTCAGTACTTTGACACACTTTCACATACACTTTAAGATTCCAGTCTATCCTTTTATGCAATGGTAACAGTAAAGGTAAAACCCTTTTTGCAACAGAAAAGGATTGACTAAAGAATTAGATTAGTAAAACCATAGCTGCATTGGTTCTAGAGTGGGTTATGTAAAACAGAATCTGGACTAGAACTGGGGTCGGGGTTCTGCTTCCAGCTTTTGATCTGATGATACAATAAAACAGCATTTCTTTTTGTTGTGCCTCATGTGAGAAGGGACACTGCAAGGAAGACAAATGAAACTCTCCTCATGAAGTATCCCATACCACTTGAATAACATTAGCAATTTGACAGTATTAATAATGTGACCTTTGCAAATAGAGCATTGGAGAGATTGCACATCTATGGAGCTATTTAGTTTTGCTATGAAAAAGCCCAAACCAGGAATTCTAAGGTATGATCTTTATAAAAAGCAAGTTATGGGTTCTCTTACCTTCTATAAATTCAAAGACATCTAGATGGAGTATTTCTGACAGGAACAATAGTGGAATACGTCTTAGAAACCCTAAGTATATAATGGAATCTGCCAGTGGATTACTACTCACTACATTAAATTTTTCCCATTCTTCCTACCACCTTTTCTCTCCTTTCATTTTGCAGCAATAAAAAGATACACAATTTAAGATTTTCCTTTACAGCAGAAGATAGAGTGCCTTGTTCTCAATGAGGTGTACTATTAATTTGGTACAGTCATGCTATTGTTAGACTTTCAGAATGCAGTGACTGTCCTAAACAAACCCATAACTGTGCACTGACCTAGTATTTTTGTACATGGTCTGTCAGGTACAGGTAAATTTATTTTCTGGAGGAGGAAAGACAAAATTATGTCTTCTCAAAACCTGATGTTTAATGATGTGATCTATTACCAGAAATTTTGGAAGGTCATGTGTTCTGTAAATACAGCTTTTATGGTAAAAAACATATAACTGATTTTGAGAAAGGAAGCTGCTCCTTCCTTTGCAATGAGAAAAGCCCGGTCAACCAGTGATGAAGAAACAGCTGAACTAACTTTTTAAAGTTTAAATTACTGATTACATTATATATGAGGGATTTAACAACATGGATCATAAGTATAAAGTTAACACCAATAAGAATAGGTACTTTAATCAGTGTTTAGTTTTTCTGACCTATGACTTTATTCCTACTGCCTTGTATTACAGCAGCAATTTGTCACATAAAATTTACTGCCATGAGAAGCCCATAATTTGTATATAGGTTTGCTTTGAAAGACATCAAACCTACCTCAACTATCCATGTTTTCAGTCTCAGTTCACCTTTAGTCTAGATCATTTAATACTACTGTGTATAAGAGAAGAAAAAAAAAATACCAGTTATTTTTTGACAACATGTATCCATTAAAGCATTAAAATTCTGTTGCTTTCACAGCTGCTTTTTTGTTGTTTGTTTTTTAACTAAAGTAAGAACAGACCTAAACCGAAAGTTTTCTTAAGAAAGGCCCTTAAGAAGGCTGTCACATACCAACACATATTAAAGCAAACAAACTAGGTTTTCCTGTGAGGAAAACCGATCCTTGATCCGGCGAGGCGTTTTGTGTGTAGAACCATGGTGAGGAAAATCCCTTGTGCAACACTCCGTGGGGGGGTTGGCTTTGGAGACCGTACAGGCACCCTAACACAGCTGAGGCTCAGGGCAACACCCAGCACTAATAGCAGCCACAGCTGTACACAGGCAGCCACAGTATTCCTCTACAGCACACGCTGCAGACAAAGGTATAAAATAGGCGACTTCGCAGTGCGAACTGTGGTGTCTTACTTGCCCCATGGCTGACAAAAAACAAGTGTTCACTCAAACCACAAGTTTGCACGGGCCGTGGCGTTGCCGGGTCGCTTTGTGGCGTTCCAACTCCTAGAGATAAGCTGTGAGCCCTGCGGGGAACCTCCTGAGAAGACACTGTTGCCATAACAGGACTTTTCACTGGCAGGACTTGTGGGGAAGAATGCTAAATATCGGTGCTGCCTCTTCCTGGAGCTGGCCGCGGAGCAGGTCTGGCCAGACGCGGCCCCCGTGAGGGAAGCGCTGCTCAGGGCAGCCGCGGCCCAGCCAAACCGCACAGGAGATTTTTAAGAAAGAGGAGACAACAACCACATCCCGAGCCCAAAGGGGCTGCTCACCGCGGTAAGAAGGCGAGAAGAGCCGCTAGTTCAGATGCAGCCATCCCCGGGCCCGCCCCGGGGCAGGCGAGGGCGAAGCCACTCGAGGGCGCGCCCTCCGTGGGCGGGAAGGCAGCGGGGACTCCTCCTCCTCCTCGTCCTGCCCGGAGCATCGGTGTGCGATGGAGCTGGGAGCGGGCCGGGAGGATTAGCCCCGCTCCGGCCGGGAGCCATGCCCGCGGGGAATGGCACGGGCACCTCCAGCCGCCCGGAGCCCGCGGCGCCCGAGCAGGAGGTGCCGGGCGAGCGGCCCCTCTTCAGCGCCGGCACCTACGAGCTGCTGGCGCTGCTGGTCGCCACCATCGGCATGCTGGGCTTGTGCAACAACTTGCTGGTGCTGGTGCTCTACTACAAGTTCAAGCGGCTCCGCACGCCCACCAACCTCTTCCTCGTCAACATCAGCCTCAGCGACCTGCTGGTGTCCGTCTTCGGCGTGAGCCTTACCTTCATGTCCTGCCTGAGGAGCCGCTGGGTGTGGGACGCCGCCGGCTGCGTCTGGGACGGCTTCAGCAGCAGCCTCTTCGGTGGGTGCCGGGGCCGCGGGCGCCGCCTGTCCCTCCCTGTCCTGCTGGGTCCTTCCCTCCTCTCCGCTTGTACCGGCAGTCCCGTGCTCTGTCCCCGCTTCCCAACCGCCCCAACCGCTCCCTGCCCGCCGCCCCAGCCGCTCCCGCTCCGTCCCCGCTTCCCATCCGCCCCAACCGCCGCATCCCGCCGGGCAGTCCGGTCCGGGGGGTTCAGTCGCCGCTCTGGCTGGGGAGAGGGGGGTGTGTGGAGCCGGCGCTTTTTGGTAGAAAGAGAGCGACAGTGCTGGAGAAAACGATCCGAAGCAAAAAAAGAAATTATTCGAGAATCAGTTTTTCGACCTCCCGCCTTTGCCTATGTAAGGTGTAATGGGACATTTAGGGGAAAGGAGAGCAGCGCTGTCGGAAGAGGTCTCGAGTTGACCGAGTGATGCGCAGAATTCATGAGCATAAACCACTGTATTTTATCGGAGGAAGCGCTGCAGTCTGTGGATAAGGAGTACTTACGACTCTGGGTGTAGGGTCAGCGGTGTTCTGCCTCCGTGGAACAGGTGGAAAGCTGCTCCCCAGCAGCCTTCTCAGTGTTACGACTTGTCTGTTTATAAAGCTTCGTAGTGTGTGGCAGTGCCTTGGATTTCCTTATCCGTATGTGAAATTCGGGTACCATCTTTCAGTCCTAACGGTGTCACAGTTGGGCTTTGAGAAACCACTGATTACCGTGAAATTTTAGCACTTCAGAAGGAGTACTTGCACTATTTCCATCTACAAAACCTATAAGCTGTTCACTGCTTTCCTTCCTGAAATGAATACATGCCCTTTGCAGAAATCTGCAGAAGAATACATTGCAGTCCAGCTATGTACATGCAGCCTCTTAAAAGGAATAATGCTTTTTCTTTACCAGTAAAGGATGCTGCAAAAGAAGAGACTCGTGTTTCTGGCCAGTAATGAAATCTAAAACTCATGTTAGATACTTCTAGCAGAGGTGTATAGAGGTGGGTCACAGTGCACCCACTGGATGTGTATACACTGAAAACTGACTCTAAGGTGACACATTAAAGTCTTCAATAAGCTTTGTAGCTTTCCTGCATACATAACCTTTGTTTCACAAGGCTCTGTGGTCTGCATTTTGTGGGCTACTGTTGAAGGCACAGGGTTGCTCATGCTTGATTTGACTGCTGCTGCATAGTGCAGCAAAAATTTTATGTCTTGGAAGTTATGGTGGGTGCAGGATGCAGTTAATCATTTTGTGCAGTGTTTGGTACCATATGATTTCTGCAGTGCACAGCTCTCAAACATTTGTGTAGCTGTTGGTATCAGGGAAAGTACTAGAGAACATTGCTGGCATAAGGTTGTCTCCATCATTCAGCCTGTTCAAATTCTTGAGAAACTCAAGTACTTGTCTGCCAAGCAGATGCTGCCAGACAACTGAATGTTAATCTTACACAGGGGGTGTAAAGTACAGTTCTGTTCCTACCATTATCTCTTATGTATTATACTTAGTTTCTGTTGGAGACATTTTCCATATAGATTCAAAAAATAAGATACATAGTAAGGGTTAAAATCCAGACTATAATAATCTCATACCATCTTCTGAAATAGTAGAAATAGAACCAATGACGTATATAAATTGGTAAAGAAATTGCTTGAACACATGTGACTTTCAATTTGTTTATTTTAAGGTGTGCTATATCATTTGTTACTATAAATATATTTAGTGTTGAAGTTTTCCTGCATCATTTTATTTAAGAACTTTTTTCCTAAAGAAATGTAGGTAAATTCATGGGCCTTGTCTAGAGAGTTGCCAAGTTAGCATCTGTGGTTTGTCAAATTACATCTTCCTGTGACTGGTCATTCTGTGTTCCTCTTCCATAATGTGCTTCATTGGGAAGAATCTTTTTTATTACAATCATTATTAGAAAAGTGTGTGTTTGTGTGTAGTTGATCATATGGAAGTGGAGAGTAAGTGCACGACTTAATGTTCAGGAATGATGCCTTAGTTTACTTTTTTCAGCATGTAAAGCAATAGAAAATATTTAACTTAGCTATCATAATTGAATGCTCATCTGATAAAGTGATGTCTAATTTTAATCTCCACAGTACTGTTTTCATATTCTCATCTAGAAAAAGAAGGATTGTTATTTCCTTTTTGAAGATAAGTGGTTCCTCAACCTGCATAGAAAAACAGGGGCATGGCAATGCTGAGGAAAAAAAAAGTTACAAATTATGCCCCGCAGATAGCATCATACTCTGTTTGCCATCTGGATTATTGGTACCATGGCTTCTATTTTCATTTTGTAATGTGTTTATGGAAAAAGCAGTAATTTAAAGGTTTTTTGTTTGTTTGTTCCTATTTGGTAATGTTTTGTTGTTGTTTGGGATTAGGTATTTTGATATTTTGATTGGACTTTTTTTGAGGTTTTTTTTTTTTTCCTTTGGGAGTTTTTTTGTGGGTTTTTATTTTCTGAATTTTATTTGGGTGGGGTTTTTTGATTGTTTATTTTTGTTTTTTTCCCCCCGGTAGTGGTGAAGACCCTGATTAAAGATTAAATTCAGAGTAACCAGGTATTATATTTATAAATATACTTCTCTTGTATGAAACAGCCCAAGTCACTTGTTATTTTGAAGTGATAGTGGTAGGGAAAGTAATGTAATGGAAGTCTTACATGTGTGTTACTTACAAGTGCTTCTGAAAGCATAACACTCTCCCTGAGAACTTTTGGGAATACAAGGTACATTCGTTGATCAGAAGACATACAAAATTTACAGCTTTGAAAAGTTAAATTCTCATTAACTAAGCAGAGTACTTGCAGCTTTGCAGTGTTCAGTTGCTCAGTAAGCCATAGTGATATAATAGAGATGTTTCTAGAATAAAGTGGTGGTAGCTCTGATACCATGGATATGGAGTTTATGAAACCATAACAGATAATGTGAGGTTACTTTAGTGGTGTGGATATATTCTAGGGTTGGACCCAGTCTGGATCATTTTAGATGAGATGACCAAAACTTCTTTATTTACAGCTTTATGATTTCATTCTTGGGTATGATCTTGGACATTGCTACATGAGCTTTCTGTGCCAGCCCTTCAGGTCTGAAAGCTGTTCAGTCTTACTTTGAATCCTTACGCATCTTTTTTAATTGGAAGAACAACCCCTAAGACACAATACATGGTGTAAGTTGTTCTCTGCATGTGCTGACTTACAAATAACAGGTTCCCCTGATAGTAAACAGGTTTGGGACAAATCATTAAATCTGCTTGGTTGGTTGTTGTTGTTGGGTTTTTTTGGTGTTTTTTTTTTTTTTTTAAATAGGATTTCCACTTTAAATTCAGAGCTAATTCTCAACTAATTTAAAAAATCAAATTCATTGTAATTACTGTAGTTAATCAGGAATCATGATTCAGCAGCTTTTTTTAAAATTTTCACGTGTCATTAGGTTTTTCCTCATATTGTTTTGAAAGCCGAGATCAAGGTATTTCTGTGTTCCTCCTAAGGATTTCAATATGATTAAATACATAGGTATTACATATGCTTAAAATAAACCGGTAGCATCTGTATTTTCGGAAGCCTTCATTACATAATAGTAATGACAACTTCTTTCCCCCCTAATAGATCAGAGGGCAATCTCTACACCTCTAATACTTTTGCATTGAAGATTTGAGCATTTTCTTTGTAAGAGTGGTTCTCATTTTGCTCATTTGGAGGCATGTTAAGATCCAGAACTTGGACACTGTAAGCAGATGTTCACAGTCTGAAATATTTAAGCTGAGAAGACGGCAGCAGAACTACAGTTTGTATGGCTAGGAATAAATGGCTGGTTTTTGTGTTCCTCACAGTAATCTACTTCTGCATAACTTTATCGTGAGACAAGCCCATGTAGTAACATCTGCTCTTGACTTAGCATTGCACAGCTCAGAACCTGATGTTTGTGCTACTGCCTATGTTTTCTGTGACTTGAAAGATTTTCACTGAGCCTTTAGAAGGTGCAGAAACCAGCTTGCTACAGTGCAAAACTGCTCATTTTGACTACTGAGCATCTGTTGTCATCACACAAATAACAGTCCCTGTCATTAGAGTCTGAATGACAGAAGATACAGTTTAGGCACATGTCTTCATAGCAGAGGCCCCAATAAAGGTTTTTTTTTTTCCTCTACTACAAAGCCATTCTTAGCACCTTATATTAGTGTAGGGAAAACGACATAAATGATTACCTGACGAGTCTTAGTCTGAGCTTTCCTGACGTAGTTGTCTGTTTTAGACACTAATCCCCCTTAATTTTGTTTCACTGAATTCCAGTGTTTATATTTTTACAGGTGATGTATCCTGGTGTGCTATGATAGCTGCACATCAATTAAGTGATGCATTTATACCATGAGGGTCACATTTCTATGGAGGTGTGCAGTCAGCTCTACGTTGCCCCTACTGTATCTGCTACCCTCTCTTTATGTAAAAAGCTTCTAACTCTTTTCCTGTCTGTAGACAACCAAGCCGTAAGTAGTAGAGATCTGTTAATCTCTTTATCTGATTTAGCAATTCAACTCGTATCTGGGAGGTGTGCTGTCTATCACTGTCAGCATAGCTTTTTGGTTATGATTTTCAGAGAAGATGTCTGACAGCTAAACATACCCAAAAGTCTTGGTTAGCAGACATAGATAATTTATTTCTTCAGGTAAGAGGGTAATTGTGAAATACTGGATCAGGGTGCCATGATCTTTGTGTATATCTGCTGGGTTCTCACAGATATACAAGGGGCTTTTTTTGAATGACAATGACTGTCTGAACTTGATATGCACAAGAGAAATTTGTGTACTGCTCACCCTCAGGCAGTGGGTGTCTGCTTTAAAGCCTTCAGTACATAGAAATAGGCCCTGAGGGTTTTGAGGTAAGCTAGTCTTATCACGTGGAGCATACACACATAACCCCTTAAGAATAAATCACTTCAGCTAAAATTAATGGTAGCTAAACCATTGGCCAGTACTGGTGTTCTAACACCTTCCAAGTTCAATTGTGCAAAGGAAGAAAGGAGTGGAAAAACTGGTTGGTAACAGGTATGGTCTTGAAGAACAGGCACCAAAACTTTATCTGGGGCAGTCTCTTGACAGAAGATTGCACAGTCAGGGTGTACTCTGGGGTAGACTTTATGTCATTAAACCTTGTTTGATATTGAAAGGCTACTGTTACTGAAGTGTGATTAGAGACCTCTGTCTTTCCTAACTGCAAGCTGTTTTTGTAAGGGTAAAAAAACCACTGCCAGCTTTTAATGTCAAATTAATTAAAAGTATTACGTTCCTCCTGGACAAATTACCATTGCAGCAGCTAGATCTCAACGAGCTACCAAATAAATTTTGATATCTGGGTGTATATTCCATTTCAGTAATGTGAACTAGAGGATGGGAAAAATTGCAAGAGTTTTACAGACTACTCTCCTGTGAAAAGCTACTGTGTGTACAGCTGAGGTTCTTTTATTTGTTTGTTTCAAGGCAAGCTGATACCACCACCACCACCACACCCACTAAATACTGAAGTAAGGATTAATTGCTTGAGAGCGTCTTGTGGACCTGGCTTCAGTTACAGCCTGTTCATCCAAGGCTCTTCCCTGCACAGTGACAGCAATGTCCTGTGCCACCCTCTTGCATTACCCATGTATGTTATGTGCACTGATTTAATCTCACTAAAAGCATTTTCTGTTGTTACTCAGCAGATAGTTTTAGGATCTTGCGTTACAAATAGCTGAAGGTTCAATCAGCATGCTTTCAGCTTTAGCTTTTTTTTTTTTTTCCCCAGAGTGAGTTAATTACTTGGAATATTGAGTCTGGAAGAGGTAATTTATTTCACCATAATTTTATAGGACAGGTACATATAAAATATACTTGAAGTCTGTTATGTCTAAGAGAAGTGATTTTTCACCTACCTAGATTTGAATGCAAATGTTAAAATTGCTTTAAAAATTAGAAGTAATACATAGCTGGTGCCTAAAACTTACTATAATACCTAATTGCTGAATTCAAATAGACTGGTTATATATTTTGTAGTACAAAACTAGAGAGTGCAATAACACCTTTTCTTCCCATGGATAGGAAGTTGCTTCTACTAAATTTTTGCTGTCTAGCTTTTCAGATGTGAAAAGAGGGATTGCAGAAGGATGGCTTTCTTCTGTGATTAGGCATGCAAAATAGTCATTCAGCACTTGAATGTAGGGCAAGGATTAATTGATATAGAAAATAATATGGCCTTTGATGGAAGCCACAATCTGTCTCAGAAATGGATCTTATTTGCTGCATTGTGCTGCAGTTGCTCTGTAGAGATGCTCAGTCTTCGGGAATATTTGATATCACCTCTGACCAAATTGTAGTCCATGCTTGGGGCAGGGGCCCAATATGAAAATAAGGTGTATTTTTCACGGAGAGGGCAGAAGCTGTTGTGATTGTTCCAACTTTTTGAAACAAACACTTCAGTTCAGAAGGCACAGCAATATTTTTCTTCTAATTAAGGATTCTAAAGTCAGAATATACACATTGTATGGTATAATGCAATACAACTTAGCTGTGTTTTGCTGTCTTCTCTGTGATGACCTACACACTATACAGATTGAAGTATTTAATGATGTATCCAGAACTGACTCCTGGAAAAGCCCAGAATGTGGAAGAGATAATTATCATATATGGTACATAATCAAATCTACAATAAATGCAGTATTTCAGTAGGAAAACAATACAAAATGGCAAAAATGAGCATTTTCTTCATAGATATTCAAGTAACAAGAAGTAGCTTGTCACTGCTCCCTGATTCTGTGTGGCTGGCTGCTAGAGAGGAAGAGGAGTTGCAACATAGAAATTACAAACTAGTGGCTTAAACAAGAAGACACTTCAGTTCTCCTACATTTATCTGCAGCTTCAATGGTAATGACCCCGTTTGTGCTAGGGTAATTGCCCAAGCTTAAATCAGAGCCAAAACTAGCAGCAGTTCCTAAACACAAAGAGTGTTTATGTTCATAATCAGCTCTTACAGATAGGGTTATTGTCTGAGATGAAAATCTGTATATTAGACATGCAGTCTCTGTAAACTCTGAGCAGTAAAGTCTTTCTGAAAGAGCTATAAACAGTGAATTGCTGGTAGAATAAATCAACCCTCAGAATCTTGGGTCTTTGCCTTGAATCAAAATACTTACATCTCCAGTACCTCAAGAAGCATAACAAAATTTGTTTCAGATAAAAGGTAGAAATTAGTTTGAAATGCGTAGTTTTGCTAAGAGGGGGCTAATAGCCAAACAATAACCATAATGGCTTTCTGTAACAGATTTGGTTTTTTAATCAGCATGCATTTCATCATATTAAAATATGCAACTCACTCAGGATGAAATTTAATAATTTCCAGAAAAGCTCCGGGAGAGAAGTGGAGGCAGGGAGGGAAGTAAATTTCAGTGCTTTCCTCTGCACTAGACTACAGAAACTGAATGAAGCATAGAAAATGGAGCCATATGCATGCATAAGTCATATATATCTTGTGCTGTGACCTGCATTTCCTGCCTCATGTCTGCGTGCTGCCAGGCAGTCCTTGAATATCAACAGAACAGGGATTTGCATTTTGATGCATACTGTCCTACAGGCTGACTAAGGTCCCATTTACAGTTCAGGGAGGAAAATTCAAGTATGTCTTTGAAGAGCAGTGGTTTAATACAGAAAGGGGCTTGAAAGAGCATTGTTCGAATATGTATGTGCACATTCTTATTTTTAGAGATATTGAGCATCCAGTGACTTCCTTGAGAATGTCAAGGAGTCAGGAAATTATTGCTTGTGAACACCTGTACTTTCAGCCAAGCATGTGTGCTTTTGATTACTTTGTTATGGCTAGAATTCAGCACTCATAAAAGGGATGGGGAAGTATTAAGACCACACAGGGACATTAGTCGTTGAATACCATTCAATGAAGGAAGGTGGTAAGGAGCAAAAGGTTAATTTAAGCATTCTGACTCATCGTCCTGAGGAGCTGCTCTTTCTCTCCACTGATCAGACAAAGCTGCAGTGCACTATATAAGCAAACCGAGCCTTAAGTTTAGTGATGTGATTTTCCTCCTTAAATATGTCTGTGGATGACTATCATAACTGTCAGGTAAACTTTTGTAATTCGTAATTTTTGGGGAAGAGAAATGGAAGGGGAACTTGTTGCCTTACCTTGTGTTCAGGAAGTAGACTGCATTTGATTGAATAAAGCACTTGCCTTAGCCTGTATAAGTGTAGAATAGTACCTATGAAATCCTGTAATAATTTTCTAATGCCTACTAATATTTTGCTTAGATCCACATTGTTCAATGTATTTTCAGCATGTTAGGTCACAAAAAAAGGCATGAAGGACAACTTTTCAACTTCATTTTAAAATACCAAAAAAAACCACCAACAAACCCAACCTTAGGTCTTTGGAAACCTTCTGGCTCACATTTGCTAGTCCAATTTCAAGCTATGAAAGTAAAATTCTACAGCAATGATTTGTACAAGGAAAAAACTCACAAAACTAAATGCGAAAGGTTACTGCATGGCTAACAATGTCTACATGCTTTTGTAAAGAAGGTTTAAAGATAACTAGAAAAAAAGAACATTGAAAAAACTGTTTCATTTAAAAGAGGTATATGAAAGTGTGGCACATTTTCTTTTAGAGAGAGAAATTCTCTTAATCAAGAAAGTTTTCTAAGCTCACCTCTTACAGAAAGGGAATCCTTTCATAACTGCAGCATAAAGTAACTTTCTTAAAATCCTAAAGGATATCCTACTGTGAGATACTTGGTTAATAATAAACTGCTTTTGCTGTTGAATACCTTTACAGGGAGGCTATGTGTTGCTCTAGATTTTACTCTTTGTTACTCTCAGTTGCCTTCCTAAAATCCATGTTGCTGGTCCTTCTGTAATTTGTTTTTATTAAATGTTTATTCATTTTTCAAAGTGAGATCAGGTTTCTGCTGAGTAAAAAATGGTTATTTTCTCTTTGGAAGTGAAATCTGCACAGTTAATCTTCTGACAGCTGTATACATGCACATTATGGCACATATGGATGTACTTGGAGAAATTAAATGCTGTGCATATGCATGAAAAAATACCTGTAATTTATATTAGATAAAATATATACAGATTTAGACACAGATATTTGTATAATCTCACAGAATGCTGTCAAATACACCCTTTTGTTGTTTAAGAGGCTGTGTTTATGAGCTTAATGACTAAATCATAACAGATTTCAGGTGTCTAGCAGTGGCCTGATGGGCAATATGGTTTTTGATCATCAAGTGTTACAGACCATTGAAACAAAATCCTTATATTCTAATCAAGACGGAATTGCCTTGACTTCATTAAATTGTAAAAGTGTCTGGATAGGGTAATACTGAGAGCTGAAGATAATGTGTGATTTCTGTTGTAACATGCTGATAATTGTGTGCTGGGTTTCAGATGGACAGAAAAGGAAGAGAGTGCATAAATAAACAAGGAGTGATATTTTTATGAAAGCAGCAAGATAGGGAAGGACACTCAAAATAACTGAATGTCTTTCAGATGGGACACCTTCAGCAATGTAATGCTTTGCCTTCCTGGTTCTTTTTGGAATGCAAAGACTTCCAGGATATCTTGAAATAAATTAGAATTATTATAGTCATTTTGTTCACATTAAAGGTGCACACCTCTGCTTTCAGTTGCTGAAGGCTTTCTTTAATTTCAGTCTCCACTCTCAATTCACTAAGTTTCTAAGACATTTTTTATTGCTGATAATCTCGGTATTATATGATAGCTTTTTCTTTTAAAAACCCTGAACAACAACAGCCAAAGGAAACCACAAACCCTGAAGGAATTTATGTAAAACAACAACAAACCATACAGCAATTGCCAGTAGAAACAAAAACAAACCCTGGACTATGGTACCTCACTTCATAAAGTAATATTTAGGAAGAAGTGTTGACTTGGTCTCTTTTTTCCTTGTCCCACTTCATACCCATTGGACATCCTGGATCAGATGTCAGTGACCTACTCTGAGTAGTTTGAAGTTGGTGATTCTGTTTGGCTTAGCAGTTAGTGAGTAATGCACAAAAAAATCTTCTTGGTGTCAGATTCATGAGCTAGGTAATTTTGAGTTAACCTGCTAACAAAGGAAACATTTACCAAGAGGAGTTCAGTCCAATTTACAGTATTTAAGAATCACTTAATTGATTTTCTTTATTTTTTTCACAGGAATTGTTTCAATTATGACTCTCACTGCTCTTGCCTATGAGCGCTACATTCGGGTGGTCCATGCAAAAGTGATTGACTTCTCTTGGTCCTGGCGAGCTATCACTTACATCTGGCTGTACTCACTAGCTTGGACTGGAGCACCTCTTCTGGGCTGGAACAGATACACACTGGAAATTCATGGATTAGGTTGCTCAGTGGACTGGAAGTCAAAAGACCCCAATGATACCTCCTTTGTGCTCCTTTTTTTCCTTGGCTGTCTAGTAGCACCTGTTGGGATCATGGCCTATTGCTATGGCCATATTCTGCATGCAGTAAGAATGGTAAGTTAGTTCACATATGACTTAATGTAATATTCTCAGGGAAAAATGTTGAAGCTGTATATTAAGGTTGGATCCAAGCCAAATTTGCACTCTCACTTCCCATTAAAACTTTTGAATATTGGATGTTAATCTGTGTCAGGTACCACTAGATAGGTTGTAGGATTGGGAGAGAACCAGCCTAGAGCTACTGAGGTCTATTTGTTGTGGTTTTACTGGGAGGAAGTAGGGAACTGCTTACGCTTACTAATCCACATCAGATTCTCACCTGAAAATTCCATCCAAATCCTTAGTATGAGAAAGTGTTAATGATTCATATTCTGTGGGTAGTTAGTGTGGACCCAGTCAAGTTTATGGTCAACAGTATTGGCACAATGGATAATTTGTGGAGTATGTTCATGTGCATGTCCTATCTTTTCCTTATTTTATGACTCAGGTAACATGGGAGCCTCCTGTCTAGTATTCTGCTTTAGAGGTTTAGGATAAAGATAGAGATTTAGATAATTTTAGGATAACAAACTACGTGACAAAGCAGTACAGAGAAATCTATGAATTTTCTTTTTCTAAAGATTTTTTCCACGAATCTACAGGACTGTCTTAACTAGTCATAGGACCACTAGTGTAAACTGAACTTGGTTATGCAATAGCTGAGGGCACGTTATTTTCTAAAGTACTTATTACTGCAGCATGCTTTGTTACATCTCTGGATTTGTTGTTTTCTACCAGATTGGCTATTCTATTTTTTCTCAGCTTGTATTTTTACACTTAATATAGAGAATAAAATCTGAGAAACATAATGTAAACTTCCAGAAGAATTGTGGTTTAAAAGATAAGGTGTATGGTGTCTGACTTAAACTAAAAGAGTGAGTCAATTACTTATAAATAAATGTAGAACTATCCATGTTCAAGTAAAACATAAAGCAATTTTACTTTACTATTTTTTTTCTCTACAGCTTCGCTGTGTAGAAGATTTCCAGACAGTTCAAGTGGTCAAACTTCTAAGATATGAAAAGAAAGTGGCTAAAATGTGTTTCTTGATGATCTCCACATTCCTTATTTGTTGGATGCCCTATGCAGTGGTCTCCCTTTTGATAACATATGGCTATAGCAATCTTGTAACTCCAACAGTAGCTATCATCCCATCTTTCTTTGCCAAGTCAAGCACTGCTTATAATCCAGTTATCTATATCTTCATGAGTAGAAAGGTAGGTACATTTAAGGTTTTCTTGTTTGAATTATTAGTAGCCAGTATCATAGCTGTGGAGTCTAGATCTGATGTACTTTAATCTGAGAATTTTTTAAAAATTTTAACAGCTAGGATAAATGGTGACAATCTAGAAGAAGTAAAATCCCTGATGGTGCTTAAATAATTTGTTTATATGTGAATTCAAACATTCAACTCACAAAAGAGACAGGAAAGAGTGTCAGAATTTAATGTCTAGTTTCGACAGTTTACCTGTGAAATGGATTTGCTACTAGAAGACCTCAGCTGAATCACCCCCTTACTACAGCAGAACTCCATCTGAGAAAATTTAGAATAATCAGTGTCTGTATTTTAGGAATAAAAGAACTTGCCTCTGACTTCTGTGTTATAGCAACACAAGGACTGATACTGGAAGTGTAAAATGCACATTGTAAACTTCTGCAACTAAGATAGTATAAAGATATCTGGTGTTTAATAGAATTCCTTGACAAAGGGTAAAAAAACATGAATGATTGCTGGAGGGGTTTTGCTGGGTTTTCCTTACCTTTAAACCCACTATAGAGATGGACTTTTTCTGTGATTTCCTGCACTGGCTTGCAGTTGCCAGGCAGCAGCCTGTAGGGAGAGGCAGAGGTCCAGTCAGCCACGCAGGCAGCCAAGCAAAGCCTGAGTGCAGCTCAGGTCAGGACCAAGGGCAAAGGGGAGCTTAAATGCTTTCCTGAGTAAAAGCAGGAGGCCTCCTATGTGACCTCTTGCAGTTCTTCCCCCACAGCTCATTTCACACCAGGCTGATCCACAGTTACACGGCTGCACAATATCAGAGTTATCCTGGATATGGGAAGCTAACAACAGTCACCTTCAAAAAGGCTTTTTCAAGTGACTTTTTGAATACACTGGCACTGACTCTGTACCTAGTTGTCAGGCTGAGTATCTTATCTGAAAAAAATTTTGTGGGTTCTGATACCCAGCAGCAAATCAAACTTGTACCAGGTATAAATAATGCCAGTAAAGATACAGCCAGGATAAGTATAATTTTCTATCATCTGAACACACTTATTGGAGATGCATTGTGAAGTGTTTTTCTCTTGCCTCTAATTCCAGATTAGGACCAAAATGATAATGTTTTTGTTTAATGTTTTTTGATTATTTTACCCTCAGAAGGAATCCTAAAATAAGTTCTCTACAATAGCCTTCCTTTATCTGACCTGGTTCTAACATGCTTGTACTTTCTAAATTCTTCACTATTCTGAGGTAGACCATTACCTCTGAAGTTGTCAAGGCTTCCACGTGACCATTCTTTCTCTGAGATTATCCTCCTATGAGATCTTGTAATTAGCTAGGTTCCTTTCCCAACAAGACAGACCTGTTGCCTTCCGTGTGCCAGAGTAGGATTAATTTTCCACAGCAAAACCTTGTTCCAACTTGGCATCTCAGATTGCTTCATGCATGATATCTGGGAAAACAGAGGCACTGGCCATGCAGGATAATACAGAGTAGTCCTCAACACAGCTAAAGGGAAGGCTAATAAAAAAAAGATGTCCTATCCCCTTTTCAGAAAAAAGGTGCTTTATTTCCCACCTACTCTTGGATGTTTGTTGTGTTTGGGGTTTTTGTTGTTTTTGTTTTGGGGTTTTTTGGTATTTTGGTTGGTTGATTGGAATGTCTTCTTCACACATTCCAAAGACTTCAGGCACGCCTTGTTAAAGGTTATTAAACAAAGAAGAAGTTGCCCTCTTATTTCTTGTAGAACCAGAGTTCTTCCCCCAAAGGTTCATATTTGAGTTTTAAATGTGTGCAGACATGAACTACTGAATGAATGCATCCTTTAACCCTCATACCTGCACCTTTGTTTCGTTGAAGGAGAGACCATAATTAGAGAATTAATACAATGCTACTATTCAAATTTCCATTCTATGTGCTGGTGTGAGCTTTCACTGAATACCTCACATTATTTAATCACACAGTAGAACAGACTTCCCGTGTCACAGGTAGCTGCTAGTTATCTAAAAGACTTCTGTTCCATCCATATTCAAGGAGAACATTTGACTTCTGTGTTACTAACCATTGAAATTTCATTTTACATCTGTGACAAATGCTTTTGTTAAAATTCCAGACCCTGGAGTTACTTAAAAGGAAGAAGACTTCCCTTTGTATCCCCTTCCTCCCCTTGTTCCTTCCCTCCGTATCTTCCTGTGAAGTGTTTGTGAGAATATTCTATCCTTGCTGGATCTAATGTGTGATTTTTGAATATGGAAACAAAACCTGTAGCACACTTTGAAACCTAGTCCTCTTGTCTTTTGCAGATCTTGTAGCTGTAAAATATTCAGCTGCATTTCAGTGCCCTCTGTTGGCTTGGTGATCTCCAGATGTAGAGAAAAAAGTACCCACTATAAAGGCACCATGTTTTATTACTGAAACTCACTCAGAAGATATGCGGAAGTCTCTTATTTTGAGTCATTTACTGTACTGTGCCCTTCACTTGCTTGTAGGTGAAGTGAATGCTTAGGAAGCTGAACATCATTCTGTCTATTCTCTCTTGCAGTTTCGTCGCTGCCTTTTGCAACTCCTGTGCTTTCGCCTGATGAGATTCCAGAGGACAATGAAAGAGACACCAGCAACAGGGAGTGACAAACCAATACGACCAATAGTTATGTCTCAGAAAGCAGGGGACAGGCCAAAGAAGAAAGTGACTTTCAGCTCTTCCTCTGTCATTTTTATTATCACCAGTGATGACACTGAGCAAATTGATGACAGCAATAAACACAATGAGACAAAAGTAAATGTCATCCAAGTAAAGCCATTGCAGGGATGAGCTGAAGAGACATGAGAAAGAGATGGATTTCAGCCACTAGACTGTTGAGGCTGGAGACTGGTTTCAGTGTCTGTGGGCTGCCAAAGGAAACCACATTATTGCGTTGTGAAATACTGAAGGGATTCAGCATCTGGAGCTCTCCAAGTAGTTCACTTTTGGTCACAGTACAGAAATCTCTGCTAAAATTGTTGATGGATGTCATTACTCTGAATTTTCTTAAAGCATATTTTATGATTGCCATTCAGAACTTCTCGTATTTTCATGTTTTCTGTATATTGAGCCTTCAGTGAATAATTAAATGGATCTTATTTATATAATTTTGTTCTCAGTGAAATATTTTTTCCCCACCAGCTAGGACATGACCTGATATTGTAGTTTGTTGGCTACAGCTTGAAGGGAAGTACTAGGATCTGAGAAAACAATAGTATTTTAGTGTTTCCATTGACCTTTCTAAAGATCAATAGAGAGTTTATAAAGAGAAACTACCCACTGTTCAAATTTATGAAGGTAAAATTTGAGTAATTAACAATAAGTGTGTGATTCTTTATCAGTTGATGTACAACATATTTACCACACTGACAATCATGTAACAATATATGAAAACTAAGCACTAGAAGTTGTAGTAAATTTCTAATCTTTGTTTGAAGTGCAGTGAAATCAGCCAAAACTTTATGAAACTATTTTCATTGAAATAGCAAGATTTCATTTCCTTTCATGAAAGGAAATGAAACAAGAAATCAACAAAAGAAGTGAAGTGAAAAGACAAAGAAAGGAAATACAAGGAAGTGAAATGAAATTGAAAAAAAATGAAAATTCTTAGGAGAAGTTAAATTTTTGAAATGGAATGGAATTAAGTAGAGTGAAATGAGCCAAAACCTCATGAAGCTACTCACTGAAATTGCGAGATTTCATTTCCTTTTGTGAAATGAAGGAATTTAATCAGGACAGGTTACTGAGATTGCTCGCTCTACACCTTTGGAATCTGGGCCAGCCAGCCATGGTGATGGGGTTCACAGCAGCAGTGGCAAGTTGCCATTAGGGTTTGGGTTAGGGTTCAGAGAGCTGGAGAGCATAAAGCTCCAGGAAAACTGGGGCTGGAAAAGGCATGCCAAGGCAATCCTGGCAGGGCACCAACTTTGCTGCTCCTACATCTTTTTAATCTGGACCTCCCATGGTGATCAGAACCTCAGCCGCTGTGACAAGAGTTGGCCTAGAGTTGAGGTTAAGAGAGGAAAAGAGCCTAGAGGTCCAGGGACACTGAGGCTGGAAAATGCATGCCAAGAGGATTATGGCAGGGGCACAACATTGCTGCCTTCACATCTTGCAGATTAGGGCCATAAATGGGGATGGGCATCTCAGCTGCAGCCCTGAGTTTGCTAAAAGGTTAGTGTGAAAAAACTGGAATTCTGAATTTAAGTGAATGGAATGGAATTACTGAAACTTAGTGAAATGATACTCATTGAAATGGTAAGATTTAATTTCCTTTCATGAAAAGAAGAATTTTCATTAAGAGATTAAAAAGTGTGGGGCCGGGAGTGTGGGCACCCTGCTATGATACCCTTGCAATGCCTTTTTGAGTGTCATTGTCCCTGGAGCTGTAGGCTGAATTAACAACCTAAAACTGTTTTTTGAACTGTTGGCGGTAAGTTTTTCTTGTAACCTGTCATTGGCTTTGTAAGCGTGGCTCTGTGAAGCTAGTGTGCTGCAGTCCTATTTGCTCATCCTTTAAATATAACTATTTTCTGTACTTACTGCAGCACTGTTTCAAAATTCACACCCTGCTACAGAATTTAAGTGTTGTAACTGTGAATCTTTGAGCAGCATCAGGTCATTCACAGTTTTCTCATATTTAAAAAAAAATGTATGTCCATCTTTGGTCTATTCTGGTGTTGTCACAACTGGAAAATTTATTACAGTGTAGGTAGAAAGACCTTTCTCTCCCATTACAGGCAATGGACGATTGTTAGAATTAGCATTTGAACAATCAATTGTTCATTGAGTAACAGGACTGCAGACTAAGAAATAGGAGAAGAAAAAGTGGGAAGGACAGAAGGATAAGAAGGGATGATAAGGATCTATAAGCTTTTAAATAAAGTAGTTGGTAAGAATGTTCATGATCCTGTCATGCAAAGAGAAATTATGGGTGTGGTGAGTACCATGATAACCTCAGAGCCAACTAATTTCTCTTAAGGATGTTTCATTGATTTTGTGCACTAATAAAAAAATACATGTAATGATTTAGCTAAAATTTAATTTAATCTGCAAATGCAGAAGCCTCAGTTTACTTGTTGCCTCCTAGCACCTGGTGTTTCAAGACTGTTGGGAGCCATTTCAGCATCTTCTTTGTTCTAGGGAAGGGATCCCCTCTCACCCTGTATTTTGAGGCAGTCATGAGTCCTGAAGTAGTACCCACTGACTTACCAGTGCTGGGAGGCTTCTGCTGCTGTGATGGATCCCATGGAGGCAAGAAGCTGCAGGATGGGAACAGATCTGCTCCACAGCCATGTGACCTTCCTTCTTCTTCAGCTCCTAGAAGAAACTAGATTTGTGCTGAATATATATCTTTATGCAGAAGAGTTGGGCCTTATACTATTATGACTTACTTTTGTATCAGAGTGATTACATCAGTCAGGAGATCAGTATTCACAAGCATTCCCTTTTTGCTCATGCCCTGCATAACTTTGGTCTCCTGCTGCTGTTTCCTGCTAGAATACTGCATCAGCTAAGTGAATTGGATATGCTACCACTATATGTGCTAAACCACCCAGAAAGAGCAGCTTTTAAGAATACATTTATCCTTGGCTTATATAAACAACCTTCAGCTCAAGAACAGAATTTGTCTAATATCCAGAGGTAAGAGATGAGAAAAATCTGGCTATGATGGTGGAAGGTTTCACAAACTCACATTTGATGCACGTGCAAACAGCTCAGTTTGAAAATATCTGCAGTCAGGTATTTCTTTTGTCAGTCTATGTCACCACAGTTTAGGATTGTTGTAGTTTCTCATGAAGGAAGAAAGGAGGATGGTGAGGCTGGAATTGCCCCAGAGGATGGGAATGCCTGTTCCTGCTGCTGCTGCTTACGGTTGGCAGTAGGTGCCCTTTTGGGGTTAGCCTGGTACTTGCGCATGCCCCCGTCCCTCCCTCGGTGGCAGCAAAAGCAGGATGAAAAGCAGGAGGGAGAAGCGCAAGCTGATCTCCGTTTTCTTCTACCGTAGGCAAGCTCTGCAGCCTTTGAGTTCCACTTGCCTGATGCTCAAGGCTGCCTCGCCTGTTGCTCTGATCTGGCTCTGCATTCCATTTATCCATGTCAAACATAAAGAATGCTCTCTTCTTGCTCTCCTCTGACCAGATTAGTATTGAAGAAAAACTTGTAACACATTAAATCAGTAGAGGAAATCAAATTAGTTTTTAGTACAAATGAGAAGGTACGTTAGCAACAGTCACAGCGTGAAGTGCTGCCTGGCCCTGGACCTTTTTCCTCGCCTTTCCTTGTATTTTCCAACAGTGTTTGCGCACCCTCTTGTGGCTTGCTCAGCCCAGTGCCTGCTGACTGGAGAATGAGCCTGGCCTCCTAAAAACTTTGTTTTCCTTAGACATTTCCTCTGCATATGGAAAGATTCAGTGTTTCATGTCTATTGTAGTTTGTTTATATTGCATATTTTTCTGTCTTTGAAAAATTATAGGAAATAGATATCTGTAACTAATAGGAAATCTGGTCTGTCACAGTGATAATTTGAGGACCTTATGTCTTTGCACATTTTGAGAATCCAGCCAGATAGGCTGGTTATATAGATTGTGTAGGCATGGTGCTGGAGCAGCATATTAAAGTACTTCTAAATCAATTTTTAGCCTTGCTGAACCTTTCTCTGAGGGAAGGTAAAATTCCATCTGTTGCTTCTCAAAAGAACTTGAGGTCTGTTCTCTGGGGGAATAAAGTGTGTATCTATTAGCCATGCTGGTTTTCACCACTCTATCTTCATAGACAAATGATTGAGACTGAGGCCAGGATATAGCATAGAATTATCAAGCCTTATTTAATAGACTTTCTGCCACCCTCTTATTTATCTCTATTAACTGAAATTCTGTTTTATTAGTGAGCTTCTAGGTGTAACTAAGATGGGAATTTGTTTCTGCGATGGATGGCATGAATGAGGTATTGAGTCTTTCATCAGTGAATTTTCAGATGACACTAAGCTGGGAGCATGTATCGATCTGTTGGAAGGTAGGAGGGCTCTGCAGAGAGGTTGGATGGATGGGCAGAATCCAATGGGTTGAGGTTTAAAAAGTCCAAGTGCTGAGTCCTGCATTTCTGGCCACAATAACCCTCTCAACATTACAGGCTGAGGACAGTGGCTGGACAGTGCCCAGGCAGAAAGGGAGCTGGGGGTGTTGGCTGACAGCCAGCTGAACATGAGCCAGAGTGTGCCCTGGTGGCCAAGAAGGCCAGTGGCATCCTGGCCTGGATCAGGAATAGTGTGGCCAGCAGGAGCAGGGAGGTCATTCTTCCCCTATACTCAGCACTGGTGAGGTCACTCCTTGAGTGCTGTGTCCCCTCAGTTTAGGAAGGACATTGAGACCCTTGAGTGTGTCCAGAGGAGGCAACGAGGCTGGCGAGGGGCTTGGAACACAAACCCTGTGAGGAATGGCTAAGGGAGCTGGGGGTGTTCAGCCTGGAGAAAAGGAGACTCAGGGGTGACCTTATCACTCTCTACAACTCCCTGAAGGGTGGCTGTAGTCAGGTGGGGTTGGTCTCTTTCTCCAGGCAGCAACTGACAGAACAAGAGGACATGTCTTAAGCTGCTCCAAGGGAGATACTGGTTGGATATTAGGAAAATGTTTTTTACAGAAAGAGTGATAAAATACTGGAATGGTCTCCCTGCGGAGGTGGTGGAGTCATCATCCCTGGATGTGTTTAAAAAAGACTGGATGTGGCACTTGATGCCATGGTCTAGTTGAGGTGTTAGGGCATGGGTTGGACTTGATGATCTTGAAGATCTCTTCCAACCTAATGATTCTGTGATCTGAGGGAGTAATGAGAAAATACTCTTCATCTTCATGTATCCCATTGTCTTCATGGTTTATCTAACTGACTTGCAACAATATGCCTTCAATACACTGTGCCTTTCATTTGATTTGCTGTGCTGGTGTGAGTTGAGTATTGAGTACATGGGATAGTCCACGACTGATATTTAGAACAGTGTCAGTGCAAATTCCATCTGCAATTACTCTTTCCTAAGGCGTGCTGAAGCCTTCAGTAAGAGGCCATCGCACAACTGAGCAGGATTTTCTTTCCTTATGCCAAATAAGGACCCTTAGCACCCTTTCAGTAATGTCTGCTGGTTAGGTCTAAGAAGAGTTTATACTTGGGAGCTCTTGAACATGAATTCTAATTATCCTCCTAGCGGTAAAATATAGAAGAGGATTTTGATCCACTTCTGAACCCTTTCAGCACTGAGCTTAAAAGATTTTTTGGGTAGATAGTGTTAGTTCAGTACCTATATATATCACACAATACCAGTGTAGACCTCAGTGTCACATTATGGCTCCTATTAATCATGACTTCTGGCTTTACAGAGATAATTATAAATATGCATTAATTTGAACCCATCAGAAATCAGTGAAACTTTACAATTCACAGAACTATGTATGGTTTTCACTCTCTCAGTTGCTTGAAAGCTTCTAAATTAGAGGCTAGTAGGACAGGAGAGGGGGGAAAAAAAGTGTGGGAAGACATTATTCTCAAAACCACTAGAACGATGTCTGCTCTTTTTTCTAATGTGAGATGATGGTAGCAATATGACTAGTAAGTATTTGGGATGTTTAAGAGTATATAACAGCATCTAGAGATTCTCAGTAAATAAATACTTCAAGTAAGATATCTATTTATGGCTACACAAAATAGTCCAACTCATGAATTTTAGATGTATTTAAAATTTTAAGTAAAAGCTTAGGATTTGGCAGTCTGTCTCCTGCCCTGGAGCTATTTCTATTAAAGTTAATAGCATGTCTGGTTTCCAGAGAATTACTTTGAAATGTACTGACAGTGGGGAGCATTTGCTTTGGCAACTGTTTTGAAATGGTTTATTGGTACCTACTGCTGCAATAAGGTATGATACCATAATAATCGTATTTATTTTGAGTTGTCTAACTACATTTTATATACCCAGGTCAGGGTATTGTAAGACACTCAGCTTTTAAAAGAAATTTGGAAGACCATACGCTGCCAGTTTCCAAGGTGCATTAGAAATTAGTGATTCAAAAAGGACATGTTGCTACCTAAAGTGGACAGAATGTTTCCCAGGAACAGTACGTCCCAAACCTGAGCTTTTGAACATCAACTCCTAATAACCAGTCCTTGAAACACTACAAAGAGGCACATAATGATCATGTCTTTCTCTGAAAGATAATGAACAGAAACAGAAATTATGAAGATGTCAAAAAAAATCAGAAAGTTTGATAACCATGCTTTCCTTTCTTTATCTAGACAATTACTGTCATTAGAAATAGAATTTTCAGACTAAAAAAGCATTGTTATTTTTCTGATTGATGTCTCTTCCATATTCTTTTATTTTGGATATTTTTTAAACTAGTTTTAATATTCTTTCATTAAATTGTGTTCTTTTCTAACAGAAAGGCTCAGATGTGTGGACTGCTAAGTAAAGAGGGAAACATAGTATATTTGAGACCTCTGCCTTATTGCAAGGAGGTTTGTGAGGACATTATGGATGTAGCAGTGGGAGAGGGAACTGAACTGGTACATACAGAAATTTTTCAGAGAATTATGTTCAAGTGAGACAGCACATACTTTAAATCTAATATATTGTACATTTATTCTGCACATAACACACAGTTGTATCTGAACCCAGGGGATTCACTGATCCTGAGAATATGTCAGCTTCCATTGGAAACAGCTTGAGATATACATCAGTTACATAGCAAGACCATTTTATACCCAGATGAGATGAATCATCCTGCAGAGGGAGCCATTGGGTTACCAAGTCAAACAAATCGTATTTTTATTGCAGGAATTTGACTTTTTTTTATGTGTGTGTTCTTGATAGGTCATTGGTTTTGTTTGTTTTATAGTGAGCTTGGATGAATGACTACAGATTTAATTTTCTTCAGGCTTTGCTACATTTTGCAAAACTCATCACTTGAACCATTTGTCCTTCCTAGAGGTGACAGTTACATGCTTAGTGCTTTCTCCAGAAAGGAAACAAGATAGGAAAAGAGATTCATCCTGTTCCAGAGTAGCAAGGACAATGCTTAATTTGTATAAAATGCAGCAGATCTCACAATAGTACAAACTCTCCAAAGTGTCATATCTGGGTTTAGACTGCTCTGTGCAGATGGGAGCAGAATTCTGCTAAGGAAAAGAGAACAGGGTTATTTTCATGGAAAAGAAGACATACTATCAGGGACAGTCTGATGTAACATGTACTGAAAAGGGATGGTTTTACTGATCAGAATTTAATTTGTTACTGATTCTATTTTTAATTATACTGTACCTCACCATTGCTATACTTCCCCCAAATCAGAAAGCTGTACTCCTGGTTTTTCTTTGCCAGTCTGCTAAGGCGACTATGTCTGGCATTGCCTCAGATATTGGCAGTAGACACATGTTGAATTACAATTACGTCAGACAGTTCCTCTTGGGAAGCTAAAGCTGTTACATTTGTATTATATGTGGACTGAACTGGAAGACACAGAGCTAAGAGATTTTTAATTCCAAACAGAGGTTCAGGAGATGTTTTATGCTGAAGCATGTAACTATTTAAAAGGTAACATTCTACACTGGACTGTCAGATTTCAATGTTCAGTTAAAACAGTTATTTTGCTTTCTTGCTAAGTAAATGTGCCACCAAATTAGGAACTGCACCCATTTCATAACAATACAAGTCTGAAGAACATAGCAAGTAATTTTCACCATGCCAATCCATTTCCTAATGTTTGAGATGCTTTCCCCTTTATTTTGGAGCCATTTAGCACCTATGAGCAAAATGTATCTGTGATCTGCAAGACTTCATGCTACGACAGAAGTGTCTTTCTTGGAGTCAGTGTATGTCCAAGAAGCTTCTATTCTTTTAAAAAACATTATTTTCTCTAATAAACTGTAAGGTTGTGTTGCCTAGAAATAGTTTTCCTATATTTTCTGGCTTATCCTGCTCTTTCTCCGTCCTTCTAAAGTTGTTTTTATAACCTTTTTGAAGTGGTCTCCACTGCTTTTGTACACCCCTGTTTAGATAATATTGGAGAGTTATCTCCTCGATGCACTTCTCCCTTCTAAAGAAGAGAGATGCATGCTTTAATTTTAAAACAGGATTGTTTTTCCTTAGGAGCTTGTATTTTTCAAACCAGAGTTTTCAAATGTGTCTAAATTTTGGTCAGGTCATAATGAGAAATACTGACTTATAATATCCTTCACAGTGATACTTTCAAAATATAACTTGCTTAAAATTAATGACAAGGATTGTTAATATTGTCTTACACTGAAGAATATACATTGAAGGCCTGAGAAATATGCTTGGGGAGGAGGAAATACCAGTAGGATGGGGAGCCATGAATCAATATCACTACTGCAAACTGTTCTTCCTATTCCCTTTCTACCCAGTGAAGCACAAGTTCTTCTGGTTCTCCATTCTCCATTGAGTCACTTTCTGGCCCAGTTAAAATTAATAATTCGTAAAGGCAGAGTAAAGGGTTTTTTTCCACATGCTTCTTGGACTATACTTCAGTCTGCTGTACAAACATGGAAACCTTTTCACAGCAATTTCACATTCCTGTAAAACCCTATGCTAGTACTTCAGTTAGGTTTTGGCTTTATTTTCTCCCTAGCTCACAAATGTATTTGTAGGTCAGTCATCTCAATGCTACTTTAAAGGGCCTTGGAAAAATATGACCAGGCAAACAAAACCTCTTGTCTTTGGTTCTTCAAGATGAATTCATAATGTTCTTTCCCACTGCATGTCTGGAAATCCTGAAAATAACAACAGTTTTTTACTGACAGATCTGATAGAAACTGCCTGCCCTGATATAAGTGAAGTTACAGTGTTGTTCTGTCAAACCTGTGTGGTACAGACAATGATTTTACTCAATTATCTGTTGTCCAAGCAGGCTGGTAGGAAGAACCAGCAAGGCTCTGGTCTCACCTAGTTACCACAGGGAGGCTCAGGTATTGACCACTGACACAGTATTTTTGTAAAGTAGCAGTATTACTAAACAGAACTGTTGGCTCACTTTGTTACTACAATTTCATTCTTAAAAAAAACAACAAACCAACCAACCATGACTCTACAGAGGCATTCAGCTTATCTTGGAGCAGCTACATACGTTTGATTAAATGCCAAATTCTGAAAATTTCATTGCCTATATTGACTGAAACTATTGATGGCAATGCTCATCAAAAATGCATGGCCTCAAGCTGTTGTTCCACCAGGGTGCAGATCTTCTGTAGGTCCTATATCCAATTTATCATACTCGTGGTTGTCTTGAATATCCTAGAGCATCTCAGGTGTCAACAGGCACCTCTATGGATGCAAAAGTATGGAGAATTAGATCTCTGCTGACTTAAATGAAAACCTATATATTTATCTCATACCTGAGCATTTAAATTTTATGTGTCCAAATAGGGGTGTCTGAATGTGGGCTTGAATTTTCCCCCACCTGGCTTTTTAAAACAATGAGTCAGTCATATCACTCAGTAATTGAGTTTTACTGAAGGCTTCTCTTTCCTTCCTCTTCCTTTCCATGAACTTCACCTGGACACTTTGGTTCCTAGGCAGCTAATCACCTGCCATCCAGGCTGTCATATGTAATAATGCTTTATCCAGATGCATGATCTGGCCCAGTTATTTACAACTATGAGGTGGCTGCACAGTTTGAGGCAAGCTGTTGTCTGGAATGTGCTCTGTATGTGTAACTTGGTCGTTGCTCGTTTCTCCTATGAGTTTGACATTAATGAATGCAATTCCACTAAATGGTGTAATTTCCTTGGAATAGTGTTCTCTGACTGAAAAGCATTGCATTGAAATATTTTTGGCTAGCACTATTTGAGAAGAATGAGACAAACAGAGGTCTTTCAGTCTTTTTTATAAATAAAAAGTCTCTAAACATGTTTATGCCATCCCAAGTCAGTGGGGATTTTTTTTCATTTCAAAGTGAGCAGCTGCTGAAGTATTATGGGCTTCAACAGGAGATATTTCACGCTACAACAAAAGTAGTACAAGAGATGGAGGGAAGCTGTTGAGAATATTACTGCTGAAAACCGTGTTCTAACTGAAATAGCTTTCCTTAGGAACATATAATTAACTTGAAAAAAAAGTTTTTACTTCTTCATGAGGAGTAAACCACTGTCAATTGAAAAATTTTGTTCCTGAGAATCTTTCAAGTCCAGTGCTGTTTGTTCCTTCATACTTGTGGTAGTGTTCTGAATGTTAAACAGTTTTCAACTTGGTTTTATCAGTTTGTTGGCAACTGGTGAAAAGGAGATGCAAAATGCTGCCAAAACAAGATTGCAGTAATTTGCATGCATTTAGCATTTGAGGGAAACTAACTGTATGAGATGCAAGGCAAAAGAGACCCCAACATAAAGCTTCTCCAGTAGAATCTACTTTGCATCCTAAAACATTGGGTATCTCCACATGGCTTCTCCATCACTGTACTGCCTGATCACCCCAAATTACCCTCACATTTCTGCACAGAACAGTACTGTATCTTATACAAATAACCAATCTGAAGACAGGCCCCACAGGACAGTCAGTAGCAGCAGAAGGAGTATTTTTCTGTAGTTTAGTGATCTGTGAACCCTCCTACTCATGAAAAGACAATCACTACAACAGAGATTTGAACTATTTCTCTTACCAGGCAAGAAGATATTCTTACTGCTGCTAACAAAGCATAAGAAAGCAGTTCTTTATCAGAACACCACAGGGGGGTGATTTTTCTGATGGAGAAAAGTAATTCTGATGGAGAAATTAATTGTTTTCCATTAAATAACTTGTAATCCTAAACTTCAACATTGCTTTCCTTAACAACTATTTTAGGTTTCAAGAACATTTGAAAGTTACATTTAATTCCAGTGTCTAATTATTTCTTTAATCTTCATTTTAAAAAGCTGTTGAGATAAAGGTCACAAAATGCTAACTATAAATTTCCCAGGTCACTGCCTTTCTAGAATTCCTTTGCTGTTACTAGAATGAGCAAAAATGTTATGACTGCAAAATGGATTAAATATGCTAAAATATGTTTTTACTCCTACTATCCTAGCAAACATGAAGATCACAAGACATAATGATTGAGCAGACATTTTTCTACAGCTTGATCAGCTACTGAGTTAATAAATGAATCCCTTTCAAATACAATGTAATAGGAATGTTGAACAATTTGTTTTATCAGCTAATGCTTTAATTTCAGGGGACACTGGTAGACATAGTGGCTATCTTTTTTCCACAGTGCAGCACAAAACAAGGCATTATCAAAATTCAAACCTTTAAAATGCTGAACATATAAAAGCTAGCTTTGTCTGTCTTGGAGACAGACATTTCCTTAATTCTGTGAAAACAGAGCTCAGGGGTTGACTGCCTTCCCAGCATGTTGTCTTAGTCAGACTTCATCATCTGTTAGATTTCCCTACAAGCACTCTTACACTTGGCTCTCAGTATTACACTACACCTCGAACAGCAGTGAGATTTGGAAACTCATTAGTAAGAGGACAAATGTAAGCGCTTTGGGGATGAACTTCTTTTGGTTTGTTTTTGTATTGTGCCCATCGGGGTTAACGTTGACCCTAAGTATTTGAAAGCTGACATTATAAACCATGACATCTCCTATGGAAAGGAACAGTATTGGCATGCTCATTCGTTATGCCAGGAGTCTAGCAGAAGGAAATTTTGGCACCTGGAGTCATAGCTCCAAATGCAAAAGACAGATCCCCATAGAGACTGCTCAGACTGACCTTGGGTAATAAAATACCATTTGAAGTTCATGGACATTAATCCATCATGGGGTTGTTTTGTTGGCAATGCTAGTAGCACTGCTTCAGCTTATGCAGGGTTGATAAGCAGAAATGTTAAGTGGGAAAATAAATGTAGAATAAAACAATGTGTTGCAAGTACTTGGATGAAGCAACAGCCAGAGAAAATCAAATTACAGAGCAAAATCTGTCTGTGGCTGTAAAAAAGGTTTTGGCCTGGGCAAGGCCACAGGTGAGCAGTGAATTATGAAGCATCAGAACCATAACTATGGCAGGGCAGATGGCTTGTGGCAATAAAGGTGCTACCTAGGAATTAGGAAGGCAGGTCTGTTGCAGAGAGCTGAGCAGGAGGTGAAAGCAGGGGAAGCTTAGGGAATCTGTCAGGAATTTAAACCTCACAGAAATAGCTGTCTTTTCCTGCCTCAGGCTATCTTTCTGAAAATGGGCTAGCTGCTGATAGTGTAGATCCTTTGCTGATGATATACAGAAGCTATGTTTTAGCTGCTACTTTGCCAGAGATGTCATTCTGGCAGATTTCAAAAAACCCTGAAATCTGTACCAAAATTAAATAAGAAACTCTATTTAACATGAGCTGAATGGTGATTAGTTGCCTATAGTTCAGTTTGCTGAGGCAGAGGAGAATACATCTCACAGGTCATCTGGTTGATATCAACAGTGCTTGCTCCCCACAGAAGAGGTTGAAGTCAGAGGGAGATGGGTGTAGGGAGTGCCTATTGTTACTCAACAGATGAAATTGTTTTGGCCATGTTTGGATTTGTTTTTTAAATGAAGTTCTAGTTTTCCTCCCCCCTCTCTTTTATATTGGCTTTGTCAGCTGCTGTTGTTTACCGGAAGCATTAGCAGAGAAGCAAAGCTACAGACCCAGCAGAGTTCCTCAAGGTCAGCTATTATGAGGTTGTTGTCTATAAACACCATTGTGCACATGCTGTCAAGGTCCACAGGCTTTTCATTCCAAGCAACTGCAATTTTCTGTTAGTGGTAATTGGGAGGTAAATCAGGGCCTTATGACATCAAGCCACTGAATCTGTGTTTCACTTCTATTCTCTGGTTTGCATGAGCACAGAGAGGCAGTTAGTATGATTTTCATATTAACTCATCTTAATGCTTAAAGGTGCTTGGATATCACAAAGGATCACCGGAATTCAAGGGCAGAAAAAAACTACACCAGAGACAAAGAAATGCATGTTTTTTTAAGCTTTAAACACAGTAACAATAAAACCAAATAAGAAACAGTTATATGAAATACTCTAGCCTGTTGGTGACCCTTTCAAGAGAATAAATTAACGAAGATTAAACTCCTTCAGCTGCAAAAGATTAATGAAGATGCCTGCCTTTAGTTCAGGAAATGCATCTTCCAGTTTCAGTGACAAAAGAGCTAAAAATTTAACCTGTTTCTTCAGTCCTCACTGTGTAAGCATGTGGGGATAGGGCTCCTGGCTTAGGGTTACAGTATTAAGTGATGGTGTTTTTTCCACTTTTTAATGTTTTAAATGTGTAGTGGAGTAGTATCCCTTAACTCATTTCTGTCAAGCAGATGTGGCAGCTAAACCAAAATGAGTGGGCTGGCAGCTGTCAGTGGAGAGATGTTATATATAAAGCCTTCATAGGTAGCATTTTGCTGTCAGCTGCACCAGAGGTGTCATGAATTGAAGTGGCCTCCAGAGTGAATTTTCCTCCCTAAGCTAACTGCACAGCAAGCATGGCTAAAATAAAATTTTGAAATCCTAAGCATGAAGTGTTGTAAGTAGGAACCTACCTGGTTGTTCATATTATGAGAAGCAAAGGTGTCAGAAAGGAAAGAAATGGGACCCAAAGCTGGGGAAAGGGTCTGGAGAGACCATTTTGCCTCTCTTGCTACTGCTGAGTAATCAGAAGCCAACTCAACAGCAACTGGTGGGTTCCCTCTGTCTTCCATGTTAAAAATAGACTGGTTTTCCAAAATGTCCAATACCTTGCAGTCTTTCTGAGGGTAGAACCCCCTCTGCAGTATTTGTATATCAACTGGTGATTACCTTAATGATGCAAAGGTTTAGTCAGAAATGTCATCTTGGAAATAAAGTCACTAAACTTACTAGAATCAGGTCCTACCTTTTTTTGTGGAGCTGAGGTAACTTAAACCCACCTGAGAACTGTAGTGAAAGTATTCTGCTTTATTAATGAAATCATAGGTGAAATTAAAATAGTGTATCTTGAGGACATTGGAAGTTCCTAATGCCATTCTCAGTTAGCATTTGCAAACATGATTTGCAGCATGGCTGGCTACTCAGTCACCACCACACTGCTCTTTTCTTTCCTCTGAAACAAAAAAACTCTATGAAAACTGGGTTTATGGCCACTTTTATGGCCAGTATTGGTGTGTCAGGAAAGGATGTTCCAGTGAAAAAGGTAGAGAGGTTTTGGGCTTACACATTTGTCCTCTGTAATTATGTGTAGTGAGAGGCACAGAGCTGTCCAAGGACATGAGAGGCCAATTTCAATGACAGGTTTTTAAATATGTCTTAGCATAAAAAAATTCCACTGTCATTATCAAAACAGCTCTGTCTCTTGGAAATACTAAACTCAATAATACCTGCAAGATTACAAGTACAAGGTTTAGGAAAGGGAGAAAAGAAAATGTTGCTTGAAGGTTTCGTTAATGTGAGGAGCTGTTTAATTAATCAGTGCTGGTATCTATTTATCAACCTGACAGCTGCTTCCCTCATCTCCATCCCACTGTTTGTTGACACCCCATTTGTTTCTTCACTTTTGGAGAATGGAACATTAAGGCAGTAAAAAACTGGTGTAAAATGTTATTGGTATGGGAATAGTGTAAATTAAATCTTCTATTGATTTTTCTTGAAAGGGAAGGTGACCCTACGCTGTGTGAAGCTGTAACCATGGCAGCAGATCTAGTCACTGGGAAAAAAATGATGCTGCTTTTACAGTGGGAGGTGGGAATGGACATTCTGAGCTGAATGTTTTCTAGCCCATGATTGGAGATGGAGACCTTTTCATTTAATAGGCTTCGACTTTCAAAATAGATTATGATACTCTGTTTCTTGCAGAAAAGGTGTCAGTGGGAAGAGACCGCATTTGATAATTGGGCTACACCAACACTAGAACTGAGAAGAAACAAAGAAACTTGCATTAGAAGAAAGCCAAATCCCCAATGATAGTTTCCAGTACCAGGTGTCAGGGACATCACGGTGTCCCAGATAGGTAGGGATCAACTGTTACTTAGATAAAGGTTTTTTACATAATTGGCTGCATAAAGGCACCTTTAAGCATTGAAAAAGGACCTGGAAGCACTGAAAAAGAACCTCTGTGCAACCAGGAATTCAGGCCATAGCAGCTATGGGAACCTGTACGTCTCTGAAGTCCTTTCCAAAGAGATAATTGTCCTTATTTCCTGGTAAAGGGGGCAGCATGGATACTGAGCCAGCAAGGCCAGCTTGCTTGCCTAAAGCTGAAGAGAAAAATCTGTGCCAAATCTAGTGCTGGGAAGCATGGTCTTCAAGTCTGTGCTCAGAGCATTCCTGATCCTACACCACTTGCCCCCACAGCTGCCAGAGTGCAGTCCCAAGCTGTGCACTATGTGGTTAATTAGAGACCTCTGTCCCTCTTTCTAGTTACATCCAGAAAAGTTGGCTTGGACTCCAGAAACAGAAACGTGTTCTACAGCAGCATTTTGATTCAAAACTAGTTTTGTAATCCCTGCTGTGCTACAGAACCATGGTAAAATTAAAAACACTTGTTCTTCTAATGCCAGTTAAGAGAAAGACAGAGACTTATGTACAAACTGCTGCTTCTGCTTTTTTTGGATGGCTGCTGCTCCATAGACAAATTCTCTGCAGTAACACACATTCAATTGGAACTCAGAAGAAATAAGAGAAAACAGTAACCAACTCCAAATGTAGCATTGAAAATCTGCCAGTATCAGGAATTCTGCCCACTGACAGAGCTGGACATTCTGCATGCTTTACCCAGTATGTTTTTTGTACACAATATCAAAGGGTTTCCTTTTTGAAATCCAAATATCTGATCCCAAACTTCCTTACCAGTTGCACAAAAGGCTGTGGCCTTGTCTATGCCTCCTGGAGACCTATCAGTCATAAGACTTGCTGCAGAGGCCAGTCACATTTCCAGTGAAGCTGTTAAGAAATGTGTTTGTCAGGTGGTGACTCTTTTTGCTCCAGTAGAGACATCCCTCGGGGTTTATATCTACAGCACTGTCCTCCTGGCCAAGATAAGCGGGTAAGCAGACAATAAGAGGAAAGGGAATTTGCTTCAGTAGGCACAGAGGAATGTAAGAGTCTTCAAAAAAGATTGGTTTGAGGATAATGATCAAAGGAGAGAAGCAGAGGTCAGAATAAAAGGCAAGAGTGAAGGCTAGAGAAGCAGAGGATGGGAGTAAAAGAAATTAAATACAGCAAACACTTTAATGATCTTGCGTGAAGACTTCAAAGGAGGAGAAGGATCAGACTTCCTCCAGTGCTGGCTCATTGCTGAAAGACTTCACTCAGATCCTCAGAAGATGCATTTTCCATCCTGACAGCTAACAAATGATTGTTCAGGCTGATTGACAAACCTCTTTTTCAATACACTAATCTGCTGTTGGAATTTCTCTGGCACCATTTTCTTTTATTGAGTAGAAATTGGAAGAGAAACAGAAAGAGAGAGAAAAAAAAGCAGATTTCTCTGCTTCCCTTTTATATGAATCCCTGCTTTTTCCACCTCGTAACTAATTTTGATGCTGTGTAGTGAGTATCTATCTATCTATCTATCTATCTATATCTGTATCTATATCTATCTATCTATATATATTTCCATAATAGTAAATGGAAAAGGGTAAAGGGAGAACTGGCTGCAGAAAGACAGGAAAACAGAAAATAATAGGACAGAACATTCAGTGGCAGGAGAACATCCACAAAATAGAGCACATTAGAGGACATGAGAAGAAAACGAAAACAATGTGGTTTAGGGGGGAAAATGCTGATGCAGATGGACAGATTTAGCATAGAAAATAGCAGATACAGATATAAGCAGTTAGTGGATGCATAAGGTGAAGCAAGATTTTGTCCCAAACTTCTATTTGGGCAGTAGATAAAACTTCAAATATTGTCTCTGTTCTAGAAAATAGTTTAGAAAAACCCCTGTGACAAATACCTTTCAAATGAAAGCTTTAATGAATGCCTGTTGGTTATTTTTGCACAACCTAAGCAAAACTAGCAACGCATATTTCTAAATGACTAAAATAAAGATTGTTAAAAGCCTTTTGAAAGATTAACTTTGTGTGACTCAGATAAGTATATTGAAAAGGCATAATCATACTCCCAGCAGGAGATGAAAATGTCCAGTTTTGCAGAAGTACTTGATTTTTGCTGTATTGTGATCAGTTGCATATTGTACCTACATTATGTTGGGAGTTTTTGAATCGTGAAGCCACATAATATGGTACCTGCATATTATTTATAAAATCCTCATATTGTTTGGGAAAGGTGATATTAGTAACCCACTGTAGGAGGTGCTTCAATGCTGAGAGCTCAGAATAGCCCACAAAATGCTCTAATGTGCACTGATCTGGATAGCCATACTACTAAAACTTTCTTTAGGCTTTGATATGGCTCATTTTCAATGCAGAAGGTAAATATCAGTTCATATGCACATTTGAATGTATGTTTATGTGCAGGACAAAAGGATAAACAAATGAGACAGGGAACTGAAAAGTAAGGAACAGTTCATCAAAAACCAAGACAAGGAGGAATGCCTAACATTTACTAAGCTTGCAAAAGTCGGGAGGAGAGGCAGACTGCTCTGTGATAAATGGAGCCAGAACTTGCAAACAGGGTGAGGGGTACAAGGCTACCAGTGATAAATGATAAATCCAAAACTGATCTCAAAGTCTGGAATGTGCCCAAATGGCTAAGACGCATGCTCAGGAGACAAAGGTGAAAAGTTCAAGTGCGATGAGGAGTTTGGAAGCCTTCATCAGAGACCCCCGACGACCCCTGAATTGAGGAGGCGCAAACGCAAAAGGACTTTTGGTTCATTTGAATACGAAGCGAGGGTAGGCGGGGCTAGGACATGAATATGTATTAGGCGTATTGGGTAATCCTAGGCTTTTAGGGAATAAATAGAGCAGTAGTTTGAAGTTTTGGTGTGCGTGCTTTGGGAGGATTATCCCCGTGCACCTCAGCGCTGAATAAATGCATACCTACTTTATAACTCTCTACGAGTTATAGAGTCTTTTCTGCATATCACACAGGTACACACGCAAAGGAAAACTGCTGGTGTAGAACATAGAGCTTAATTAAAGAATTGTAGCTGTTATTGTATTATTGATATGAAATCTCATGGTTTGGATCCTGAAGATGTTAATCGCTGCTTCTGATAACATTCACATGTTCTTTGGATCAAAAATGCATTAAACTCCTAAAAGCTCTTAGGAGATACCTGCAGCTCCCTCCCTGACTGCTGTGTGGTCAACAAGTGAGCAAACAGGGGATGAACAAACTAATGAGGAAGGCTTTTGATGGAGGTGACAGAGATGCACATCAAGGTAGGCAGAACCTGAGACAGGTTCCTGTTAGTCTGAGCTTACAGAAAGCACCTGTCTCAAAAACAAAGCATACCAACAGTGAGAATAACAATTAAGTGCTTTGAAACTGGCCTTTCTTACAAACCTTTTCCCCTTGCCTTCTTTCTTCTCCTCTCCACCACCCTATGTGTTGTATTTATTTGGATAGGGAATGCATGTCAGTGCTTGAGCTGTGGTTTGTTTCATGCTGAGTAAGAAATCAGATCACAAAGAGCAGAGACTTTTTTCTAATATTAATTAACAGGTATGCTGCTTTCATGCTTGTGATTCACGTTGAAGATCTCAGATGCTACCTTACAGTACAGAAAAACAAATCCTTCCCTGTCAAAACTAGAGGGTGAAGAATGCTATCAATATGGGCACGTGCTTGAAGAGATCCATGGGTTCAGCTTTTTAGGAGTGTGAGCCGCTTATTAATTGGTTAGGCTAACTGAATTAAATCAAATGAATATTAAAATACAAATGTCAGGATAACAAATAACATTGCATTATCAAAATCATACAGATCACAGTCTTGCTTTTTTATTTTTTCTTCTATTTAACTCAAACAAAGTGATCTTTGCCAAGGCTATAGGGTATCAAACACTCTATTGTATTCATCATTTTGGCTTATGAACAATAATTCCTCAGGGAAACCTTTCTTGGTCACCACCTTGTTTGTGTAAACATGTAACTTGAATGTTGACCATCTTCTCTTGTCATTAAATTTATTCTTGTTCAGAGTATAAATGCATAGAGACATCGAAGCATTTCCGAACAAGAAGCTAAGCAGCGAGCATTGTACAGGGTCTGCTGGTTTCCTTCAGCAACGTCTTTCACCTCACAGTGAAGTCTTTCACAAATAGAGGGCTACTCCTAGAGATATCATGCATAGGAAGAGGAAGGCTTCACTTAGTGATGAGGTAGGGATAAAAAGTACCCAATTGACACAATGCAACATGTATTTCTAAAATGCTGAGAAGGTCTAGTTCATGCTTTTCTTATGCTCGACTATTCCTGTCTGTGGACAAGTCATTATTTGTACTGTGTTGAATACCACTCTATCACTAGTAAACATATCAAACATTGCACAGGGGTGAGGTCTGACACCCTTTGTTTTGTATCATCTTAAAAGGTGAATTGTGGAGTTTTTCAGAGTTTCTCTGTTGCGGTTTGCTGTTTTCTTTGGTTTTGGATCTGTTTTTCATACCGGTTTAAAATGGTTTTTCATTGTGTTGTACCCCTTGGTTGGTTTGTTCCCGCCCTCTCCCCTGTCACTTAGCTTAAACCCCTCCCCTTGTTCTGGTTCCTTCCCTGTCAGTCCCCTTAGTCCCTACCCCTCAAGTTGTCAGTCTTCCCTGGCCACACCCTTTCTTCTAGAAAGTTCTTTGTCATTTGCTGGTTCCTAGTTCAATTATTGTACCCTGCAAGTTGTGACCCGCCCATGTTTCCCCCTATTGGTCTGCTGTATCCCAGTTCCCTCCCCTTCTAATGCGCCTCAGCCCTTCTCATTGTTCCTGGTGTTGTATCCTCCCTTGGGGGAGGTCCCTTATTTAAGTTGTTGTCACTCTCAAATCTTCGCCTTTCTGGGTATCCCTTCCCCGACTGTAGTTGTTCCCCTTCCTACTTCAATAAACCCGTGGAATCCCGAAAGGACTCTCCCGCCTCTTTGCTTCTCCCGGATGCCGACAGCTGCCTTAGGGCTAGTGCCTTACCTGCTCCTTGGGCTTTGGAAGCCACCGGGAGAGAGCCACTCTTGGCGCTCCCCCCACCTCAGGAGCTAGCTGAGTGGGCAGGAAGAGAGTGGACAGAGGTGGGCGGCATCATTTCTCTCTTGAGAGCATGGCTTCCATGTCATGCTTACAGGCTGCATAAGCCATCACATTGTATAGTTTAATGGACTGAAGAAGAGGATGCAACTGAATAAACTGAATAACCCTCAGACAAAGATTTGTGTTCATCAGTGTGTATTTAAAAATACATAGTAAGACTGTACCTGTGCAGGGAAGTCCACCAGTGTTGGCACCCTGCTTGCTCTTCTGGCCAGCTCTGACTGTGGGCCAGAGGAGCACCTTGGAATAAGAAAGATAGAAAAGCTCAAGAAGAGGGATGAAGCACAGACTGACAATGATTTTTCATTGTGTCATCTTCAGTAGCCTGCTCAATTTATATTTACATGAGTTAATTTTAAATTTTATCCCGGTAGGAACAACCTTCATGAAGAAGCCTTCATGAAGAAAGAGCTTCCTTGTGTCCAAGAGTTAACATGATGACAGGCTCCCAGTGTAACCCTCCAGGATGTCCCTTGTGCTGAGACTGGGCCCTTCCAGACAGTGACTCCTCCAGTGCAACACATGGAGTGCTGACATCACCAGCCACGTTATCCCTCCTCTAGCCTCTAATTTAGGGTACCTTGCAGCTCCAATACAGAAACATTGCTCTTCCCTCTCCTGTATTGACAGAAGGGTAAGATCATGAAAGAGTAAGAAACCCAATGTTATTTGGAAGCACCTTCAGATTTCTCCCTTAATTCAGCTATTCTGGGATCCCTGAACCAGTGTGCATAAAAGCCACCCCAGCACCTAAGTCAGGAAGCTTATTTGCTGCTTTCCTCAAAAATATTGATGCAGCTGAAAATCTGTCCCCTTCTTCCTTAATCCTGCCGCCTTCTTTCTTTTCTGGTGCAGTGTTATGGAATCAAAATGCCAGGCAGAATATTCAGCAACTAATAGGTGCAAGAATAAGCAAAATAAAATAACTAGGATCAGTGGGAGCAAGATAACCTTATTCTGTCAGGAAAGATGTGAGTAGATGTATTAGTGGACAAAACAATGTTTGGTTTTAGATTAGGTGTACTGCCCTGAACTCACTGCAGTCAGGTGAAAAACAATATAAAAGTTAAAAAACAGGCCAGTGGCAGAAGGGAGATTTTGTTTTTCCCCAGGCCAAAATAGAAAATTCATGCATACCTTCCTAGAACTTATTCTGTAAGTTCTATAACTTCCTTTCTATGACTGGTATAACATCCAAATGGAAATGTTTTCATGGCAAGTATAATAAAAAAGTGGCTACTACCTAAGTTTCATCAAATATCTCTGAGGTACCAGTGGAGATCAATCAATAAAAATTACTTATTCAAAGAAAAGTCATAAATTAATTAGATTGTTCTACTGGATGTCTGTCATCCTTGATTAAAAATGTACACCCCTCAAGATGTCATGGTTGAAAAGTGGGAACCACACAAAAATTTCCCTAGCAACAAAATACCTTGAGATCCATTCTATGAGGTCAATAAAAATGACCCCATTCATCTCCTTCTGAAGCAAATAAGTATTTCATCAATTAAACTGATAGACATCTCTAGTTCAGTTGGCTCAGAGAGGATGTTTACTTTCCTACCTGCATCTGGCTGCCTACATCAGACAAGACAGATGACTACAGTGTATAAGCTTTTTCCTGCACAGTCTCTGAAACAGATTGAGATCTCTAGACAGTGATGCACATTGGGAACCAGAGGAGCAGCCCAACAGATGGCTTGGGAGACTTCAAGCCAGTTCTCAAAAGCAGTTTAGGAATTAAGGAGCTGATGGGACTTGTGTTTACTTGAAAACTGGAATTTTAAAATCTCCTGGATTACCACTGCTTCCAAATGTTGGCCTCAAACCTAGTTCTATTGAGGATACAGGATGAGCTAAGAATATTCAGTGGAACTGTGTGAGTGTAAAACCATTTCCAGTTTTTACAGCTGTTTAGATTACTGGGGAAGGTTCTGTATGTCTGACTGTTTGACTTGTACACAGAGCTCATGGATCTCAGGTACAACATTTTGAGGTCAGAGCTGCTGAGCCAGATAAGCAGAAGGATTTGGTGACAGACAAAGACTGTAAGGACATTGAAAAGGAAGCTAATTTGGTAAAAATGGAGAGAGGTTTTAGAAGAAAATCTTCAGAAATTTTCAGGACTTTTCAGATTACTCTGAAAAAGTATTGCCTGGAACCCCAATTACTTTTATTTGGAATTTTATTTCCATGCACAGGAAGACCAGAATACTAGATGAGAAGATTAAAAAGTGAATTCTGAGGAAAAAAAAGGTAGGATCCATCTGAACCAAAGTAAAACATCTAAGCCAAAATGCTTACAGCAGTTAGTTGTTTTTGAGCTGGGGACAGAGTAAATGTGACCCACAGCCACTTGATATGAATAAAAAGAATCTTCTAGTTAGAGATACTTGTTAAAAAGGTATTTTTCTGTCCTGGAAAGTATGAAAGATTTATCACAGGAATAGAGTCAGACTAACAACTCAGACAATTTTCAGAAAATACCTCAGTGAGAACAGTCCGTTCCTGGTGGGGAGCAGCACCATGCCAGAGGCATCCACAGAAACATTACCAAGCACAACACACAGATAAATGTGCTCAGAAATGTCTCAGGGGCAGCAGCACCATACTGCTGAACATCCCAGCAGGGGAATGATGCTGAGGACACACTGCTGGGGAATTGTGGCTATTCCTCAGAGGAACAGGCAGCTTTGCTAAGCTGTTATTCTGGGAATGTGTGAGGAAGGGATGGTGATGCTGCTGGGGACATAGAATAAGTCCTGAGTTCATGTGGCAGAGGCTATATGTAGGCCCAGAATTGGATGGCTCCTTTGTAGCATTATCTGGCTTATCTTCTCATCCAGGAAATGAAGCACTTTCATTTCCAGAAGAATTTGTGCCTACAGCAAAAAACCTTGCTTAGAAGTTTGACCTCACATTAATAAAAAAAAGGCCTGGAGGACACAAAGATAGGTAGCCTGAAGTATTACCAGCAAGAAGCTTCCTTGAATCACAGTAAGCTCATCATTCTGTAAATTACTAAGCATTAAAGACACATAACCCCCTCACTTTTATGATTTTATCAGTTTTCTACTACTTTGAATCTAAGTAATAAAAATAAATGCACAGATTTCTCACATGCCATTACTGCAGGTGATACTGTATCTATTTGAAAACAGTTACATCTGTTTCTAATTTACACTTAAGCTCCTTTATACAGTGTAGAAGGGCCTTAAAGGGTGTCATTTATACTCACACACACTTCAAAGGCCCTTTACATTGCCAGTGTACCAAAGCCGTGGCAGCTTCCATGAAAAAGGAAATTGGGCATGGTTCCTCTTAAAATGAACTTCATGGCAGATCTGCAGCCAGCATTGAGAGTTGGAAGGGCACCTGCATAGCTGAGGATTAGGAGTACTGTGTAGACCAGTGTCCATGAAGCTTTGTCCTTTACCACACATCTGTCCTCTCTTTCCCTTTTTCCTCTCCTCTCCTGCTCATATATCTTTTGCAGCACAGAGATCTCACAGCTAAGTAAAAGAAAGAGGAAGGAAAAATTATTTTATCATGATTTCATGTGATCCCCTGGGTAGGTAAAAATAAAGTTGTTAAACTGGTGACCATGCATGAATCTCACAGAAGTGACAGCACCAACTCCTCTGTGCTTTCCTTATATAGCAGAGCTAAAAATAGGCAATATGATATTGGCATAAGATTTTATAAGACTGTCTGTGTTCCCCTGATGACAAAGAAATGACCTGGCACTACCCACCCCAGTGCCAGATCAGGATATGGCTGGGAAGAAATTACATCAAGAACAACAAGAAATGATAGGGAGCCTTTCAACAAAATCTTTTGAGGAGACTTCACTGGGGAGAGCAGGAGACTGAGTGGTTAGTGTGAAGCTAGGAGCAGCAGGAGACAGGATGCAATCAGTGTTCTATAGTGAGAGCAAGCATGCCCCCTTCTTCCCCTCTTCTTCCCCTCCATATGACAGAGCCAAGGTATTTTTATAAAAATCTGAATTCTGAATCTGATATCCAAGAGATTACTCTGGTTTCATTGTCAATGACTATACTCAGACACCACTAATGATTACTCTCACTATATTGCCTTTCTTCCTGCTTCCCCACAACTCTGCAAACATATCTTGAGACATATATTTTCTTCTGGTTTCACTCTAGTATCTAAATCTCTCCATTTGTCATCAAAAGGAATTACCACATTCTGGCCAATGCCAGTGAGAATGAAAATGTGGTGAACAAGATCTATGCAACCTTAGTGTAAAACTATTTTTCAAGAAACACATCAGCAGTGTGAGGACTGAGAGAGGCAGTAAAAAACCACTCACAGTCAAGAAATAAAGGGGTCCTCTCTCAGCAGAATTACATCTCTGCATGCTTTTTGCCTTCAGAAGAGTTTCACAAGATGGGCTGGGAGAAGTTCTGACCCAAGCAGACCTTCCGTAAGTCTGCTAACAGAAGACTATCTTTCCATAAGAAATCTGCTAACAGAAATATCTAATAGATTGATCATGCAAAAGCACTTCATGATTGCTATTGCTTTTCTAACCCACAGTCATGAGTAATTTTTCATTTCCTTCCTCCTTTCTTCCACAGGATGTTACAAGGCAGAGCAGATTGCCAAGAGAGCAAATGAAGGGATGGCACCAAAAGCAGCTGTCAAGCTTGGATTCTTAGATAGGAACAGTCTGATCACCAGCAAAACCCCCAGAAATATTTGGCTTTGAGTCATTTTCTCAAGCACCATGGGGAACAGAAAAAGGGAGGGCGTTAGTAGTGAGGGAGATTACATTACTGCCTGTTTAATTTTGCTGTACATGGACATCTTTAATTTGGAGTTGAGTTTTTCATGCACATAACATATGGAAGTCTAATATGTTAAATATGAATCAGATATTTCCCAAATTCTCAAAGAGTAGTGTTCAATTTGAGATCACTGCATCATGACAAAACTGTAACTATCTTTTGTAGTTTGAATGCACAGTTAACTCAAAAGGAGTTATTCCCATGCCAGATTAAGGCATAAGCATACAAAGACTCAAGCAGTCTGTTCCTTATGGAAATTTTGCCACTTAGGTCAGGTCTGCTTTCCTAATTTATTTCTGTGAGCTTCACCTGTATGATCTGTTAATTTCTTTCAGCTTTTACCTTTGATACCTGTTTTTTATTTCTAAAGAGTCTCAAGAGATCAGTGTGGTCTCATGGTTGCTGTTGTTGGTCTTGCACACTGTTAAGTACAGACAGAAGAGACACTTCCAATGATCTTCCTAACAGCAATATAAGTTGGTTCAATGCTGGTATGATACCAAGCATGTGGCGTGGCAACTTTCCAGTTTTTGTAGGAGCTGGCAGCTAGTATAGCTCCTTAAGAGAACAGCAACATATTTCTCTTTCAGATTTGCTGTTTCTAAATGTCACTCTTGTATTGTTGATTTATAGAGATCTTTTTTTCATCAGACCCAACCAGAGCAATAGATATATATGAAATAGATATTATATACTCCAAAAATAATGCTTTTGCCCATGATTGAATCAAAAATTATGGGAAAGCAATGTAAAGTTTGTCTCCTTTAGGTCATTTTATAAAGTAAATGAAAAGGTTGGATCTCTTTGAAAGACAAGTCTTCTAGTTTTATGCAGAACATTGCACGGTGCATTGAAGAATAAGGATGGTTGCTAATTTACAAATACTCTTGACCATGTATTTAATTCCTGTAAGAGATTGTCACTTCACTGCCTAATTTGATAAATTTGAATGAATGATGCCTCTGTACTGTTCACTGAAAGATATGTGCAGATTTCTCTACTAATATTTCACTTGATACATAAAGTGGGAAAAATATCTAATAATAAAAGTACTGCAAATGAGATTTTAATTGGACAGAGCCAGGAAAGACAGTCCACTCAGCAGTCTTACCCCTGTTATCACTCATGAAGAAAGAGACAGAATTTGGTGGTCACTCTTAAAAAAAAATCAGTATTTGAGGGGCAAGGTCCAATTTGGAGAAAAACAATATTGTGGCTTCTGCATATTTAACACAGAAGTGGCCCCTAATACTGGTACAAATGTAAAGAGTTTTGTAGTCTTCCCAGGCTCCTGGGCTGCAGGTGAGAAACCTCCAGGGCTGCATGAGTCACTGTGGTCAGTGTCACCCAATTTGCACTGGGCTGTGTTATAAATAACTCGCAGTTTTCTGCTTGGCGTGTACAGTTAAAATAGCTGCCAGTGATGCTCAGCAGATTTGCAGCTTTCATGATGTTTCAGGTCCCAGTTCACCTGACAGCTTCACCTTTGCCCCAACACCATCTATTTTGCCAGAGAAGCTGCAGTTGCATCACGTTTGTTTGCCCTGCCCACTCGTGGGGTTTCAGCTCCTCAGGTGAACAGAAAGCTGAGTTTATTGCAGTTAAGATTTCTACTGTCTCTTGACTTGACCTACGTGGAAAATGGAGAAAAAATATCCCTTAGTGCAGGTGTAAAGACTAAGCCATGGGAATTGCAACAGCATCTGAACTTTGCTGTGTTGATAGAAACACACCCAGAAGGGCTGTTAGGACACCTGTTGTGTCTTACAGGCACAACAGTCCTGCACAAATGTAATTTGGTCATTCACAGACAGATATCGTCCTCACGCAAGGGACAGATTGGGCTGCAGTTTGAGATTATTTTGTTTGAAATGAAGTCATTACAAAAGATTCTTTAGACAGAGGTTTCTCTTTTTCCCATCAAGGAAAGCTGATTTTTTTTCTGTATTGAAGAAGTAGCTTGAATTTTTCAGAGAAGAATCATGTGGAAATGGCTGGGAAGTTTCTCACCTTGGCTCAACTGTCTTGTAATGTTTTGGACATCAGCTATTTGTTTTAATGCACTGTGGGCCCATTCTGTGCACAGCAGCTTTGAGTGCAAGTAGAAAAAATGACCACTTAGACATTTGTGCCGTCAGACTTTGTTTCACAGACAGAGATCTTGTCCACAGCTGGACCTGCTCCTTTCCGAGCAAATGAAAGGGAGAAGGCAGGGGTTCCCTCTCTGATGTGACCTGTCATTTGTGTCCAACATGTTGAAGATTATTTCTACTTTCTACAGAATATCTACATCAAAATATTAGAATATGAGGCTTTTGTTGAATGACTGTATGGTAAATACACCAAATATTTATTGCAGTGTATTAAATGGCATTGTAAGGCCAGAAAAATATTTTTACAAGTATTATATCCTTTAGCCACAATTCGGACTATAGAGCAATTATTGGGTAAAATTCTGTAGGTAGTATTGAAGTTTCACAGTAAATCATCAGATTTAAAGGAAGGAGAATGGTTGCTAAGGCCTAGAGATGATTAATTTAGATGCAGGGCTAAATCCAAGTACAAGGTTGAATTTGAAGATGTAAACAGGTTAATTGCCAGTGTGACACAGACCCATATATGATTAATGGATATGATATTTTAAGATGTACTTGTGGATAATGTTTTCAGAAAAGCAGAAATACACCAGCAGCAATGAATGTCTTTACACTCTGGTGCACTACAATGCTATTATAATTTCCTGCAGTTTTTAAATGAAGTTCAACTGCATTATCTGCAGTAACTATTTGTGTGTGTTTGATTAAATTTATAAATTGACCATCAGAAAATAAAATTATGGGATATAATGGGGAATACAACAAAACTGGAAAGCTGAAGGATCTTTTAGAATGAGTAAGAATACACTGTAGTGGATGAAGTAAAAATAAAAGTGAAAACAAGGAATTGCTAAAACTCCTCTTCAGAGGCACTTTACCATTTCTCATGATTACCATTTCTCTTTCTAAATGACTGCTGAGTAAAAAGGCCCAAATGATGGGTATGCCATATCACTGGTTCGTTTATTTTTCTCTGTATTCTGGTTAATTGTAATGCTTGTAATCAAATTTATTCTGGCAATAACAATGTATTCAGTGTGTTTTTTCAGATGGGAACCCCTATCCCTTGTCAGCTTTTGTAGTTCTGTGGCCAGCTGGCAACAGAAGCAGTGACATGACCACAGTTCCATCGCAATCAGGAAAGGGGAGTTAGGAACTAATAAAATGTTGCTCCATCCCCACTTCTTGAGACAAACTACTATTTACTATCTGTGTGCATTTTGGGTAGAACACCCAAATAGGAAGTCATGAAACTTCTCCAATATGTTAATAAGAAGTAACTGTAGTTAAACTAAATGAAAGGAAATGTAGCAGCTTGTCAGAAGATTTTCAGAAGCAGATTGGATTAGATGTTTTTGTTTTAGTCCAGAAAAAAAAAACCCCAACCTTTTGAAAAAGATTGTTTGCTTTTCTGTGTTGGATGTTTTTCTTTCTTTTTACATGCACAGTTTTTGCTCATGTCAAGTGGCCAATCCAGGAAAGCCTAATTTAAAACTGAAAAGGAAACGTCAGAAAACATATTTTGTTTCAAGAAGAAAAAAAAAAAAAAAGAATTGAGATTTTTCACTGATGGTTGTCAGAATTACTTGTGTCTACTATTGACTTAATGTTTTTTTTGTTTTGTTTTTTTAAATTGATGAAAATCTCAAGGCTCTGCCATATTTTCTGCTTAATTTTTCTGGTAATAGAAACTGGAAACACAAATTTGTCAAAATGTAATCACTGGAGTTTCTTTGACCCAGTTGCCACTGGTCTATATTGAACTGCTGTGTTCCTGCTACTGGGAGAAAGGAACTTCCCCTTCACACTGAGACACAGCAAAAACATCCTGACAAAGCTCCAATGTATTTGCACTCTGTGATGCAAATCAACACACAGTAGAGTGGGGACAGCTGGGGGAACTCAGTTCCTACTGCTCTGAACTAAATTACAAATTACGGCATGCTTTAACAACTTCACTGAGGTCTGCTCTCACCTTGTCATGGAATTTCTGTCCATGGCAGCTTGTTCTGCAGCCTTTAATAGGAGACAAACCACAAATACAGCATTTATCATCTGTCTTGTGTGATAACCTATGTTGCTATAAATTCTTTCTCATCTGTTCTAGCAACATAAAAGGTATTTTAGTGACTGTAATGCTTTTGGAAGGTGTTTGGTCAGCAGTGCTAGAATCTGAGCTCTCCCAAGTCTCAGGAAGTTTGCACATTGCACACGTTACTGGTAAGTCCCTGAAGATAGAAGGGTCACTTCTTGTGAAAAGGGATAGTTTACATTTCTGGTGCATCAAATTGTGACTTGTCAATACTGCACAGAAAGATGCTTAATTTATCACAAGGATCTTACTATGTACTTTTGTATTTGTTTGGGAAATAAATGCACACATTTTTTGTATAAACTACTGAAGAGCTACCAGATTAAACTTACCTGCTCTCCCATGCAACTGACTGATACTGATGATCTAGGTGTGACAGCTTTTAGATACCCACCTCTTTGCCATCTGGTCTCCCAGAAATGAAAAAAAGCCTTGCATTTGCTTTGAAAACAGCTATGCCATATGGCAGCACAGTACTTTATAAAATTCTGATGGCTGAAGTATATCCTTTAGTTTTCATGAGTGTTCTTGAAACTGCTTTGCAGACATCTGTCATTGGAATAACATCTGTAATACCCATGTAAAAGTGTGTCATTTTTTTTCAATACTCTGATCCTCCTCTAACGGATACCTTTTTCTTACTCATTCACCAAACACACATAAGATTATATGCTCTCATGAATATATTTGACCTTTCAGCTGCTAAACACTATGCAGGTTCAGTGGCTAATGCATCATGATTCCTTTGTAAAGTGTTTTGATTTGGCCTGCAGTCAGAGCACTGGAAATAATTCTTGCACCTTAGCTTGAGGAAAAGTAATTGTGTTAGTTTTAGTAATTGTGTCAGTTTTTGAAAATGCACTCTAATTTAGGTCCAAGTAATGCTCAAATTTTAAGCAGCTAAGTCCCCAGCTGACACCTCCTATTTAAACAGAATGCCAGCTACTAATCAACACTAAAGATTAAATTGTAATTTTCCAGACTGCTAAATTAATATGGTTTTAGCCTTGATGAATTGTAACAAAAGTATATTTTTGCATGAATTGTAAATTGTCTGTAATGCATCTGTAAGAAAACGTCACTTCTCTTTCTGCATAGGCATAGGCAAAGACAAAAGTATGTGAGTGTGAAGCAAGGAAAAAAAAAGTGCAGCAAATCTCAGCGCTAACTAGCGGCTTTAAAGAAGGCATCTCCAAGGATCCTGTGGCAACACTGTTTACCTTTGATGTCTATGTGAAAAACAGGTCGAGGCAGCTCTCAGAAGTGCAGAACAATCTCTGCTCCTGTTGTGATGAGAGTCAAGTGTGGCACTCATGCTCTGTCAAGAGGTAGCCTGCCTGCAGGCAAAAGACAAAAAATGTGCTAGTGTGAGAATAATTAAACAAACAAATCTGGTTTAGACAAAAGCAGAAACTTTCCCAACACTAATCTATTTCAGATTGCAAGGAACTGTTCAATAGCTTTCTTTGAATTCTCAGGGGATCACTGTAAAATCAGAACCAACAAATGACAGAGAAATAGAGGGCAATCATTTGCACTGGGTTAACATTAGCTGCCAGGTTCAAAGACCTCAGGATCACATCTACACAGAGCTGTTGGATGTAAGACACAGGGCTTAGATGGGAGTTGTGTCACAGTAAAGAATTGCCTTAGTGGCAGTGGCCTTGCAGGTAATATATGAGCAGTTCCGAGCCACACCACAGAGAGTGAAGTTTCTTTTAACTCTTACATTCAAAACACGGGGAATACAAGCAAATTCCTTTTGTCCAAAGTCACATTTCAATGGCATACTTGGTTGCTCTCACAGGGAAGTAATGGGGACCAGGAGACTAAAATGTGACTGCTGTTTTCCCTGTGAGCCAGCAGATGCCACAGTGAGGTTAGACAGAGGGAAGGAGTGCAACAAGGCACATGCACAATATCTGGAGGAAATGTCTCTGAGGAGCCTGGACCTACCAAAGATAGCTGCCACAAGCCCAGGTGGGATCAGACCTCCAGTCTCTCCAGCACAACAGCTATTTTCAGCCTGGCTTGAATTCCTGAGATAAAACAATTTCTCAGCATGGGTCAATCCAGGCCAGGCATCATTGACTATGCTTGGAATGCTGACTTTTCCTCTTTACTTAAATCATGTTTTAGATGGCAGATCTGCCAAACTCCTTAACTGTATGCCTTGTCAAGTGCAGTAGTCTGTAGAAAGGGTTTACTTTCTGACAAAATAATCACTTTTCTGTTCAGCCAAAACTACAGGCTAAGCTAATCATCCTAGACAGCAGTACATACCATTCCAGAACTAAAGGTAAACTATTGTTAAAACAGAAGACAATTTCAGCTAAGGGATGGATCTTAATTTTATTTTGCAATTACACAATTCATCATTAGTACAGGTAATTGGAGTTGTGCCAATTTATCTGTTTCTCCCTCACACTTCCCAACTTTCTTTTCTCCACATTGAAAAGATGAGAAATCCCATAAAAGCTGTGGTTTCATTTTGGGAGAGAAGGCAGCCAAGCTCCAGGGGTTTGGTGTGGTTGAATTAACCTGGCCTAATATGCTGCCTCAATCTATCTGTTTTTTAATTACCTGGCCAGCTGAAAACACCTCTTTTTGATAACACAGACCTGTTCTGTCAGCTTTGATTTCCCTTTTCTCCCCTTCTCACCTACCAATCTGTTACTATCTGCTAGCTGTCATCTGTGAAATACCAATGAAACAAGATGCAGTTGTGGTTTACTGGCACACTCTGGTAGCATCTGCTCTGGAAGAAAAGAGCACGTAGATACCCAGACCCAGAACTGAGGATTTATCTGGCACACAGCTTGGTGTGGAGCCAAGGAATGGAGCAATTTGGTGAAGGGAATGCTCTGCTGGGGACACTTGCGTGGTTAAGAATCTATGAACAACCATCATGGATCAGACTAATATCCTTCTCCAAATGTGGCCAGCCACAGATGCAGAGGAAAATCAGAGGTGAGATTTGCCTAGAAATATTTCCCTAGTTCACCATGATTTGCAGCTTGTTGAGTTCCCAAGACCAGAGAATATGGTTTTAGTATTTAATAGCCTGACATATTTTTCTATATATTTGCATCAGTTGCACCACAGCCATGAAACTTAGCACCTTCAGTGTCCTGTGTCTCCAACATTAGGAGAAGATTAATTACCCATTTTTGTAATTAATCTGTAAAGGCCAAATTGTCTTTTGGGGAGAGCTACAAACTTTACCCCTTCCTTCTAGGACTTCAATCCACACAAATCTACTCTGCTCCCAGACCTCTCAGGTTTATGTTCCTGTTAACCATAAGGGGCCTATTCCTACATCCTTAGCAGATGTTTATCCAGTCAGGGTGGACATGAAGTCCCCGAATTTGCTGCTGCAGTATTACAGATAAGGATATATATGGTTATATAGGGTGTATGTGTCTCTTTAAGATATGCATAGATCCATGAGGAGATACATACAGTGATATAGCACAAATTAAGGCAACATCTGAGTACCCTTAGAATTACAGAGAAATCACTTCTTGGCATGCTATGGGGAAATTTACATTTGTGCATTCCCATCACTGATCCAGCCTCCAGCACGCAGCAAACACTTGTTCGGGAAGCCTACAAGGCTGATGCAAATGTAGCTGCTTCCTGAAACTGCTTCTGTGCTTCTGGCACAGCACATCTGGTCCAGATTTCAATTTGGTAGTCTGTGCCTCTTTTAACAAAAGCTTTGGAGAAAGATCCAGGTAAAGAAATTGTTTCACCTGTATACAAATGTAGAATTGCAATTTGCCTTCATGGTGCTGCACAACTAGTAACTTTTTTCTTGGATAACAGCATAATTTATCTTTTATGAATACACAGAAACAGTTACTGAGCCATTATCTGTCACATCTAAGGTAGCTATTTATACCAGCTTTAGAGTTGTCTGCTGTTTCATTTTCCCAATACATTTTCAATATAAATGTCCAATGAAATCGAATGAGACCAGTAATAATAAAATCTTAATTATGGTATCAGCTCACTATAATTTTTCTAAATTATTTTCCTAAATTGTCTAGCTTTTTACCAAGAATTCTATTACAAGCTTCCAGATTTTAATTTGGCTTCAACAGTAATTCACCCTCTCCTAAAAATGCAATACTGGAATGCACATGAAAACCTAACATATACCACAAAAATAGTTTAAATGTAAGCAAAAAAAAAAAATTGAATATTTTGTAATCAAAAATCTTTAGTTAAGTGTTTACGGTTTAGTGCCAGTCAGGCTTATAATTGTTTCAAACAAGACTGCAATCACTTATGGCAGTGTGTTACCGAAATAGATTAGGAGACATGGTGGCTCAAATAAGATGTCAATTAAATGTATCAAGCCATCACAACTGGCAAAGGCAAACAGCTCAGCAAGATGCAATCACTTCTTAATGATAAATTAGTGGGAGAGGCAAGACAATAGTCAAGGTCTCTGAGGCCTCACTTTTTGCCCTTGTTTCTTGATCACTATGCTCCATCCTGCATCTGTAAATTTTGGTCCTGGCCATGCAGTATTTCTTTCCAGTGAACAAACAACATTTGGTTCACTTTGAACAACAAACTTTCTTATACTTAATCAGTTTATTAGACCATGAAGGAAAATTGGTCATGACTTCAGTTCCTGTACTGCTGGAATTAAGAAGCTGGCTTGGAAGTGCTAATGGTAATTAAAATCTATTTTCAAATACATCTGACAGTTTTAAGGCAAAGTACTTGTTGTTCGTGTGAATTTCCAGACTGTGTATAAAAAAAGTGTTACTTTCTTCATGAAGGTGTCAGGTGTGGGAACAACATAATTAGTTATTAATTAATTATTAATTCTCTCTGATACAGCATTTGTTCCCTTTTAATGAGTACATGGCTGTGTGTCCTCCAAAGTCTTTGAGTAAGGAAAGCTTGAAACAAGAATTTACAAGCATTGTTAATTTCAGTTACTCTGCTTTACATACACACACACACATCTATGTATATATCTCAGAAAGATATAAAAAATAGTGCTAATATTGAAGCTGACATAAATTATCAGTAGTTTATTATCATTTGACAAAAGTGCATGTGGCCCAACCACTCAATTTTCTCTCAGGTGAATTTGGGTAAAATACTTCATATTAACAAAGTACTCTAACACCTAGCTCAAATGGGACTCTGTTCTTCCAAAAGGTAATCTTAATTATTCAACATATTCACACTATGAGGGATGGAAGATAAGGGGAGGATAATCATACTTTTTTTTCCACTTTGTTTTTGAAGCCTGCTTCCTGGCTAATTCAATCTATTGGATCAGTAGGAGGGACATAGGATAGATTAAAAAAATGTTGACGGTGAGATCACCAGGGGATTTAAATTAATGTTCTTTTGCACAGAGTGGAGGCATATGGGCCAGAGAGTGCAGTTCTCCTTGGAAAATTACTGTCAAAACAGTACCATCTCAATTAACATAGCTGCTGACTTGTGAAGCAGGAATCAGATTTTTACTTGAGTTAACCTTCAAAAAGCAGTTTCAGAGTAACTGCTTACTAATAAGCTCTTGCTACACCAACAATATTGCCTAATAATACCTTATGCAAGTCACACCTGTACAACTCCACAAGTGCTTCTGTAGCATATAACATTCTATAGACCCTCTTACAGTAATGAGAAGGAAGGAAAGTTATATTCATCCACCCTGACAATTGCTATCAAGATCCCATTTTCCTCCTGTAAAATGGGAAAGCACTTTTGATCAAATACCCTACATATAAATAATGGGAATTTCACAGTATGGGCTTAATGCTCAATTTGCCTGCATTTCAGCTGATTTCCAAGGCTGAAGTTGTCTTTGTAGCTAATCAGACACAGACATTTCTTTTTGACATTTCTCCCACAGATGTTCTAGCCGTCATCCCCACCAATTTCCATGAAAAACTGGGAGGATCTCGTATGTGTAATTTCCTTATGTGCAAGCTATGAAATGTTTTATCTGAAGAGATCATTAAAGACTGAAAGTTAAGCTCTAAGAATAAGAAACTGCTGCTAAAGCTTTACCTACACATGAACTAAGACTGCAGCCCAGTAAGTGACCTCTTCTGCAGAGGCCCTTACCCCTCTCAGCATGTACCAGAAAGGGGTCATGAGGAATTCTGCTCAAAGTACTATCAACTTACACCATTAAAAAATTATTTGGTCTTCTTCAGCATACTAAAGAAAAACAGACATTCCAGCTACTAAAAATGCTTGCAACAATTGCATGAATTTATTGCATCGATTTATTAAAAACCTCAAAACAATGGTACTGCCTCAAGAGAAATTTTTATCTTTCTGATACTTTCACTCGGACAAAATGTAGGTCTCTGACCTCATTCATCATGCATAAAGACTGAAGTAAGTCTCCTACACAAATGTGACCAGTGCAGATTTTTATAAGGAAGAAAAACAGGATACTGGTGGAATGTGCACCTTCAAATACCTAATTAGTTGGTCCTTTATTGTGTCTATTGCACCTCAAGATCCATGCAGCATATGATTTTATTTTACATATCCATCAAAGTTTATGTAATTCATTTTTAGAGTCACTAGAGATCCTGAGGGCTAAATATAAGAACTATCTAAGGAGCCTGTTGTACAGAGGGTAGCTCTGAAAAATGTTATGCAAAGATGTATTGACAGGGAATTTTCTTTTGCTTCTGTATGTGCAGGTAAATGTTTGGGCTTGTGAGTATAGTGCACACAGATATGCTCTTAAGCAAGAAAATTGCTTGAGTGGTTGGGTTTCAGTCTGAGTAAAGAGCTTGTCCTAAATTCAGGGTAATCCTATTCCATAAAGCTGCTATCATTAGGATGTGCATTCTGCAGCTGTCTTTGGCAAATATGTGAGGAATACCTCATATATTTTGAAGTTCCCTGTGTTCGCTATGTATTTCTGCAGCCCTTTGGAAGTAGATGACTCATTCTTCTCAGATAAAAAAAGCAAACCATTTGCTCGTATTTGACTCTCTTTTAACATTTACTTTCTCTATACAACATTATGAAAAATGTTGGAGTTCCCCCTTGCTGTTAAATGTAAAAGCCTCGTGGTTTCTTTGAAAAGATAACTGATGAGCTCAGTTTAGCACACCTAATTGCCTTCTTTACTATTACAGGAGTCAATACCATGCAAGTAACACACAAAAATGTTACTCAATAAGGACAAAGTACATTGTGTCATAGATGGTAAGTCCGCATTCTCACACTAAAACTGAATATATTTTGGTTACCCTGCTTTTTTAATAATTGCATTTATAAATTCTAAAACAAGTAATTGTTAAATGCTGAGCTTTGCCTGAAGTCATATGAGAATCCAGTCATGAGTCTTTGGACAATAAACTACAGTGTAAAAAATCAAGGCAAAAATGTTACTTTTCTTGATTCTTCTTTTCCCTTTCATCTCTCATCTTTTGTGCTTAAGGGCTGGTTTCAGCTCAATGTGAAAAATTTCAGCAGATGAGATACCTTTCAATGGGCATTTCAACTTTTTAAAAGCAAAGTAGTTGGCATTATAGTTTTGCAACTCATGGTAAGGAAGGAACACTAACATTCAGACACTTCAGTGCCTAATTACAAGAGGATAAATGGATACAAAGTTATTAAGCAAAATAATTTGAACAGTATCAAAAGCAATAAATGTTTTATAGGAAATGAATTTGGTAAATTTTAAGGGCATTGTAACTATTTACCACAACTTGTTCGAGAACTATAATTTATTTGGTACTCCATTATATTATTTTAACCCTTTTTTAATGAATAAAGTTACTCAATTCCATTTAACTATGGAATAGTTTTTTAAAAAGCAATTTGCAAGATCTAAACTCTCAAATATCTTTTTGTTTGTCTCTTTCAGTTTATTTCTCTTATCCAGCTTTTTACGAGTCACTTGAATTGCTTCTGAATCACGAACACATTTCGGTGATTTAGAAAACAACTGTAAAAAGAGAGACTCCTGGATTTTCAAAATGATGGCTGTAAATCTAGGACTTCAGGACTGGTACTGACCTTCAGAGAGAAGGTACCCTTCAGTTCCTGTTGCTGCTTCAGAATTTGTATTCTGAAAAATGATGCAGAACTGCTGAAAATTTTGCCTCCTCAAAATGATTTAGCTATTAACAAGTCAAGAATGTTTTTTTCATAAGGAAATTACCTCTTACCTAAAAAAATACAATTCTGTCATGAATACAGTAACTTAAAATGCTGTTTTTTGTGGAAGGTTTTTGAGGTTAGAAATGCGTTTTGGCTTGCATTTGCTTTCTTTGCCAACAAGAAGGAATAAACAGAGGTGTGGAAATGTCTGCAAACAGCGTAAGTAGGTCTGTTAAAGTGATACAGAACATGGCTCTGGGGGAAGAAAACATGCTTTTTGCAACAGAAAAATGTGTAACAGAGAATGGAAGATCGGCTACAAAGGAAAATGAGCCATTGCCTGGACATAAGGATGGGGTGAGCAGAAGTATTGCACAGAAGAGCGTGAGCCTCTTCAGTCTTCTGCTGAAGCTGGGTATATCCAACTGTGCCTTGGAGAATAAAGCCACATGGGATGATTTTGCTTCACACACTCACAGCACACACAGAATGTCTTGCCGATTAATATAAAACTGTGTGCAAGTGGTTTATGCCACAAGTTTTTTGACTGATACACCTCTAGTGGAAGATGTAGGCAGGCTGGTGCTATAAAACTTTTTTCATCCCAGACAAAGAAGGAAATCAGTGCCACCAAAACACCAAGACAGTCAAAAGAATATCCATAGCCTTATCCAATTTCAGGATTTACAAAGAGGCGGTCAGGATTTTCACAGCTTGAAGGCAAGTGAAAAGGCAGATGGCAGAGAAAACCTTTCTAGTGGGGGAGCAGAAACACCGCCCCCCAGTTCTCTGACCATGGAAATCACAGGGAAATCATCCTTCTTACACATCAGAATGTCTAAATTGGACCAGAGTAATATAAGGACATGGTCACACCTTCTGATAACATGGCCTTTGGCTCTGTGCTGTGCGGGCTCAGGGGTTTCCTCTCCTTTTATGTAACCACCTCAATAGAGCTGAGAAGCAATGGGAAAAGTTCACAGATCAAAATGCTGTAATTCCATCTCATGAGGTAGCACTACAACCAGGAAAGGAAATCCTGTACGTGAGGTAGCTGGAAGTCACTCAGTCCTGAGGAAGAGGGCTGCCTCAGGAGACATTAGGGTTCAGAGGCAGCATGGCAAATCCACTTGGCCATACCCTTTCCCAGTGACATCAATGGGAATTCCACCAAGTGGTTAAAGCTATTTTGCCTTGAAGCCCTGCTCTATGTTACACAGTAGAGGCTTCACTTTTGCATTGGGTGTAACTAAAGGCAAATATGAAAATTCTTCTATTTGGCATATGCCTATTTTAAACTAGGTATTACTAAAATTCATTGTCTGTTTCCACCTCTGTCAAAAGCTGTGTACATCAGACCTTTTATGGGATGTTCTTGAGAGTATTGATTCCAAAATGGCCCTGCTCTCCTTTCACTATCACCTGGAACTCAATTCCAAATCTTCCTGTGTCTCCTATGGGAATAAATGTGTTTTGTCAAGTTGTAGGGCTTCCTATTTCAAAACTTTCATTTTCTTCTAGCAACTGTTCCACTTCCTCAATTCCTTTCATCTTTTAATTTCTTTTTAATAGCAGAGAACAGAACCACTGAGAAACAAGATTTCCAATTACTCTTTTGGTATAAACTCTAGTGCTTTTGGACCACAGGTGCCATTCTAACTGTACTTTGACTCTGCATCTGCTACTGTTAACACCCACAACAACCATATATTAACTGAAATTTAAGGCAGCGGCCTCTCTTCTAGAACCTGGCAGGAAGAAACCAATATTTAAGCTTTATACATCTCTGTGTGCCAAGGCAGGTATATGAGGAAATCTTCCTCCATGGAAAGGGGAGTAAATCTATTAAAAAATTCAAACAGAACAGAATATGCAAAAATAAGTGAAAGAGTGGCATATCTGAATTCTAAAATAAATTAAAAGTCTCAGAGTTAATGACATAAAGACCAGGTACAGGCCACAAACAGTGCATAGCTAAAATGTTACTGTGGAAAAAAAAGAAAAAATAAACCCCACTGTAAATGTTGAGTGATTGCCTTGCCAAACGCCCCACTGACCTACTGGAATGTAAAAAACTGTCAAACTTCAATTCCATAATCAAACTCCACCTTTATAATCTTCTGTGTTAGTCTAGACAATGGCAGAGGTCATCAACAAGCAGACTAACATTAAGAATGAGAAAAAAAGGTGCCAGGGGTATTCCATGAGGGAGTATGAGCAGGAACAGAGGTGGCCCCAGCACAGGGGTCAAAGAGCAGGGCACAGTCCCGCTATCTCTGGAGAGACAGCAGGTGAAGACAGTCAGTGCAAATGGGTACTGAGAACCCATTCATCAGAGCCCCAAACATAGTTAAGTGGTGAACTGGTGCTTCTAGGGATTCTAGTCAGGAGCAGGAGGACAGAGCTGGAGGCAGTGCTGGAGGGAGGGTTGCAATGCAGTTTCAAGATGCACATAGGAGACAGATACACCTGCTGACACTGCTCATGGCAGGACTGGGGCTGCTTAGGGCAACTGATTGGTCTCAGTGCTCTCACGGCCCTGAAACAGCAACATTTACACACAATGTGCTTTACTACAACTTAGGTGCACTTTTGTTAAATAAAATGCTGGTGATATGTGATGCCTTATCAAAGACAGTAGGGCAGTTTCTGGATTTTGGTCAGTTTATTACCGTTGTTTCAGTTTTTTTGCAATGTGTGCTTCTTTTTGATAATGTGAAATAATCTGAACAATTATGAAGCTATTAATGAAAAGGAAAAGCAAGCCTGCCAACCATATAAATAAGAAAGTGTTATATCCTTTGAACTCCAGAAAGTATGCAGGAGTAAGCCACAGGCCCTGTCCGATGAACCACAGAAAGAGAAGCAGCACACCCCGATGCCAGGACATCTTAATACTAGGCATAACGAGGGGCAAAAGGCAGAGATACCAGACAAAGTACTGGGATGTGCACACTTTGTTAAAAGTCACAAAAATAGCGGTGTGTAAGAAACAACTGAAGGGAAGGTCTCTGTAGAACGCTATGGACACAGCCAGGAGCAAAAGCAGCTGGGGCAGGAAAGCTGCGAGCCCGAGGGCAAGACTCCATTTGCTCTCTGCTGTCAAGTACAACATGTAGAAATAGGGAGAGAAGTTATGACGGATATCCCTCCTAGTCAGGTGATAGAGGTAGGCATGCTCCAAAAACTCCCAGCCATAGAGGTGATAAAATGCCACAGTCAAGGCAACCAGCACTGATCCGGCAACTGTTCCAAAGAGCAGCACGTCGCGGTTCAGCATCTCTACAAAAAGGCGCCAGAAGCGCGCCACAAGCGTGAACTTTGCCGTTCTGTCGCCCCGCGCTCCTTCCGCGCGGCCCGGCCCGGTGCGCAGGCGGAGCGCTATGGGCAGCGCGTAGGTCAGGGGATAGATTTTCATGTGCACGGCCAGCCCGTAGCACACGGCGGCCTTGCCCACGCTGCCCGCCTCCACCCAGTACAGGGTGGCGAGCACCAGCAGCGCCACCAGCGCCTCCGCGTTGCCCCGGCTGGACACGGCCATGGGCAGGGGGTTGAGGAGCCAGGCGGCGGCGCAGCACCCCCAGGCGCGGCCGGCGGCGGCCCCCCGGCGCCGCAGGGCCCGGTAGGCGACGACAGCAGCCGCCAGGTCCCCGACCACGAAGAGCAGCTTCCCAAAGGCCTCGGCGAGGAACACGTTGGGCGTCAGGAGCCAGGCCAGGAGCGGCGTGTAGCGGTACGTGGCCCGCCCGTAGGGCGAGCGCCCCTCGGTCACCAGGCGCGCCGCGTCCGTGAACACCCGGTAGTCGACGTCGGTGTAGCGCACCCTCATGGCGCGGTCCTNCGGGCTCACCGCGGCCCGGCGGGGAGAGGGGCCGGGCACCGCTGGGCTGGGGCGCCGCTGGGCCGGGGCGCCGTGAGGGCGGAGCCCGTGGGGGACGGTGGGCGGTGGTTCCTTTGCTGCGGGCTGGGAGCGTGGCAGGGCATGGGCGCCGGTGGCCGGGGAGAGCTGCGGGGCGCTGGCACCGGCGGGAGCTGCCGAGCTGCCGAGCTCCGCGGGCGGAGAGGCGGCAGATGCAGTAGTAGTTAAGTAAGAAGGAGAAGGAAAAACAACGTCTACTATTTACCTTCCGCGGGTGGTTGTGTTTTGCCTAGACGTGTGAGCTCTCTCTAGAGCACTTAGGTGAGCTTCCTGCCACCGCAGATATCTCATTTACTTAGATCAGAAACAGTATCGTGAAATTCGGAGCTTTTAGAGAGATACTTACAACAAAGGAATTAATTCCACTCTGTTTTGAGGGCCTATTTTGCATGTTTTTCAGATAGTTTTCCTGTCTGGATGTTTGCCATCGCCCATTTGAATTGTGGCTGATTGAAAAACAGGAGTTTATTACTTATCACTATTGCGGGTTCTGTATTAGAACTTAGAAGGGATTTTCTCAGATATGCTTTATTCATCAAAAATATGCATTTGCTTGTTTAGTAGTTAATTGCAGCCACACTCTTTTTGCTGAATGGTTTCATTTGGGAACATTTTGGGAGCTGTAGCATTGCTGGCTCACATCACTTAGAGAAAATACTCTCCTCTCTCTCTGTTTTGGGGACACCCATCGAAGAACTGGGAGCAGATCTTTTGCATTTGGCAGAGGCATCTTGGAGGGTGGCCTAACTGGTAGGATATTCAGGGGACAAAATATATTTTTGTTTATGTACACACAGCTGTTAATTTTTATCTATTAAGGCTGTTCTGCGTATAACAGTACAATGGGGTATAGTCTGAGGTATCCAGTGGGAGAAGCATAGTAACTAACTAACATGGAGAGTCAGTTTTTCTTCTGTCAGGTACTTGCACATTTTTTACTAAATTGGATATTTTCAGTAGGAAATCTCAAGGGAATTCTCCATCAACTCACCATATGATATCATTAAGTCCTAAAACTGATTGTTAAGATATTTCCGGGAAAGGGAATAAGGGTGGTTGTTGATCCTTGGTAAATAATTGCTTACCTCACTACTTTAGACCAGGAAAGATTGGTAACATTTTATTTTCTTCCCTCTTTTATGTATCTTGTGCTATAATGATTGGGGTACTTTTAAAAATGCTTCCATCACCATATGCATTGTTGTGCCCAAATGGGCACATTGTTGTGTCAAATCACTGGGACTGAAATAACTTGGAAATATATAGCAGTAATTTTTTAGTTTGGAAAGGTTTGTAAAGAACTATTCTTGCTATCTGCCAACCTCCTCCCAGGGTTGTTTGCTGTTTGGTTGCCTTCCTGGATAGAACATGTTTTATTATTTCAGAGCCTTTGAGGAAGCTGTTCGTGGTCAGATCAGAACACATTGTAGTTTATTTGCTGAAGTGTCCAGGTTTAATGATACTGGTGGAAAAATACAAATTTAATAAATAAAACTTAGAAGTATGCTGGTGTCTCATGGTTTTCTTGTCTGCTTCTGACAGTCTGTTTTCAGACAAATCTTTTATTCTTATCTGAAGTTGTTAAGCTGTCGGTAGTGTCTGTTTACCAGGATTCTAAAGCGGAAAAAAGTAGGTAATTTAATTCTAAAGGGTGATGAAGTAAATAAAACAGAAAATCTGCCTTACATATTGCATATACTGTGACTGTATGATATTGCCTGAGCTGGAAAAAGAATTGATTTTCCTTATCAATAATTTAACGTCTTCGAGATATGCTTGAAGCTCTTCAGAGAATTAAGATTTGGCTCAAAAATGCATTTGGCTTCAGATTTGATACCGGCTTGCTTAACCTGATTTGTCATGTACTGTAGACTCTAATGCAGGAAGGAGGGCAGTCTTATTAAAGTTATAAATCTGTTGTTCCTGTAAAAAGCTGCTTTTATTTATATGTCACCAGGAGCCACTTTTAGAAAATGCTGGGAGATGAAAACTAATAGAACTGCTGGGACTGAAGCTGATTGATTCTGGTGCACATGAAGGTACAAACAGCATGAAGAAAAGTGTGCAGTTGCCATAACATAAATATGAATATATATATACATGTATATTCACATGGGCATAAAGGTTTTATTTCACTGCCAGGCATTTTGTTTACATGGTCTCAAAAATAGACAATCTTATGAACTGAGGTCAATTCCAGATGTGCTTCTATTGCCAACTTGTGATGGGGGATTATAAACCTGAATTCAAATATTAACTTCTCACGTCACCTTCTGTAGTAGAGACTACTTGAACCGTATCAGGACATATATTCCATAAACTGTCTCATGTGATCTGCCACTACTTAGGATTTACACAGCAGTGGTAGCATGTAAAGGACAATGAACTTGGGCTTTGTTATGCCAAGCATTCTAAAGCCTAATGGGAGTTTTAACCATCTGAAAACCAAGGTACAACTGGAGGGTGGCAGCTGGAGTGAAGGAGACAGTGCCATGGTGGTTCCTGGTCAGCCAGGGACAATCCTTACATTTGGTCAGGTTCTTGCTTTTCAGGAGTTTACTGTCCACACTAAGGTGGAAAGTTATGTTTTGAGAACGATTAAGCTGAGGCTACTGCCATCAACAAAGATGAACATATGGCTGAAACCTAGATCTGATGGGTACAGTAGGGCTAAATATGGGAGGGACTAACAGATTAAATCTGGAAACTTTGAGGAGAATATAGACGGTAGTGAAGGTTAGCAATTAGAAGATGGTTTTGTTGACGTAACATAAGAGAGACATTCTGACTGGTAGCAATGCAAGGAAAAAGAACAGGTGCTGGGTTGTGAGAACCTTTCTAAGATTCAGGTGGCCTATGGGGGCTAGACAAGCTGGAATATCTGAAAAATTACGGAAGAAAGAAGTAAAAGGCTTTGTAGGAGGAAGGCAGTTGGAGGATCCTTCCATGTGCTGTATTTTAGGTCATTCTACAGAGATATCAGGGTGAGGCATTTCTCATGCAAGTCTCCTCTCATAATCTAATTGTTAATGGCTAGCTATACTTTTAGACTGTTGTTATGAGATAAAATTTGATCATAAGGATTGTAATTTTGTCTATAAGTTATACTGCATGTATGCAGTGACACGGGTCTGTATGTATAGAAGGTGGTAGGAAAGTTGAGTATTTAAGGAAGTAAGGAAGACACTGGGCAATAGCTGGTATTTGGTGTTCAGACTTCTAAAAGGGGAGACTGCTGTGCTGTAATGTATTAGAGTTCCCTTTTAACTTGTGTTTTGATCTCAGAATGTTTCCTTACATGAGAATACTCCTGCCTAATATATTTGTAAATTGACAGTAAGTTTTTGATAATATGATAAGTACAATCTGTTTCTTGCAGCACATGAAATTCTGTAGAAAAAGTGACTAACACTTTTCATAGATATTTTGGGGTTGATAAAATAAATTGGTTTTGCAAATAGGATTGATGCCTTTCAAATACTTGTAGTGTGTTGAATTTTAGATGTGTTAGCAAAAGAGAAATAAGATTATATAAGGAAGTGTTCGTTTCTGCTTTAATACTGGAATGAGTAATACAGGAGGATTTGCAAAAATTAGCTGAAGAACACATTAGAGCTCTTCACAGAAGAAAATCACCACTATAAATAAAAAGCCACCACTCCCCTTTAAGCTTTTTTTGTTTTTCTGTGTTTTCTTAAAACTGTCTGATAAATCTATACCCTTATTCATTGTAAATGTGGCTGTCTGGGGAATGTGATTGGAGTTACAAAGGAATTCTTTTTTTTTCACCACATTATGATTTCACGGAGTATGCTTTCAAGTGATGTTGGCAGAGTTCTGCTTGCAGTGATTATGCTGATTGTATGTCAGTGTATTAGGTAAAATTAATTCCCTTTAGGGAAAATAAATACTGGATAAAAAGTAGTCTGTAGGGAAACCTGTTAAATTTACCATTAGAAAGAAAAGATTATATCTGAGAAAACACATGTGGTGGCAAGAATAAGTCCACCAAAGTATGATGCTGGCCTAGGGGGCAATTGCAAAATTATGGCCTGTTTTGCTTTAAGGCCGTGGTGAATCTGAGGTGATATATGGTAAACAGGAGTTGCCTGCATCTAAGATGGACAGTGCCTGACTCACTGCCTGACTTGCAATGCCAAAACAAGGCACTTTCCCCCTTTGTACACTACTTCTATTGTTTTAGGTAATGCTGCAGGCAGCCCAGTGGATTAGGACTCCAGAAGGGGGAGCATACAACCAAGGATTGTGTTGAATTTCCTTTAGTTTTTTCCTATTCACTTCTGCTAATAAAAGAATGCAGAGAGGGAATTGATGAACCTAGGCAAAAGAGAAACTGGAGCCAAGTGACAAATTATGGGTTTAGAAGTCTGAGGGTTTCTGGCAGCAGACTGCTGGTTTCTGACCATTGTGCAGAACCCAGTGACACCTCTAGAAAGCACCTGTGAAAAGCTAAATCTAGTTGTGTTAAGCATCACTTCTTGCCAGCTTTGAATATGTAAGGGAAACATTTTGTGCATTTTTAGTTTATAACAGCTTAAATTTTTTCCAGTTCTTTGGGAGGGGAAAAGAGACAAAACTTGAAACATAACTTTGCTGTTCTCAGGCTGTGTTATGTTTGCAATTACTTGCTGAGATAAGAACAAGTAACTGTAATTACAGATAAAGTCTCAAACTAAACCTTACAGAGTTGGCTGATAGGAACACCAGGTGCTATTCTCATCACCTCTGTTTCTGATGCTTCTGTCCATCTCATGGATTTCCAAGGTGCTTTATTTACAATAGACAGAAATATGAGTTCCAAGTCTTTAGTGCAGATGGAGCAGTTATTTTATTTTATATAGCACTAAAAGGTTTATAAATTTGCACAATAAAATCAGTAATGCAGTTTCCTACTTTTGGCTTCATGGTCAAAACTGATCAGTTGATCAGAGAAGTTAATATCTTAATTTCTTTTATACTTTATGACCAAAAAATGGCTTATGAAGTGCTGCCTTTCCTTCTCATGATAAACATCTTACAGTTTCTTCTGACTGTAATCCTGATGACTATGCTGCATGTACTTTGAATACCAGGTGCAAACATTGAAAATCATAAAGATAAGGTCTCTTAACTTTCTCACTTCTTGATGGTGTTTTGATCTGGTCACAATGAAAACAAAGGGAAGATAGTTAAACAGGGATAGGGATATAGTTGAAAGTGGGTGTGGGGATCAGTGGGAGCACATGCTTCTCTTTGGATGATTTTCACTTTCATTGGGGAAATCTCGCATGCTTGGGCAAGAGATTGTTGTCTTACCACATGCTTTATTTGTGCTGACACAATGCCTTAGCTGTTCACACAGACAGAAGACTGAAGCAGTATGCTATGAGAGATTCAGACCTGCGAGTGCTGTATTGGACAATAAATATAAATAAAAGTAGATACCTTTCTTATTATTATTTATTCTACTTCTCTATAATACGGTTCAGCCTAACTATTTTTCCAGCAATGGCTGTGCAGCAGTTTAGAAGCAGCTGTTAGAAAAAGCAGAGCTCAACTGCTAGGACTGACTGTGCTGGAAGGGCTCCAGAGATGCTGTTTTTGAGGAGCTACAGCACGTGTGTGTGTATAGAGACCCTGGGACTCCTGTGGGAGTGATGAAAGAGAAGAGGGAATAGCTTGCTCTTGTTTAGTATCCTGTTCTTGACTGGGGATGTCTAGAATGTGGAAAATCCCACCTGCACTATCTCTCACAGGTAGAATGAAGGAACATCCTGTAGGAGAGAGGAGCAGCTGTTAGGTTGCTCTAGTCGGTAGAGATATGAGTAGTCCTCTGATCTACCCAAAGCTGATTTTGCCTTTTGCTTCCAAGTAATGTTTAAGATCTGTCTACCTAAATAGATGTCTGGATTCAAGAAAAACAATCAAAAACAACAAAAAAACCACATTAGCTTTTCTCAAAAAAGAATGCTCTGAGAAATGGTTGGTACTGCTAGTAGGTATACAGTGTGTGTGGAAAAATGAGAATGAAGATTATCTGGGTTTCTGCATGCTCTAAAAGTTTTGAAAAACACAGTTCTCTGTTACATTAAGCTTCAAATACGTCCTCTGCAAAGGGAATGAAACATTCTTTTAGCTGGCTTTGGTACTTTTGGCCTTAACTAATAAAGGGCCTCCCTTTCTTCTCTCATGAATGAATTACAACTGATTAAATAACTCTTTAAATATCTTTTGAACTCATACTATTGTAAAAATTTTCCCCTTCACTATTTTCTAGGGGATGGCATGGCATTCTAAATAATTTTTGGGAAAGAATCCTCAATTTTTCCTAAAACCCTTTAAGTGCATTTATGGGAAAATGAGGATCTGTCTTTTTAATGCCATTGTCTTCCTCTTTTTGATAGCTTATCAGAGAGATTGTCTTGAAAAGTTTCGCTGAGTAATAATTCTACCTTATTATTCCTTTTGCAGTATCCTGTTGTATTCTACATAGTGGTTAAGGTGCCATTGTACTTTGCTCTACAGAATCATAAGCTAAAGAGAGTTGTCCTAGAGACTCAGCTGTACAGGATATATCCTTCATTAGCTGTCTGTGGAAACTCATCTTTTTTCTTCCCAGTACATAGGGTTTTTTTATCTCGTAAATATTTAGCTGCTCTTCATTCAATCTCTGGCATTTACTTGGCCAGATCTGTTGCTTGTGCACTGTTTGTCTGAGCTCTGCCTCTTGCTGTGTTAATGATCTCAGGTGCTGGTGCTTCTGCAGGGTATAATTACCTGGCAGCAAAGTTCATCCTGTCTTTGGTGCTGTCTTTGGCAGTCACAGTTCTTAGAATATAGAATGCTGCTGTCCTCTAATCTTATGTACATGTGTCTCTTAACTCAGACTTCAGAGTTTATTCATTCTCTGCTGATTCAAAGTGACAGCTGTGCCATCAATCTGTTTGTCAGTTTTTTTCCCATTTGCTGTGTTGGAGATGCTCTGCTTCACACATAGGCTCAAGAATGCTGTCTGGCCCCCTGTGCTCTGCAGGTCTCCTGCACCTGAATCTGAAGTTGGAGTCAGACTCCATTAGTGTGAGCACTCATGGTTTCAGTGGCAGAACTCCTATCATAGGAGGGAAAACCCAAGGAAGAGGATTCAGGCACGCAACGTTTGGAGATTTGGGACAATTCATACATAATGTTCTGTATCTGTAGTGCAACTGGCAACAGACGTCACTCATTTCAGTATTGCTTGCCTTTCTTCATTCTGGTTACTGTTGAATTTCAATATTTGTCCTTTCTGACTGCAACATTGCTGAGTGTGACAGGTTGTTGCCAGAATTTGAGTCTGCTGATGTAAACTTTGCATGTATTTGAAATTCAACTGGTGGTTATTCTATGTCAGATCCTGCTTTGATTGTGTATAGTAAAAGATTAGGAGAGGGTATGTTTTGAAAGAAAGAGGACAGCTATATCTCATATTTATTTGATGAATCTTTCAAAGATTGGCAAAGGTTGTGCCAAAAAAATACAGTATGAAAATATAAGATGTGTGTTGTGTTGATTACTGATGCAATGAAAAGTAACCGTAGTTTTTCCTTATTTCAATTACTGTGTATTGGTACAAATTGTAAGGTAATTGTTTCTGTAAAAAGAACAGATTAGTCAGAACCTGATACTTAACAAGAAGCCATGCTATTTCAGGGTGATGGGAATTGTCAGATTTCCTTGAACAACCAAGACTGAAATCAAGCAAAATTAACGTTATGTTGAACTATGTGTCATGCTTCTACAGAATGCGTAAATTACTTGCAATGAATCTTACTACTCAAATGCTTTCTGGGGTAACTAAGTTATTCCTGAAAATTAGATGAAAATATACATTTTCTTCTCCCAGTAAAAAGTCTGCTTTAGTAATTTTTAGCTAGGATAATCCAGAGACAGTTGAAAAGTGAAATTTCTGCATCAGTGAACCTGTGGGCTTCTTCAGGAGGACTGCTCTGCCAGGTTTTAATTCTTATTAAAATCATTAGAGTTTTTAAAAGATGGAACAGTTCTTTGTACAAAATGACTAGAAAAATAATTTTTTTTTGTTTTGTTCTGTATTGTTTAGGCTGAGTTGATGTATAAAGACAATTTTCCTTTTGGAGAGCCGGGCTGTTTATAGAATTGCATAGGAAAAAATTGAGCAGGACTTGCCCAAGGGAATATTGCTACGCTCTTCCCTTAGCACCATCAACACTGAAAGATTCATTTATTAAGTGTCCCTTTTGATTTTCCTCTGAATTTCAGAGTTCAGACTTCAATGAAGTAGGAGTATCTGGAGCAGAAAGAGATACCATGAGATACCAAGAGAAAACAAGAGAGGTTTGAATTCCCCATATCCTTTGATGTTCTAGTGCAAAACTTGGTGTATGTTTTATTTTCCATTTGAAATAAATGAACATATCTACCCGATTCCTTGGAGAATTCTTAAAAATTTTAAAAACTTTGTAATGGGAATTTATCTCTAAGCGTAAGTCAAAAATGTTGCATCTGTTTTTCCTTGGACCTCACAGACTTGTCATGGTTGTGGCTTTTCATGTGACCATAGTAATCACAGGGACATCACACATTTTTGTTTGAATGGATTTAAAAAGAAAACTAAGAAAGTTTTCCCATAAAGTGGGGAAAATTCTAATGGATAATTCTAACCTAGGTTGTTTGTTTTAATTTTTAGGCAAATATTAACACATTCTCTGTACTGTTTCTCCAACCCTAACAACTTACAAATGACCACTGATGAAACAAACGGTATAAAACATTTTTATTACCAGAGTAATTTGACAGTTTTATTTTGTGGATCTTTAGAGTCTCTTGCCATGACTCTCCAATTTTGGAGATTTATTTTAAAAACAAAAGAAATTTTCTGCCACTCTATTTAGAGAGGGGAGAAAACAAAGCAAGTTTTCTTGGATACTCTTCAAATCAGGAAAAATCTGCTTGTGTTATCTTTGCCGCATTTTCTGTGGGTTGAACAAAACCCTCTCACCAAAACTTTGACTTCTGTGAAAATACTTGAAAAACTTCAGATACTGCCATCAGTCTGGGAGTTGTGAAACTAGTGGGTAAACAGGAATCTAGATTGCTTTCAGTACTCTTCTACTCTGCTCAGAGCACTCATAGTAGACATGATAGAGATGGTGTAATCATGGGACCATTTAGGTTGGAAAAGACACTTAAGGTCAGGTCTAACTGTAATGGTACAGGTTCATTTCCTTCCTGCCTTTTGTAGGCTTGGGATATCTGCCCTTGCTGTAGATACCACTATTCTGATGAGAGAGGTGGATATGAAATATAACTACTAGGAAGAGCTTCCTGCAGGGATTTATGCTGGTGAAGTCAAGTATTTTCCAGGTGTATACTTCATGCTAGTGACAGTGGTACTAAAGGATCAGATACCATATGGATTTGTCAGGTTATTTAAGAAAAATCATCATACTCTGTATGGAAATGGGAATATGTTTCCAGTAGCATCTGTAATAGCCTCAGGAACAGATCAGTGTGTGTCTTTTCACTTGGTCTTCAGGATGCTGCTTTTGGGGTTACTAAAAACCAGTGGAGAAGGTGACAGAATAAGCCATTTCCTATAAAATGGGAAATTAAGTTCAGAACAGAAACATACTCTGTTTCTTGAAATAAATAAATGAAAAAAAAATAAGCCAAATATGATATATTCATGTGATAGATTTGCTCTCTGTAGCATTCTGTCCACTTTTGGTTTTTTGGATATGAAGAAGTTTACTGGCAGGTTAGGGGTGGCGAGTAATGTCTGGCTTTGATTGCAGCATAATCCATGTAGAGGTGCCAGCAAATGGGCCTGTGTGCTTGGAACAAGTCATAAAGCAGATGTGCCCAGTCAGTACATTTGTGTGAGGTTTACTTTGAGATAATATTTACTTATGCAGTGGAGCATGCTCCTATTGTACAGTGAAAGTACAGCCAATAATGCTGCTCTGAAGAATTCCTTTTTTTTCTAAAAGTAAATATATTGTACATGGAGGAAGGAGAAAGAGATTAATATCTAGGAAACACGTGTGCAACAGTTCAAGGCTCTTGATTATCAGTCTTCCCAATGAGTTCTGATTGCATTGATTATTATTTTTTTAATCTACTCAAGGTGCATCATAATTTATCTTTTATTACATATCAGTATATGTGGTGATGCTGCTGTAATTCTCTGGCAATGCAATGAACAATTATGACAAGAATTACTCATTCTTTCTGTATTGCTTTTTGCTTAGATGCAGAGGCATATAAAATTGAAAGTAATCCAATTAAACTTGGCAGACTGTTGGTAGTTTGAATTGTTTCAAAGAAAATGACTGGAGAGAAGACGAAAAAAACAGTAAAATTAGAAGTCTTACTTTTTTCCCCCCCATGTTCTTATGAAAAGACTTTGGCTTGGCATTAACTATTCCACGTGACAGTCAGTTTGATTTGAATGTCACTGAAGACTGTCTCCAGCTTCTGTTCTCCAAGGGTCTAGTTGAATCTTTTTGGAGGTGTACTGAATTAAAGATTATTAGCAATAGAGAAGGGACTATGCAAGGGTTAACTCTAAGGCATTACAGGCTTGACTTACTACCTTTTAGAGATTAATTTGTAAATAATATTTTTATGAAGTATTGAATTTCATTAACTACTTTAGTCTGTTCCCATGTAAACTTAAGCCTTCATTCTTTCAACCTACGTTTAAAAGTTTGAATATGTATAAGTGAAGAAAGACTAAACTCAGACTTTGGTTCATTATCACAAAATACAATTCACCTCAATAATTCTCCTATTGTTTTCTTTGAATGAGATAATGCATTATATCAAGTTTTTGTGTGTGTGTACAGTCTGTAGTGGTATCCAAGTCAACAGTGCAGAATTGTACTAGACCTTAGGAGGATTTAAGAACTGAGTGATTTTCAGTATGTTTTTTGCTTCAGGAAGGTGTTAGAAACTCTTATGTAGTACAGAACTGAATGGAAGTAACCTAGGGTTATGTTACAAAGTCTTTGCAGTATGACAGTTCAATGTCTAGCCTATGCTAGCTCTCTGCCTTTGCTCTATGATTAATGGAAAGAAGTAGATACCCCCAGAGAGCTGGTGCAAATGAGTCTGCCAAAATGATTTACAGAGAAAGATAGACAAGAAAAATACTTTGTTTCCTTGTGTCTTTCATATATTCTTACCGTTAACATTAGATGTGAAAATATGAGATAATGTAATAAGCTAAATTTACTCCTTTATAATTAGTAAAAAATAAGGTTTAAAAGGGGGAAAAATAGATCCTAACACAAGGTCATATACTATTACATTCTGTTTCAAATTTTTGCTGACTGAAGGGCCTGCATTTAAAGGTTGTACTTAAGGAGGAAAAAGTGTTGGTTTGTGTAATAATAAAGTTTAGGCTATTCTAGTTCAGACTGCCAATCCACACATAAAACCCCATACTTTTCCCCCCCATAGTCCCAATCAATTTTTTTTCCCATGTGGCCAATTCTGAATATATATATATAGAAGAGATATAAAGAAACACTAACCAGTAAATTTTTATTCATTCACAGCAATGTCTATCTGATATGATTTAATAGTCCATATAAGCAGCTCTAAGACTTTTGTGAGTCTTAAATTTTTGCTTCTGTGATATGTTATATAATAAAGCAGCTCTGCCTATTCAAAGAGGGAAGACAGCATTTAGACTTTGCCTTTTGTTCTGAGGAAAAAAGTATTTCTTCTTCAGATAAATGGTTTTGTTTATTTTCTTAGATTACATCTTTTTCATCTCCTGTCCTTTTCAGCTTGTGAGCTGAGAGCTTGCTGGGACATGTGAGATACTATCTTTTCCCAAAATACTTTAGAAGAGGAGTGGGAATTTGTCACAGGTTGAAGAGTTTGCTTCTTAACCCAGAAAGTCTAACCACGTAAAAATCACCCCTCGGTCTTCCTTGTTCTTAGACTTGTCATAATTTGTCCTTATGCCTAAATTGATTGTACAGCTGAGAGAGGTGCCTTTGTGGACAAGTGACTCCAGGATTATTCAGCAGTGTAAAGCAGTATCTGTCCTCCTTCAGATTCCTGTACAATCTGTCTCTCTGCCTACGCACCAGCTATCACTTCTAGCTTCTTTCACTGTTCCAGTATATACTGCCTCGTATTCTCAGTTCATGTCCTTTTGTTAGAACCAGTATTGCTTTCTCCTGGAGTTTTTGAGATGGCCTTTCCAGGAGGAAAATGCTTCTTTGCTCTTCATCCAAATCTATTCCTCTCCATTTCTTGTGGAACCTTCATACAAAATACACAAATTGCTTCTCCCTAAAGGGTAGTGGTTGAAAGTATGGGATCTGTAACCTCCAGCTTGGCTGATAACAGTCCAAAACAGCAAGGACAAGGAAATGCCCAATCACCATCAGCCTTCACTATCTTCTTGAAGTCTTCATGGAAGTTCAGGCTATGACCAACACCTTTTGTGGGAATAAATTTAGCCCAACAGTTTTTGGTAGATTTCTAAGCAATTTCAACACTTTTAAGAGAAGTGCTAGACAGCTTTAATAGATGACTTGATGATATGACCAGCCTTTTTTATGCTTGCTTATTCATTCCCTTACCATTGCATATTTTATCTTGGCAAGTGAATCTTGTCAGCACAATTACATCATGCTGTATAAGTCAGGAGGCTTGCTCACAAATTAAAATTCATCCAAAACAGAACTGAGCCTTGGTTAATGGAAAGGAGAAGTTGTAGTCTGAAGCAAATAATTCCGGCAGCAAGAACAACCAAAAACTATTTTTAGAAGATGTTGAGCATGCACATTTCTAGAGAGCCAAGAGCTGCTCAACATGACAGCGCTTGTCATAAAATTGGTAGGAGGGATACCTGCGTAAATTTGGAAATGAGAAAGAGTATCTGTATTAAACTGAAAGGGTTATTTTAAGGGTGATGCTCTAGCCTTTGTGATTTTATTATTTAGTATTAGATGTGTTATTTTCACAAACTGTTCTAGTTCAGCTTTTTCTTCCCTCCCTCCCTTCCCTCCCATGTTTTTTTAAGGAGTGGAAAGGAGTCACACATCTTTGGTGCATCTTTAATGTGATAGTCTGAAAAGAATTCTAAGTATAATTGTAACACTAACTGTGATGAATACAGAAGCTGTTATCTTAAACCTTGTTACTTTTGCACTGCACCATCACAAGTATATCACTCAGAAAAATTTGAGAGTGCAGTCTTTTTAAAAAGACCTTGATTACAGCTCCACCAGCCAATTCTTGTGCACTAACTGGAATATGGATGGGTAAGGGAGAAATAATCTGTTTGGACCTTAAGACTATCTCTGTGAGGAAACCTAGCAGGGCTGGGGATTATGTTTCAGCACTGCCCTGGGATTCCATAGTCAGTGAATTTTCTGGTGTGATTTTCACCTGAGGCAATTGCTTTTTTTTTTTTCTGACAATGCCTTCTGATGGATATCATGGACTAGCAACTATTTACAATAAGGAAGAAAGCCCCCTTGTTTTGAGGGAGTACAAATTAGCCACATGGATGCAAACTGTTGTGCCACACTTCCCAAAAGTAAGTGAATGGAGAGTACCCTCTTTCATTTCCCATAGAAATGCAGTTCTATGGCCCAGTAAGACAAGGACTTGGTGATAGGACTGAGGTCTTAAAGGATGCAATTATGAAAATAATTGGTGTTATTTTCTGTAATTGAAGTAGTAGAAGAGACAGAAGTATCTTGGAGGAGATGGCTGTTAACTTTAGTTTGTAGCAGCATGCAAATACTGTAGGTAACAAATGTGGTTAAAGTTTGAGTTCTCCAAGAATAATAATGTCTGTATTTCTAAAAAGAAATCTGAACTTTTAATTTTATTTTATAAATAAAAGCTACACCATCTGCAAATAGAGAGTGGAGTGTTGTCTGTAGGTTTTGAACCCAGAAACCTCAGGAAATTCAGGATATTTTGCCTGAAGTTGGTGAAACAACACGAAAAGCAGCTTTATGTATAAAATCATCTTCACTTAGCGCTGATATTCAAGTATGGATCATTGTTCAGAAGTAACAGAAAATAACTGATTCCTTAGTCTTCTAGTTTTCCCCACAAGGTAGATTAATTATCTGCACTTGAATTTTGTCAGAGCATTAGGATCTACCTTTCAGTCTTACTTAAATCCAAAATTAAATGATGAACGTATTTGTTAGATTAAAATACCAGGCACTCTCCTTTTAGTGAAACAGTGCTCACAAATCCTATGATAGGGTTTGTATTGAACACTGATTTTTGAAAAGCTGATATTATTTTCCTGTAGAAACAGTATTTTCCTAAAAGCCTGCAGAAAATCCAGGTCTCTGTAATTTCTGGAATGTATGAAAGTACTTGCCTTACATATTGCCATACATACTTGCTACATATTTCAAAATACAAAGCAAATGCAATTTTTCCCTTTCAAAATAATGCATCTTCTGCTTGAAATTGCACAGGTTTTCCTGTATTTTGGGTCTTTTACAAGCCATTCTTTCTAGCCTCTTTCCCTCAAGCAAAACATACTGCTATGATCCTAGGAATACCACACTTAGCTTTTTTGAAGGATTAATGTCTTTAGGGAGAAATTCCTGTCAGCTAAAAATGTTTTTTCTTTCTTTTATTGTGTTCCCACCTCCCTCTTTGACAATAAAATCCCATTTTGACAATAAAATCCTTTAATTATGTTTTTCATCTAACTGTACTTGACTTACTATGGGCCAGAAAGGCTTTCTACTATTGTGTTTTTCCTTTAAATTCATGGCTCTAATTTTGTCTCTCATTGTTCATCTGCTTGTTTCATACCTGCAAATTTCTCAGTTTTATTTTGTTCCCTGTGGCTGTCTCAGTGCTATTTGCCAAGTAACACATTTTAAATTACCTTCTCCCATTTGTGACCTGGTGTAATTGCACTTTTCTCTCCCATTGTTATCTCTTGTATTCATATTAAATGTCTCTGTTGTGTTATGTGTCAGAAACAAGCTGTCCTTAGGATGCTCTGGAATGAGGTTTCAAAGAAGCCTTCTCAGGTGGGACTCCACAGGATCCCAAAGCCCCTTTCCTTACTGTATTTCAGGGAGCTGTGGTTTGCCAGGTAATTGCCATGAAATGGGATTTTGAAAGCTGTGGAATTACTAAGCCTATCCTCGCCTATGGGGTCTTGCTGTTCAAGTCGGGAAGCTGTGGCTGTCCTGAGAAACATTTCTGGATTTTTCTGCACTTTGGGAAGGCGTGCCTTGCTTGCAGCCCTGTGCTGATATTCTGAGTTCTCCTGAGCTCCTGCCTGCCTTGGTAGCCTAGAAAGTCAGAAAACCAATACAGAAAGTATTAAAAAAATAAAAAGTTCATGACTGAGAGAAAGAAAACTGGACAGAGGAAGGAAAGGGGATGATTGCTGTCTTAGCACCAATTACTCAGTCTCAGCACTGTAGCTGAAGGGTGAAATTCAGGCCCCAGTGAGCAAGTTGGACTTTGAGTTCCCTACAGAAGAAATGAGTTTTTCAGGTCAGTTAGCACTCGCTTTGTGAAGTCAGTGTGTTCTTAACGAGGGGAACAACACAGGAAAGGAAGAAGGTAGTTTCTTGGCAACCCATAACTGACTTGTGCTGCCAGCAGCATAACTAGGAGTTAGAGCCCTCCAATGGTCTGAATGGAGATATTTCTCTGATAATCATGCTTTCAATCTTTCCCCCATCTCTTTGACAAATAAATTGGGAAGATTCTGCAGTTTGTATGCTTACCCTGGATATAACTTAATTTGCAGAAAGTGAAATTCTTTGTTTAGAGCAAGAGACAGCCAAACAAGACCCTGGACCCAAACCTTTGTATTATATCCCACTGATACAGGTAGTAAGAACTATGTAAATTGATACCTAAAGATGGATGCAATAAATAATGTTTGCTTACAAAGTGAATGGTGAAGATTCTTTATTTTTTTTCCCAAGTCCTATAATTTAATTTTCAGAGGCAGGTAAAACTGTTAATTACAAATCACAAAGTGTTTGGTGGCCTGAGCTATATTAATCTACATGAGTAATGCAAGTATGTTCCTTTTAACTAAACACATTTTGAAAAAGTTAAAGATCTGAAAAAAATGAATCATGCATTGTGTCCCACTTTTGATGCCTTAGAAAACTCCTTTTTCCATTCCCTTTTTTGCTGCATCTCATGTTTAATTGTAATGTTTTAGATACTGTTCCAAGAAAATCTCCAAAAAGATTTTATCAGTATTAAGTGAAGCCAGTTGAACTTTACCATATGGACAGGTTTCTTTGTTGGTAGGGATGCTTTATTTAGCTCAGACATCAGTGTTGCATTTTTTAAGTGATTATTTATTTTTAAAGGAAGAGATATGAAATAGCACCTTTAAAATGACCTGTTGGAACTTTAGAAGGTCAAACCTGATTTCTTGCCTCTTTATGATGGTGCTTTTTTTTCCTAGGCATGATTTCTGATAGGCTGCTTTAAACAGGTTTTAGAGCTGCTTGGCTTTCACTGTGAGAATAATAATGTCTTTTTTGGCGAGAGAGCTGGGTGAAGAAGGATCTTGGAATACTGCAGAAAAGTTAGTATGTTGAAATAGCAAAACTCCTCACCTCCTTATGCTGATGGATGAAGCTATGAATATTTGGTATCAGTAAAAACTGTGAAAGCCCATTTTCACTCTTAGTAAGGAGGACAATGGTGGTTTGAGAAGTAAGAAAGAGACTGTGAGGTGGGGATGCCTCTATTATAGTCTGTAGCAAAAGCTGAATAAAGCATCTAATTTCTCTGGAGTTGTAGGACTTATTCTGTGAGGATTTTTGTCCCAGAATGAAAACTGCAGTGTAAGTTTGGCTACTTAGACAAGCAGGCAGTGCCTCAAAGTGCACTCCTCTCTGCATCCACAGACTACCCTGCTAACTGTAGAGCAGCAATTCCTTGCTTTTCTGCAGACTGCAGGAGTCAGGAATCAGCACTGTATAGAGGAAGAGGAAGTGTGACTTCTGTCCTGTTCATTTCCCTCTAAATTTCTGGCATGGAAAGGTTATCCAGGTAGCATTGCCCAAGTGCTGGGAGAGAGGCCAAAGTGAAGAGGATGGAATTAGGTTAAGCACTTGTACCCTGTGATGATGCCATTATTACCTGGTGATATTTAGAATTGAAACGTTTTCATGTTGCTGTTAATCTTCATTTGAGTTCATGACTTTATTCTTTTCCTGCTCTAATTAACAAATACTGACCTTCCATTGTTGCAGATGCCTGCATTTTTATGCCTGCCTACAAATTATTGGGATATTGTGTTTAGCCTTGGGGATGAGGTTGGGAAGGACAATCAATATCTGTGTTGTGACTAGCAAAGCACTGTTACAATATTTAGAACATTAGGAGCAATATACTGGAACATGCTTCTCCAAACCAAAATGATATTTAGTTGGCTAAAAATGTGGTTAGGTTGGTGTGTTTACTTACATTTCTGTATCTGCTGTTTGCTTCCTGGATGTGAATTTCATGTCAGATGAAGCTTGCTGTGAAAGTGATTGTTGAAAGTGATTGTTGAAAGTGATTGTTACTTTGCAAGGCATTTTCAGTCCAAATTATAGGGTTGGTTCCATATTTCAAGGTCCTTCCTCTTGTGTGTTTGCAAATTTTGATGTTTTAGGAGAATGGAAAATACTTCCGATGATGAGAACTGAAATGGTAGTATGGCCATAGAAATAATCTCCAAACAACTCAGACAGGAAACATGAAATCAACTGGGAAAAGCTATGTCTGAGTCTGTGGACCTAATCACTGCCCCTCCTGAATGTCTGCTGTACACCTTGATTGCTGCTATTTGCTTGGTGAACTTTTGGTCTGAGGTGAACCGAGCCAAAGCCAGGTTTCACTTATGTTTATTCTTCCACTATCAAATACAAAACCACTTTCTGTGATGAATTTATGCTAGACATAAGTGCATTATAATGACATAAAATGACATCTATTACATATACTACGCATCCAGACTGGTGAATGTAGAACAAATAGTATCATGAGGTCAAATGCACAGGGTAGAATCTTTGCATTACCATCCTGTAGCACTATCAGGTGATAAGATGATAAGAGACTGCATAAGAGAGGGAGTGTGAAAGAACTATGAACAGTGCTTTGAGTTTGTGACTGTAAGTTTCAGTTCTCTCTGACACATAAAAGTCATTTACGTAGGTTTTTAGCCCTATTGTGGCTTTTTCTGCCTTTAAAGAGCTCCCTGAAATCTCTTGTGGCTTAGACTAATAAATTAGCTTTTCATATTGCAGCCAGTTTTGTTTCTTACTAGCTAAACTTATTCCTGGATACAAAGCCGTGTTCTCTCTATCTGAAAGTTGCTCAGAACGTGTTCCCTAATTATTTGTGGTCAGGAAATAGATGTTATCAATTAAATTTAAAGACTAGTTGTCCTTGTCTAGTAACAGTGGACTCTTTCTGCTCTGTACCTATATTGCTCTTAGTTTTCTTTTTTGTCTAATCTCCAAGTATTTTGGTTTCCTATGACTCCCTGAGTCTTACCTCCATTCTCTTTTCTTTGTTGAGGTGAAGAGCCAGGTGCATTCTTCTTTCATGTAGCGTTCAATTTTTTTTCAGTGTTCTTGGATTTAGTTTTAGTTTTTATTTCATTAATTTTATCCTGAAAATCTAACCAATTTGCAGAGAAAGTGGATCCATGCTTGTTTTCTGAATTGTCTTCCTTGCTTCATCTCTTTCATCATTCTCTTAGTTTACCACTGGAAACTGCATAAGTTTCATTTGGCATACAGTCATTGAGATAGTGAAATCTGATTTCACTCTGCTTCCTTATTAAATAAGTAGTACTGTCCTTCCCCACTGTGGATCATTTTCCAGTCTGGATGTATTCATGCTACCTTCCTGCCTTCACTATTATGACCTCTTTATTAATTTCCCCCTATCTCTCTCTCTTCTGTTATCCACAGGCTAAATATCTATCAATGGCTAAATATATTTCTTCTCTCCCATACAAGACAAGCCTTTATACTGTAAAAATCTCATGCTCGATACCTGATAGCCTTCCATAAAATTTTGGTTCCCAGTCTAGCACAGCAAAGCTCTGCTTTCTTTAGTATCAGATTATTTTCCTGCTCCTGTCTGTCTCAGTTCTTCTGCCAAAAATAAAGTTTAAGCCATTGCTGTATTGGGGGGAAAGTAATTCTTTCATGCTAAGCATTTTATCTGTCATGCCTCTGTCATGTCAGGCTTCAGTCTGCTTCTTGTACTTGAAGTAAAACCTAGTTAAAAGCCAAATGCATATATCCTTGTGCTACGCAGTTCTTTAACTAGAGAGTAATACTGTGCACAGTTCCAAAACTCAAACATTTTGGAATGAGAGTATACAAAATGTTATTTCTTTTCCTACATGTCTTGGATCTTTTAATTTTGTTCTTGTTTTTTCCTCACTGCCTGGATATTTCAAGGCTACTTTGTTTTCCTTGTTTGCAAAGGGGCTTGATATTATGTTATAGCATAGTTTAGTAAAGATGCATTTTTTACTCACTGACTCTCAAATATTGAAACCTGAGGCAAGCATTAAGATACAGGGTTTTTTGAGACTATTCTTGATTCTCTAAACTATTCTGAATGACTACTTTGAACTACTAAATCTTTATGTAGTTTAGATACACTGTTTTTAAAAAATAAATAGCTTGTTACAATTTTAGATAATACAGCCAAGGTTTTGGCCCTTTTCTGAAAAGAAATATTATAATTTTTTCTCAGACAACTATTTTGCTCTATATAGCTATACTTTGGAATTTAAGGAAGTTTTCTTTAGTATTGGAGAAATTGTATAGAAGTTGAATGTTTGCTAATAATCTTGTAGGCTGAAGTAAAACAATCTTTATGGTAAGGAGTGCATTCTGAGAAGGACTTGTGTTTATACTGTGGTTTGGAAAAAAACCAGCAAACCCTCATCCATTTTTTTTTTTTTTTGGTGACTATTTAGCTATCACAGACACCTGCTTATTTTCTATTTGTAATTTTTGTCCTTTGAGTTTCTGAAGAATATAATTTTTAAAATAAAGCTCTCCTTTTAGCCTAAATGATAGGTAGAATTTAGAAGAATGAAAACTCCGTTCATTTCCTGTGAGAGATTGACTATATTTATTGTGTGTACTTGGATATAAATGGATGAAGATTGGTTCAGTTTGTGATGCACAATCAGCAAATTGATTCTGGCTGATTTAAATCTTTAGAAAAACAAAGCAACCTTGGGGGAAAAAAGCTGTTTTATTCTATTGTCTGTGGATATGAGGCAGGGAATTCATCAATGATAGAGGGAACTTCAAAATGAAAGGTGGGGGAAGGAAAGAAAAATGATGAACGAAGCCTGTTTAACTGCTGAGCTCTCTTTTTCTCCAGTGCATTCAGCTCAGTGAATTAATGAGATTAAGTCACATCAACTCTGATTGCTGGAGGGAATGAGCAAAGTGGGCAATTTCAGTAGTAGCTTGCATAGGCAAGTTTGGTACTTGCAGGCTACCTATGATGGTGTGCTGCTAATATTTGAAGCTATTTCCCAACTTGATAGCTGCCACAGTTTTTATTGTTTCTGTGATATGTGTAAGCTTATCTTGCAGTCTAAAAAGTATGATGTAGAAAAATTGTTTCTTAGTAAGAGAAAACACCTGTGAGAACTGTCAAACACCTGCAGAAGTCAACCAGTATTCTGTATTTTTGGCATTTACCTATTTTACGGGAGTTTCTAGAATTTCTGTCTCTGTGTATAGAGGCTGAGATCAGATAGAATAAGGGACAACTTTTACTTTTCAAAATTTCCCAGTTGCTCCCTCATCTCTCCTTATGAACACTTTCAAGGTATTTTCCCCCAAAACCATTTAAACAGCTTGCAAGAACCACCCCCTGCTAAATGTGACCAGTGTGAGGGTTTCTGGATTTTGTTTATTTTCTCCTTGTTTTCTTCTGCTGCATTATTCTTATTTATCAGCTCAGTTCTTTGCTATATCAATTATTCCTCCAGCTAGTTCTCAGCATTTCCTGATAATTCTGTTAGGAGGTCTTGACAATTAATCTGTTCTGGTCTGTAACCACAGCATTCTCATACATGGTGCTCTTTCCTCCCTCCCTTTATAGGGCTTCTGAGTCCTGCTTTCTCTGGTCATTTCATGCCAAAAGATTCTAATTCAGTGTCTTCCTAACTAATCCTTAATAAGTGGCTTATTCTATTTTGATATGAGCAAGTGGTGTCCTATGAATCAGGCCTGCCTGAGAGATTGTCTTGAAGAATGAAGGGGAAGAGTCTGTTCCTTGGTTTGTTGTTTTTGTTGGGCTAGTCAGAAAAAAAATACTATGGGTATTTTTTTTTTAACCTGAGACTACTGTCAGATTGAATTAAGCCAATAGCTTGGGCTAAAAGCATTGTAGCTAAATTTACAAAACCACAATCACTGTGTTTTCTTTCCTTACTTTGTATGAATTTGCTCAGAAATTGGACACTCCTATGTGAAGTATGTGGCATCTGAAGATGCAGATATTAACCTATAAACTGCTCATCTTTGCCTCTGGGGAGAGTGTTGTAAATACCAAGTGATAAGAGATGCTGACAGCAACACACCCTTATTTTAATTATTTTATTTGAAGCAGAGACAAAACGTCCTATTTTGTGAATTCGGGGTTTGTTCTGTGTCAATAATAATTTTTTTACACAAAATGGAAAATATCCCCAAGAGCCATTTTGGAAGTTGGGACACCAGGATTCAGAACTGTGCTTGAGTCAAGGCTGTTAGTATGATGAGATCCAAATTTGATTCAAACCTCCATTTTTTTTCTATTTTTCTTCCCCCACCCCCGCCCCTGCAGATTTGTTCTATCCGTCCATGCTTGATTGATTTATCCAGCTTGTAATTTATTGTAAGATCAGGGCTTATTAATCATAGGTCTTCCAGATAGTTTTGAAGGAATGTGGTGTGATGTTTCATTTGTGTAAACACACTCACTTTTTGATGACATGATGGTGTAGAGCCAGTTGTGGTAACTCTTCTAAGTGGAAAAAAAATCCTAGTGGTGTGTCAACCAGCTATCATAGCCTCTCTCTCTTTGCCTGAGAAAGCTTGCCCTCTTCTGGGTAAAGTTAGAACTGGATAAATTGTACGGACTTAAGTGGTACTGCTTGAGGTTGTTCTGCTTTGCCTGGAGAAGCTGTTGAATTTCCACAGATAGCTTTGATGGGCCACTATACTGACATCAAATTCTATGTAGCTGTGGATTTTCTGTTACAATAACAGTAAAGGATAAAATTTGTTGCATTAAGGTTTCAAATATATGCAAATTGTACTGTGTTCTTTGTGGGGCTGTATATCTATCTATCTATCTATCTATCTATCTATCTATCTATCTATCTATCTCATCCTTAAAAAAAGATTATGGGATTATGATCTTTCCTTATTTCTAATAATTTTGCATTCCTGTGAAATTGCATCTGTCCACGACTCATTTTTTTCTTATTAGATCAGAATTCTTTTTGTTATATCCAGATTACTTTTTAGTTACCTTCTTCTTTTATGTTCTAAAAATATTTTTGTTGTTTTTAACTCCTTCCCTAACTGACAGAATACCAATTGCTTTGATCATCAGCATCATAAATTGACAAAGATAATTAATGTTTCAATAGGATTGTAAGGTAGGTGACAAGCCAAATCCCTAGAGCGTAAAAAAATGCCATGAAGAAAGTGGTGAAGTTTCTAGGTCAGTCCTGTGTTCAGCTATAGAAAATATATACTGTAACCTGTAATCATCATGATGACATTTGAAGACCTACATTAAACAGATTGATTGCAATTCACTCCTGAAGGAGCAGGTGTTCAGATCTCATCAGAAAGGCCAAAGACTGGTCCTGGAATCACTAGGTATGTGCTCAGAGTCTGGAAGTGAAACACTTGTGGTTCGGTAAGGTCACAAATATATGAGTTCAATCAAAGTAGGCAGATTGTCTCTGTGCTTAACTGGCTAGTGAAAAAAAATCTGGGTCTTATATTGTAAGGTAGCACAGTATTAACTCATGTCAGTGTTTAGAGCCCAGTTAGCATATTTAAATTATTTTAGTAAATTTGAATGTGGTTGTTTATAAGGCTCTAAAGCTTTAAAAACTTGGTCACAGAACAAGATCATGCTGTGCTAAGAGCTTGCACAGCATGTCTTTACTCCAAGGAACATTTAGTCTAGGCATAAGATGAGATAAATTGATGGATATAAGCATCATACTGACATAATTCTACAGCATTGGCCAGCAGGACAGACAGCAAAATTTCTGATCATATCCAGATAGATTGTTGTACATGTCCTGACATAATATTTTTACTTATAAATGCCATGTACATATGATGTTACTGGAATACTTGAGTTGTACTGTTAGTGAAAGCTAAACACAGAAAATGTAGTCACCACCTTGATCAATCATGTACTTTATTGCCTTGTTAGATAAAGCTGCCCCTTGGCAGCCTTTCCCCATCGTCTTTGTTTTATTAATGAGTAGTTTTGCCTTGCATTTTGAAAAGGCCATTCCTCTTCTGGCAGACCATGCTTTCTGGGGAGGCTAATGCTGGTTGTATATGCGATAAGTGATGACTTTCAACGTTGGAAAGATGTACAAGTAATTTATAAATTAAAGCCTTTTATAGGCTATTGAATAAACACACCCAAGTACAATAGAATGGGACTATCCTGTTACACATTTTTAAAATAAATTATTTTCTTTCTACTTGCATTTATGGAAATAGTCCAGCCCAGGGTCTCTTTCACCATGAAGTGACAGCAAAAAGGAAATTCTGTTGGGTTGTTTCTGATGTTGTTTTCTCTTCTGTTAAACCCCATTAGGGTTTAGAGTTCTACTTCATTTAGACAGTGGACATGCTGGTGAAAAAAAAATCGGTGTGCTTCAGTGTAGCAGGTCTGTAGTGTGAGATACATCACTGAGATGTTTAAGGTGTTCCTCTGGCTCTGTGGACAAGATTAGAAACTATATGGAATACAGTTCCTTTTGATGATACTGGAGAAACACCTATTAGCTTCTATGGACCCAAGTAATTGCTGTGCTTTAGAACTGCATTTATGTAACTAAAATTTGATTATTTTCAAAGAAAAAAATAGAAACCTTGCCTATTAGTATAGGATTTTATATTTTACTTGTAAAATAATCAGAATGGTTAAAACAAAGTTAAAGCAAAGGCAAAATTGGAGGCAGCATAGCCAAAAATCCAACTCAGCTGGGGGTGCTTCTGCCTTTAGTTTTAAGGACATTCTCAGAAAATAAAAACTTGGAAAATGTTGCTGCCTAAAATAATCAGATTTGTTGGCGAGCTTTCCAAAGACACATAACTGCTACCAAAATCTATTCGCAGAATACCTAATAAAAAGTAAGTAGTCTGATGTCAGCTTTAAAGTAACTTCATGTAGGTAGTCCAAAAATTGTAGTGCAAAACAGTTTAATTTTATGTGGGCTTTTTTGTCCCTTAATTAGCAACAAAATGAGGCAGAGTAAGAAAACAAATATTTGATCTCATTGAAAACTTGCTAATGTTTGATTGTTGTGCCCTTTAACACAATTACTATGTTAAGTGGCTGGCAGAACAAATGGAAAGAATATGTGTCTTATCAATTTTTTTAAGGATTTTCCTCCTATCCCTCTTTAAGGGTAAAATTATATTTGAATAATATTTTGTGCAGGTTCCTATTTTTACTCTGAAAAAGAAATTTAAACAGCAGTCTGAATTTATTTTGATGCCATAGAACCACAAGGGTGTCACTTGTGTCCTTAGCAGATCTTGGGAGGCATTTTCCTTGGCTTCTAGTGCACTTGTCAGACTTACAAAGTCAAATTGCTGAGCTCTGAACACTGCAGTGCTGCTCGTCTGTGTGAAAGCTAGGGAAATTATAGACTGAGATCTTTATTGATGGTTCCTATTTCTCAATGGTGGACTGGGCTGATTCAGAGAATCTGTTGGAAGATTAATATTTTGATTCTGACTTTATTAACCTCACCGAGATGCTATTGTATGCCAAGTGAATTTTAGTGGGAAACAGGTCTTAGTTCTCTGTTTAATCTTTGGTTGAATAAATTCCTCTGCCAACTACTTTCAACATTGATACTTCTTCATTTTATGCTTGTGCTGTTGATTCTTTCCCTTGTTCTCTTCCACCTCAAAACTCCAGAGTTCTCTCTTTTCTACCCCATTTGTTATCACATTTTCTTTTCCTTGTGACATGCTAAATTGTTCTTCTCTATCAAAGTTGAGACACGCAATGTCTGTCTGCTACAGAGCTCCTTTGCTGCCAATGTATCTCACTGAAAAGTGTTCTTCTTGTGTCATTTCACCTTTTGCAACTTCTGTCTCTGAGAAACATTCCTATTTTTGATGGAGATAATATTTCTTTACTCTGGTTTTCATTCAAGGACCATTATCAAACTTATGTCTTCCTTTTGTCAGCTCTCCAAGAAGTCCAGATCAGTTATGTCCTTTTTCCTTCATTTTGTTGTGGCCACTGCGACTCCCTATTGTTGCCTGAGCTAATTTACCGCATCCTCTGTTGCAGTATCTCAAGGCATCTACAAAGTTTGGAAGAGTAGTTAAAAGTAGTTGCAGTAGGTGATAATAACATACTTCTTGCAGGATAGTGTTGGTTTGAGGCTTTCTGAGATGTGATAAAGGTAGAACAAGTAGGGGTGAAGGTGACCCAGTGTGCATGGAAACCTCTCTGATTGAATTGCATGATTTACCAGCACACACAAGATGCAGGTACAATAGAGGATTCTTTTGCAGGATCGTTCTTGTAATAAGAGCTACTGTTTCCAGAAAAGACATTTTTAAATGGAGATATACCAAAGCTTAACCACTTAAGTAAGTATCTTGTGTTCATGTGGGTGCTGGGGTCTGGGCATTTCAACTCCCTTGCAAAAGTGGTATTGCAAAACTATTCTTGTCTGCATGTGATGAGGAAGTAAGACTGACAGACCTGGTCTTTTTCTCTTATCATAGCCAATGCAAGGCAGTTGCCTAGGACATAGCAAAACAGTCCCGAGGGTGTCTTGAGGTGTCCTCAGGGTTTCTTCCTATCTGCCTGAAACAGACTCACTCTCTGCTCTCTCTGTTCCACTGCTCAGGGAAGTCTGCAGTGCCAACAGAGCACAGGCTCTCCTTAGTTTTCACGGAAAATAATACATGAGGTGTCCAGCATAAGATAGAGGAAGAGGCAGATTCCCTGTTGCTGTCGCTAAAGAAATATGAAGGAGGCGGCACAGTTTCCCCAACAACTCCCCCTTTCCTTCCCTATCCCATTAGCCCACATTCTCTTCCTGCCCAGCCCTCCAGTGAAGCCTAATCTCATTTACAGGGGCTGCTGCCAGATCTGCTGGCAGCTGCAGTTTCTTGGCCGCGGTTTTCGGTGAGGGAGCCGAGAGCGCTGAGGAAGAGGAGGAGGAAGGAGGAGGAGGAAGGCTGTGCCGTGTGGCGGAGCGGCGGCAGCACCTTTGACGTGCCCGTCCCCCACGTGACGGCCGCTCCATTGCGGGGAGGGAGCTGAGCTGCCGCCGCTCCGGCAGAGCACGGGAGAGCCGCAGCCTCGGCGGCGGCAGCGGCAGCAGCGCCTCCGCCCGCAGTGCGTGTGTGTGCGTGTGTGTGATGAGCGATCGCCGCGTCCCTCCGCCCGCTGCCGGCTGACACCCACCGCGCGGGGCGCGCCAGGAGCAGCAGGAGCAGGCGAGGAGCCGCGGCCAGCGCGCAGTGACCTTGGCCCAGGAGGTAACCGAGCGGGCGGCTCCGC
>VXBI01002990.1:150907-220666 GCA_013397375.1 Toxostoma redivivum | reverse complement strand
ACCTGTCTCAAACCAAGACATCATAAGACATTTTGCAGGTTTTCATTTAAAACTGCAATAGTCATTTTGTCTCCTTGGAATTTATTAATTTTTTTTTTCTCATTGTTCAATAAACAGAATAATCTTAAGCAATTGGAATATATTAATATTAGTAAATTGTCAACCTGCAGACATTCTGAAGTAACATTCTGGGAATAAATCATAGATGAAATAACCTCTTGTGAATAAATTATAAATACACATGTGCACACATTTGAATACACCTACAATTTATTATATACATAAATATATGTATGCATCAGATGTATACACTAAAAACATATTGATTTAAAAAAATTATTCTTGTCAAAAAGTTATGATGGAAGAAATAAATAATTCTGCCATCTGCTCCTTCTTTTGTTCTTTCTAAATTAAGTGTAACTACATTTTAGCAAAAGTAGCAAAAATTCCCAAGAACTAAAATAATTAATTTCTGATATAAGATTCTTAGCATCTCTGTTATTGGGCCAAATACTACAATTCACTAGCAATTTTTAAAAATGTCTTAGAAGTTTTTAACTTCTAGAGGTGCTTCAGAGAAACCAGTTCAAAGGCTGAGTCCATAGTGCTTCATGACATCAATTGCAGAGATGTGACAAATTATCTAATGCCAAGAGTCCCTTTTCTTGATTTAAACTAGGCTTTTATAGACAGCAGTGTGATGCAGAAAGGATAGTCTTACTTCATTTTTGAATAATTGGATTGAGTGTGCATTGTGCTTAGTAGCCTTGGCCAAACAACAGGGCTTCCTGACCTGCCTGAATGCATTCACATCTGTCTCCTGTAAGGTTTTTCCATTTCCATTTCAGATGCTGCTGCCTATAAACAAGAACATGGGTACATTTCAAACTACCTACATCTTCCATCTGCCAATCCTTTGAACGTGTCCTCACCTGACATCTGTATGAAAACAGATGGGATACACTGTGGTTTGGCTGGACTATACACCCTACAGACAGGCTGGATCCACACTGACTAGGATCAAGGTCCACTTTTTGTCCCCCAGAAGGTCCAATTTTTGTCCCCCAGAATTGCCTTGGAGTCTCTTCAAACCTGTGTCTGATCTTGATCCAAGGGTAAGAAACAAGCCTGAGTGTGGATGAAGGCATGAATGCTCAGAATTGAGAGTTGGTATTTCTGTTGTGTGACCACTACACTGAGAAGAGCTGCCGGAAGTTCATTTCTTCTGCATGGTATGAGACAACCTCATTCAACAGGAGTAGTGGATACAGGATTTTTATCTTAGTATCAAAACTGCATGTACCAGCTCTTTATGTGTCAACTTCCTTTTCACTGGCAATTGCAACAACTACAATTGGTTCAGCACCTGCAAATGCAACCAGTAACCAGTTTGTCAGCAGAAAGTGACCTGACTTATGAAATCCAAAGCAAAATGCTCATTAGCACTCAGTAAATATAGACTACTAAGATGAGTCTCCTTCTGGCACTTCAGACTGCATGACTAATTCAAGATGATCATGCTCTGCTAAAAAGCCTATAAATATCATAAAAAGACATATACAAATAACAAAAATAAAACAATATCTCTTGAACTTTACAAATTATTGTATGTGTTAAGAGATTTCTTTCTTTACTTACAATTTATTCTCTCCTTTAAAAAAAAGCCCACATTATTTAGTTGCATTGAATTATACACAATGATATCCATTTTCCATCCTGGTTATAGTTTCTATGAAAAAGTTAAATCTCATAATTAGTTCATTTTCTGTCTTCAGAAAGGTAGGACTTTGCTATCATCTGAAGACTCCACCTATTTCCTTCACAAATACTTAAATACGTGCTGAAAATTCTTTAGCAAAAATAAACAAAATTATATTTCTATTAGCACTTTTCTTTTTTGTTTCTCTTAAAGGTCAACACAACTACTGTGCATAGGGGTATCTGGAGTGCAATTTTGCTAACAACTGCACTGCCTTTTCCTCTTCCTGGCGTTCTTCAGCAGGCTCTCTGTCCTCATAATCAGATGTTCTTGCACCAAATCCAGACAGGAGGTTTTCTTGGCAGTTACATGATCCATATGTCAGGGCATGGAATATTTTTTTTAAGTGATGGGCTGTGTCTACATACCCAAGGATACAATTTTTGTCACTAATCAAGTATTTTGCTGGAGTAAGAGGAAAGCTAAGTAGCTGACTACATGTTCAGCATGGGGTCTGCTTCCTAATTTTTGTCTTTGCTATCAGAAGACAAGTTTTTTTTTAATTTTCGGCCAGTTTATTTCTTTGTGCATTTTGCAAATAATGTTTTTCACTAGTTCTTAATGAGATCCATATGCAAATCATTCAAAGGGTTATAGCCTCATGGCCACATGTGATTCAAAGCACACTGGCCAAAGAACCATTCACAGAACATTAATCAGAAATTAGAAATAAACTAAACTTTTTTTCTACATAAACACAGTGAATTATTATTGGCTGCCATTCAGCAAATAGCAGGCTTATATTACTCTTGACAGAGACTGCCTATCCATCTGGCCACGTGAATGCCTGCTGCCTAATTAGTGCTTTGATAGTATTTTTGATTTGTTCACTGTAACAGAAAGTGTACAGTCGTGTCTCCCCATTTAAAGTGATCTTCCCAAAACATGTCAGTATTCAGTAATCGCTGTGAATTTGGTTGTTACTGCCTTGTCTAGGCAGAGCATAGACAAAACTCTACATTTTGTTTTCTTGTTATCTTGAAGATTTCATTCCATTTTTATCAAGGCTTCAACTAATATTATTTCATAAGAAGGATATACTAGTAGCTGTTCTTTACTCATGTCAGAAACTAAAATAAAACAATTTTTGTTTTTTTTATAATTTATTTGAAAACTCAAATTTATGTGTTAAATATATAGGAAAAAATTCAATGGATGTAGGTATTGCAATGTTTAGAGCTTGAAGCAGAAAAAATCTAGGAAGAAAGCATTTGTCATCAAATTAACTCTTTCCTGGTATCCCTGAATGCTTCTTTTCAAGTAGAAGACATTTTACTTGACACAGTATCTTCAGTATATACTCATATTTCTTCTACTCTGAAGCAAGCATTGAGTCAACAACAGAAGTTTAAAATGCATGGCAATAATTTGGCTCAGGCATCCACCTGATCATCTTGAGGGTTCTGTGAATCAGGATGAATGGCATTATGTAGACCAAACAAAAGAAGCACTGAGTGCTCTTTTGGTTTGTTTAATCCTAGTCTGAAATAAAGACTATTAGGAAGACAACAGACATAGAATAGAATTCTTTATTTCATCCCAAGCAGTTTTTAAAAAAGACATTAGCTTGCAAAATTTGTGCCCTATAAGCTTCTTTATTAACACATACATGCAATTGAACAAAATAATTGCTTCAAATAACAGCTTCCCACATTACACTCAGCTTCAATTGGACTTTCTCACCATAGCACACTAGATTCCTTTTTTTGAATTGGATTAGTGTGGGAAATCAGCCTAATCCTTCTCTTACTCTGAGCAATTTAAACTCCAGTCAGGAGGCTCAGAGATCCTGGCACGATGCTCAGAACACCTGTGGATTTGATTACGAGCCAAGTTACCACCTTTGTTTGAGAATCAGAGAGTTACTAAAGTTTAAGTAGTGTTAGTATGGAGATGGTAAATGTAGATTTTAGGGTTTTAGATAAGGAGGTTTTAGGGGACAAGATGGAGGAAAATGGGTGTGTCTAAATCCCTTTCTTCTTCTTCTTGCTCTCCATTTCTGCTGTAGAGTTGGCACTTTAGGATTGGTTAAAGTAGAAACTCACTGTCTAATATAGATGATAGTTATTGGGAAGTAATTGTAAACATTAGAGACGTAATTTTACGTATAAAAGATAGCACCGCCCGGAGAGGCGAGAGAGATGCCCATGGCTGCGGTGCAGGGCAAACCTCTGTCGGGCAGACAAGAAATGTTCTAGATAACAGCAAATAAACAACCTTGGGACTGGACCACTCGAGCTCTGTGTTTTATTCTACAAATGCGGACTGAGAAAATAAGACCTTCGCACATCTCAGGGCAGCAAACACCAAAGGTACCCCGACAGATGAGAACAGAGTTCAGTTGCTGTCTCTTTAGGAGTGGAGGGACATATTTAGTCTCAGCTGTTTCCAATTTGTCCTCCAGTCAGTGTTTCTTCAACCCTTTTTTCCCTTGCAGAAAATCTGTTTTCTTTAAATGAAAGGACAGACAAAAGAGCAAGGCAACAAGAAAGACCTTTCTTCTGTCATTTTCTTCCAGAAATCGATCAAGTCAGTGTTTCTCCCAGACCCAAACACAGCTAGAAATGACACAAAGCTCATGCGTAAGAAATGCGGCACTTCTAGTATTAGTCCAATTTCTACTCCAGAACTGCATAACCATTTTTCTCAAGATGTATGTGCAAAAGAGCTCCTCTTAGCTGCAGTGAATTTATTCCTCCTTCTCTTTTTGATGGAGAAAGCTCTTCTATTTTCTATAGTTGGATTCTCTTTATTAATAGTCAGTTTGACTTGATGTCTTGCAAAATATTGTAACAGCTTTCAATCCTTTTGATGTCACTTTGGAGGCAGCAGTTGAACAATTTGATATCAGTGGAAGGCTCAGTCCAGTTGCCCATACATCAGAGCATGTAATGGGGTTCATACAACAAAGATAAACACAAAGTTTAGATTTCAAAACAAATACCATTAGCTACCTCCAAAGCAGAAAAAATGTCAAGCACATCACCATGATTTTGAAAGAATTTTAAGATTTAAAATTTATAAATATAGAAACTTAAGCAAACACTTTACTGTGAGCAAACAAGAAAAGGCAGTGATTTCATTAATAATTTTGTGGTCTCCTACACAGACCCTCAGAAGTTCTTCTAGTTTATTCTCTCCCTCAAGGATAAAAGAAAGGCAGCTTGGTCCTCATTAACATCACTTGGCTCAGTTCTTCCTAAATGCATCCTGAGACTGAGACTCCCAGTCAAGCTAGTCTCCTGCTTCTCTGTCCTTTCTGTTACAAAGCTTTGCTTGTGTAAAAAATCAAATGTGTCCAGGTGCTCTTTAAGCTTTTTCACTATATGCTCTCTCCCCAGTGAAGAAAGAGAGCACTTTCCTGTCTGTTTTTTGTATACTCAGAATAATTCCCCAAACCTATATTCAGAGTCCATTGAAAAACCTCCTATAGTTTTGCCTCTCTGGGTTAAATACATCTCTTCCCTTTCCTCCTCCATGTAAACTGTTTTCAGCAAAAGACATAAAAGTGTGCATTTCTATTTTGCTGAAATTCTCACAATACCAATTGTAAGACTATCTCTGTAACTGTTTTTGATGGGTTTAATTGGAAGTATTTCAACTGGTGCCTCCAGTTGGAATGTCTTAGATTGGCTTAGCTAAGTATCTTTCTACTTGTCCTCTTTTCTCCTTACCTATAAGCATATCTTTGTGCTGCTATTAATAACCACTCATGTAATTGATAAGAATTGCCCACATGTCAGCTGTAATACTGGAGCACATTGGAGGTTGTTAGACAAGTCATCAGACACAAGAAAGCCTACAGGTTAAATATGAAGCAACTCATGGATTTCACAAAGGGCTATTGCAGTCCTAAAACTGCAGATACCAAAATCTTTCCCATTACCAGCTCTCAGTCCAAGTTCTAGTAGTATCAAATAAAATAGTTCTCTACTTGTTTGTGTGAAGTATAAATAGCCCAATTTGTGATTCCATTCTGTTGACAGATTTAACTAAGCAATGAATTCCAACTATTTAGTATCTATAAAGAAAGATGTAAAGTTCATGGAAACCATGGGATCAAGACACAGGAAGGTAATTTCTTTGTGATAATTTTAATAGTAAGATTGAAACCATGAGCAGCTCGTACACTTCTGACATCACAAACACTTCTGACAGGGGTTAATTTCGTATCTGCCATGATAGCTTGTAATTGAGTCTCAGTGTAATTAGAAGTAATGTCCTATATCAACAATATGTCTCAGAAACACAGATTTACATAGTAAGATTTCTTGGTATGTACAGTTTAATCGAGCCATGACTGTAGGAGAGCTGGATATTACAGCTGGTGTGCTGACCGATAAAGACACCATTACAAAAATTGCCCTAAAGAACAATTTTTAAAAATATTCCTTTCCTATTAATTTATAAGTCAGGACTGAAACAACATAATTACTTGGCTATTTTGTTGACTTTTTGTTGTGGAAAGTGGAATAAAAATGTGCAAACATTTCCTAAACTTGCAGCAGATACAGGGGTAGACATAGAGCATTCAACTATGCAATATGGACATTTCTCCATAAAAGGCTTACATTTCATTGTCCTGTTGTTAGGTCAAATTTGCTTATGTTTAAAACAGAGGTGGAAGTACACAAACCAAATAATTAGATCTGTAATTTTCAGCTGTAGGTTAATCAGAAAGAACATGGATATAAAACATAGCATGTGATCACAAAGCAAATGAAATCCTAGAATGTATGAAGGGAAGTATTACTACTAGAGATAAGAAAGTGTTAGAGTAATTAAACGAGGCACTGGTAAGACTTCCTCTGCAATAATGCACTCACTGTTCTGATAGCCCATGTTTAAGAAAGATTAATTAAACTGCAATAGTTGCAGAGAAGAGCTGCAAAGATGATCAGGGAAAAATGAGCTTATCTTGTAAGAGTAGACTAAAATAACTTAATGGAGTCTGATAGGGTATATCACTGCTCTCTATAAATACTTCTGAGGTAGATAAATGCTAAAGAAGGAGAAAGCTATTTAAACTAAAAGACAAGGCTGACACAAGAACAAATGGGTATAAATGGGAAAACTTAGGCTGAAGATTAGAAGAAAGAGTGAGGTTCTGGAAGAGCAAATCTTACTATTTTAAAAGTGAGACAGGACAAGTACATAAGATACGTTTGTGTAAGAATTGGAAGGAAGTTGTCAAGATGACTAAGAAAATCCTTTCTGCTCTTCTCAAATCTCACCTGTATGACCACTTGTATCTTCCCTATTAAGAGCTCAGAAAACAACCAGAATGTTGTTGTTTTATTGATAAATAATAAAAGACTGTCACTATTGATTAGTTTAGTCATTCAAACTGCAATGTATATCAAACTCCAGATTAATGATACATAGAAAACCTACTAAGTCTGAAGTCCATGCTTAACTTCACTCTTTATCTCTCTAAAAGCAGACAATAAAATAGGGGCTTTCAAGAGATATTCTATCTTAGTGTTTTTGTGGAAACACAATTGTGTAACAGGGAATCCTGAGAGCAAAGGAAGGGGACCCAGAAGCTAGATAATTTCTTTCCTCCATTTAGGGAAAATTTTGCCAAAAAATCCAGCCTAGCAAGCGACATCCTGCAAAGACATGTCCGACTCCTTCAGACTTTCTTTTTTGCTATTTTGATTTGATATTGTTTCAGTCCTTTTCCTTAAACCTTACACAAACTTTTTCATTAGATTCCTTCTATATGCAACACTTGCCTACTTTTTTTCCCTACTAATTTATTTACTTTTGGCTTTATGTCCTTTATTATTTTCTTTTTTAACTCCAAAGTAAATTTTGGGACATACATTTGCCTTTTTCCCACCTATGTGTTAAACAGCTTTTACACCTAAAACAATTTTGTTCAGTCAGACTGTTAATTTCTTAGGATCAGTTCAGTCCACTGCTATGAATGTTGCATTTCCTAAATCAAAGGTGTCCAAGTTTCCCCTGCGATCAAGCTTAGGAGGGCTTAGAGGGCTATAGTTACTTATATGAATTAATAAAATATTGTGGAGCAGTTCAACTGAATGAAATCAGCCCGTTTTTTTCTCATCTGCTCATTTTCTTCTTTCCTTGGTCATAAATCTTATGGTACCTTCTGCTGAGATTTGAGGATACACTGTATCTCAAGACCACTGAGACCACTGGCATGTACAGGTAAGATTTTGGGTATCTGTAAATAATCTAGAGCATGAAATTACTTTGTCCTTAAAAAGGGGATAATAAAAAAAATACAAAAAACAAGTAATGTGCAGGTCCAGTTAACAGTCCAAACATAAATTTATTTTTCAGTTATATCTTTTGACAATCACTTATGGAAAGTTCTGCATCTGTTGACCAGGGTGCTTTTTGATAGGTTTGCTTTTATGTTCCTGTTTGTTATTATGACTGTAGTTGTGAGTTGGCCTTGACTGGTGACCAAGTGCCCACCAAGCTGCTTTATCACTTCCCCTTTATCAACAAGACAGTGGGAGATAATAAAACAACAAAAAGGTTATTGGTGGGGTTTAAGACAAGGAGACCACATACCAATTACCAACATAGGCAAAACAGACTTGACTTGGGGAAAATTAATTAATTTATTGGCAATTAAGTAGAGTAGCATAATAAGAACAAATCTAAAAACTCCTTAAACTCACATCTCCCTTTTTCACAGACACACCTTCACTCACAACTTTTCTATATTCATCTTCCACCTGAGCAGTGCAGTGAGATGGGGAATGCAGTGAGAGTGTGGTCAGATCATTATACCTTCTCTCTGACACTCCTTCCTCCTCATACATTTTCCCTGCTCCACCTTGGGATTATTCCCAAGGAATACAGACATTCATGACTTCCAATAAGAGTCCTTTCCACAGGCTGCCTTTTTTCATGAACTAGTACAGCATGGGTTCTTTTCATGGGATACAGTCTTTCAGGAAGGGAATGCTCATATGTGGGTACCCCATAGGGTTGCAGGTCCTTACAGAAAAGCTGTTTCTGCATGGGTGCCTTTCTGCATGGGCCACAGGTCCTCTCAGTATCCTGCTCCAGCATGGGTTTCCCCTGAGCTGCAACTTTCTTTCAGGGCTGTTCTGGCATGAAGGCTTTCACAGATTGCAGTGTGGATATCTCTTCCACTGTGAACCTCCACGAGCTGCAAGGGGTCACATGTGTCAGTCACCATAGTCTTCACCACAGGCTCAGGTGCGAAACCCTTCTCCAGCTCCTTGAGCACCTCCTCCCCACTTCTTCTCTGATCTCGATGTTGTCAGAGCTCACATATTCTCAGTCCTTTCTGTTGTGCAGTGTTTTTTACCCTGCTGAAATGTGTTATCACAGAAGTCCTACATATGTCACTGATATGCTCAGCTTTGGCAAGGGGTAACTCCATCTTGGAGCCAGCTGGAAATGGCTCTGTCCAACACAGACAACTTCTGGTGACTTCTCACAAAAGTCACACCTGAAGCCACCCAATACCAAAACCTTACCATTTGAACCAAATACAGTAATATATTAAAAACTCATATGTTTAGTATGATTATCCGGAAGTATATACAACACTGCCAAGAATTTCCAGCGCAAAACTTTTTTTTTCTTCCAACATATCTATTTGCAACTGAACATATTGGTAGAATAGACAAACTATACCATAGCAAATACTCTGTAAAGCTCAGCATTTAAAATTTATTAAAAAAAATAGAAAAAGAGATTATAGCCCACCATAGGTCAGATCATGGGTCCATGTGACATATTATTTAGTCTGCAGTCAGTTCAGTCCAGATTCAACCCAGTAGACATAAATGGACTTCTGGAAAAGAACAAAACCAGTACAAGTTTATATGACATTTCCCTGGAGTATTTTACCTGTCATTTTCTGGTATTTCAGCTTAGGGACTTTGCTGAGCAATGTTATTTGCTTGATGTTTGTGATTTGCCTACTTTGTGACCCACAGTATAATAGTCTTTCAGTACTTTGCCAATCTTCCCTTGACCTATACACAATTTTATACACACACTGTCTTTTGATACAGGGTACCTGTTACGATGCAGTTATTAAAATTGTTAGAGATACCTCTGCCAAAATTAAGGTGCAAATGAGACCATATGCTGAAGTCAATAGTATGGATTTTATTTAACAGTTAATATGAAGTAGACAAAGACAGAAATAAATAGAGAGGGTGAAGTAAGAGAGAAAAGGATTCAAAGAGACAGATTAAGTAGAAAATATCACCACTCAATGGATCCCCATGGCATCCAGTTGTTCCTCTTCTGCTGGTCTTGGTAGTGAGAGTCACACAAAATATAGAGTTCAATGGATACATTTGGGCCAGGCAGGAATGCCAAGGTACTTCCCCTGGAGTGGGGAACAGTTTTGTGCTGTCTTTTTCAACAGACTCTGGATTTTTTGCATCACTTGACATCACATGCAGTGCTCTGGTGAAAGGCCTCAGGTATGAGTCTGGGGGGACACGTCGGTGGTCTCTGATAATTTATGACACCTCCTCAGCTGCCTCTCATGTGAATGTCCCATGTGTATAGGGCCTTCCCAGGGTGAGGGAGTTTCACAACTAGTTACAGGTCACCACTCTGATGTCACCCCATTCACTACAATCCTTTGTGTCTAACCCATAAGCCCATTGCTCACATGTATGATGTGTTTATCCAGTTGAGTGCTGGACATTTTGGCCAGAAGGATACTATAGATGCAGTATCAAAAGCCTTACTAAAATCTAAAAGCATTACATCAGCTGGTTTCCTTTGATCAACTAGGTGAGTTACCTTGTCATAAAAGAAAATCAAGTTTGACAAGCAGAACTTTGCCCTTATGAAGCCATGCTGGCTGTGACCAGTGACCATTGTCCTTCTTTTTTTTTTTTCAATATCTCCCAGGATAATCTTTTTGAGGATAATCTTCTGTACTGCGACTCAGTACCTTACATACTCTTTTTGATGTATCACTTTGCAAGACATGTTATCAATATTTGGCCTTTTAAAAAATCAATCACTCAATCACATCCCTACATTCACATTAAAAGAATACATTGGAAATATAAAATTTCTTCACCCTGCTCATCAGAATGTGCTGGAGCAAACTAGGTTGGAATCTCATCTAGCATTTTGTTCCCACACATCTTCCAGCTCTGTTTTGGTCAAGAATGAGCAAAGCAATGAGGTCCTTGGGTACCATTCTTTTAACAGAAAACTTCAATTATATTATTGTAATCTGTCATCCCTAATTAACATTAAATCATCTAAAACTAAAAAACAAATCCAACAAACTACTAAAGCTGAGTCAAACTATTATGATGAACTTTCCTGTCTTCTCTAAACAATCCTTCATAAATCCATACTAAGTAGTAAACTAAATTAACGACATCAGAAAGTCACTTCAGAATGAGAATTCATTAAAGACAGTGACAACTAGTAGGAGACAACACACGACTCATTTCAAAAGCTATTGAGAAATCTTACTTGATCAAAAAGTTTGTTTACTTGGGGAATGGCTAATTTAATTATCTATCTCCCTGAAAAAAGGCCTCCTTGTTGACTAGGGAGGTAGGGATGGATTAGCATATAACAAATTTATTAGTTCACTTAATCTAACAGACCAACATCAGAGACTTTGCACTATAAATAAGCACTGAAAAGTCACAAACCAAACAAGCAAAGAGGCAAAGGCTGAAAGACAAAAGAGGATATGCTGCTGAAAATCTCATTTTCCTGGCATCAATTTTGCTGAAGTATAGCCTTCCTCCACTGGGCTGAAGGAAAACATTTACCTTTGTAATACTGTTTGAAGTGCATATATTAACTTTTTGGAAGTTTGAAACAAAGCAATGTAAGCTATTCTCTCCTGGCCCACAAAAGTGCTGTCTTTGTCGTTGTTGCTGCAGTCAATTGTCCACCCCATCACCTGATAGCCACCTCCTTAGTGAGCTGAGGACTGCTGGCAGCTACTTCAACTAGAAACGGACTGAACATTTCTGGATTATTTTTCATCACTAGTCCTCCAAGTTTCTTCTTTGCCCAAAGTGTAGCTGGCGGAGCAGTGGTGAATCATTTGTGAACCTTGCCTCAACAGATATCCCATTTCCAAGTCAAATCTTCCATTGACCACAACATGGAGGCACATTACTGAGTAATACGACTTGCAAAGAAAGTTTTAGAGAAGGCAAGACAGAGAAGGCATTATGTTGTTTCTGTGAGTTAGAGCTTGGAAATGTGCTGTGTTCAAATGCATAGAAGGTAACCTTACATGATGGACAGAGGCAGAAGGAAGTTCTCAGGTTAAGTAAAACCAATGAATTTTGGAAATATTACAGAATCCTGGACTCAAATACTATCTAAAGGAGAAGGCTGAAATTTTTTTTGCAAGACAGTCACAGAAGGAGCAAAGTTAGGAACCTTCGGTGGAATTTGGAAAGTGAAAGTGAGATGGAAGAAAGAAAATTGTGAGAGGGAAAACTCAGTGCATTCCTTCTGGGATCTCTGCGGAAAATATCCAGTAGCCTTAACCTTCAGTTTAAGTGGAATGCTTTACTATTTTTCTTGCTGTGTGTCTTTGTCAGAATTATTCTTCCTTTGCCTTTATGATCAAGAGGGTTTTTTTTACAAAAATCTCTTATGTTTTAAAACCAAACAGCCAGCTATCTATGGATTATGTACTGATCGGTAGAATTCACAATCTGTTCTTGTTCTGTGGAGGGACCCAAGGAGTTGCTTTGAAGTAGGCACACATCACCCAAATGACAATGTTCCCTCACCATACCGTAGCTTCTGCTGTAACTGGCACACCTATGGAACAGAGCATTTGGTCCACTTGCAAAGGGAACAATTTCACACAGTCTATGGATGTTGCCAAGGAATACTTAACTTTTAGAATGCCAACATAAATCTGAAAGTCACCAAGCAAGCACTTATGCAGTTCAAATAATTAATTATTTGGATGAAAGATCATAAAATAAGTATATAAGAAAGCAAATATAATTGCTGCATTTATATGAATGTATATGGCTTTAAACACATTTTTAGAAGCATTTAAGTATTAAATTACATCAAGTATGGAATAATACAGTAAAATACAGATGAAAGCAGTAGCCAAGTAACACTTGTTGCATTTGGTAAGGAGAGAAACATAACACGAAAAGATTTAGAGGGGTTTTTTTTAATCTGGGAAGGATTTGTACAAGATGGGAGAATATTTTATTTTTGTGTGTTCAGCATGTGAGGAAGTTGGCTTTGCCTGTTGAAGTTTCCCTGGAAATAGTGCCAGTATCAGCAATCATTTTATTTTTCAAAGACCTTTTTTCACTTCAGTCTTCATAATGAAAAGCTGCCTAAGGGGGTGATCCATAAAACATAAGTAACAAGCTATTTTGTGCAAATGCAGCATTTATACTTTCTGCATAATGTAAACACTAACTTATATGTATTTTAATATGGTTCTAATATTTTTAAATGAACTTTGTGTTTTGGTTTGGGTTCTGGGTTTTTTTGCAAGAATATTTGGTAGCTGTTTAATTCTGAGAACAAGATAAAATAGTGTTTTGGGAGGTAAAGATTAAAAAAATATAGATGACATTTTAAACAAAACATTAAACGCTAAATATGGATGTTGATTATAAACAATTACATACAAATGCAAAAGAAATATTGAATAATAGAGTGTGTGGTAGGTAGGTCAAAGACTGAATACTAAGGGCAGTAACGAAGGGGTTAAGGCCTAACCTTTTTTGTATCTCTGCTTTCTTATTTCTTTATTTATATTGTTTTTTCAATTGGTGCATCTGTCTAATTGCAAACAGCTGCTGGCAAGATAACAGATTTAGCTGTACTTCAGCAATGCAATGGCAAATGCTGATATCTTTTACTTCAATAATCAGCATATCCTAATTCAAGTAAACTTTCAGTGGATTTCATGTTTGATCTGTTTTAAGAAGTCCTAATATAATTCAAGACAATCAAAATTATGATTTAAAAATTTCATAGTATTCAATGAACACTTGTGTCAGTCTCATTCTCTATTTCATCTAAGGCAGTATCTGAAAACAATTCCTATATTTAGCACTGACAACATGCTTCTCCTCTTCTCTTTTTTTGGTTTTCATTTATTCTGTTTTGGTTTTTTAAATTTTTATTTTTTCTTAGTAGAGTGTGCATGTTTGAGAGAGAAAGATGAACAGTCATATGCCATCCTGGTATAATTAATATTTCAGTTTTTCTGAAAGCATGAAGAAAATATCTGAAAATGCTTTATAATCCAGAATGGCCACATACTATATTGCTATTGAATTTCCTTCATAAATGTTGTAACTCCTCTTACTGCTTTAAAGTTATTTCAAGTTATCACCTCTTACCCTTTATTACAAAGAAAAAATTTTAACTCAGTAGGCCGAATGGGATCTTTCAGTGCAAACCAGCTATCTGTAATGTAGTCTTCTTACTGCTGATACAGTAATGAATGCATTTATTGTGACACATATTATAAAGTATTGCTAAATAAGGTGGCTAGTTACACAGGTCAAAGTCCAAACTCAAAAGCACACATTACAATAATTACAATAATTTATTGGAAAAATTAATTTCACGGTCCTTCCTCTGAATTACCTTAAGAGTGCTGGTTCATTTAAAAATATCCAAAGATACTGTGCTGTCTTGCAGGTCACAGTTCAAATTTGATGGTCAACTTGTGGCCTTAGCAATGCTAAGGTAGACTAAATCTCCAAATGAATGATTTTCATGACAGACAGGCTAATGCAAAAAAATGAGGTTGCTATAGAAATTTTGCTTTACAGCATAAGTTTCATAAAAAAGAGTTCAAAGTTGAGCACATTGGGAATGACCATCTGGGCCACTTACAGGCCTCAAAAACAGCGAAAGAAAGAAAGAAACTACTATTCAGTCTACATTTCTGGAACTGTGTAGGGCAAGAGAGAATTTTAATTTTACAGTCTATATCGAAAGTTCAGTGTCTGAACTTTCAACTGGAGTAGAGATGGATAGGAAAACAAAGGATCTATCTTTTTACAGGGGTCAGGCAATCATAGAAATTTCTTTCTTGACTCTATGTATTGACTGACTGTGTGTTATGGTTTAAACAGGTGTCTTGGTTTGAAAGACAGGTATTTGCTAAAAGAGACTGGAGCCTCTCTTTGAAATGGAGATGGTAAAGCCCCCCCGCTTCCCTTCAATTTACTATAATTTTGAAATTAAAGGGCTCTTAGGCAAACATATGGGGAGTAGGAATAACAAGTCTCTACTGATATATAGATAGACAGATATATAAAATTCTGGAGGCAAAAAACCCCACAACAAGGAAGCTCCTCGCTCTCTCTCCTGGAGGGAAAGCCCTTAGGCACTCCCTCCTTGTCATGTGATGCATAACTCTGCTCCCGGCATGCTTTCCTGTTGCATGTTAATTTATTGTATCCCACTGACCCTTTCCCCCTTGTACCGCCCCTGAGCCCTCAGATCATTTGTTGTTGTGAGCCAGTTTGTCCCTGGACCCTTCAAGGAAAGAAGAATAATTCTTTGCCTTGGAACCCCACGCGCGGCTCCCTTCTCTTCTCTCCTGCGCCGGCCGAAGCGGAGCGCTCGCAGAAGAGCGAAATCACTCCTCGCCCGGGAGCGAGCCGGGGGACGTGCCAGTGCCTAGGGCACGTCCTCTAGGGACACTTCTCCGGAAGGTCACGGCACTCCACCACCGTCTTAGGGCCCGCCGCGACAAATAACTATGAAATTAACAACAGAGCAGAAAACCCAGTAAACAGTTCTCCCGGTTGTGGACACCTTTCCTCTGTGGTGCAGTTCCCGTTCTGGCGCTGCCTGCCAGCTCTCGGTGAGCAGGGAGGAGATGCGGTGATCCCACGTGGCTGGGTGGGCGCTGCCGTGAATGGCATCTGTGTCCTAGATGGGAAGGATAGAGGGGAGACGCTGCTCACAGATACCAGGGCAGTGTCGGTCCCAGTGTGCCAAACAGGAGGCTTGGAGTCAGCCGGAGATGCGGGAGAGCGTCCGAGCAGAGAGCTTGTGGGATCCCATAGCTGAGGAAGGCAGCTCCTGGCGTTGGCATGGCAGGGTAAAGTTTTCCTAGCAACCATCCTTCTCCGAGCCAAATGAGCGAGAGAGCCAGTGACTGCTTAAACCTCTCCTTTACCTGCTCCCTGGATATCGCGGTGTTTCCCCCTCTTCACCCCTCCGCCCCTGCGAGAGAAACTAGTCATCTGAGTTAGAGGGTAGCCACAGATTCACAATGGGGAAAATTCCACAGAGAGAAAAAAGGAAACACCCAACCTCCAACATCTGGCAAGCAGCTAAATGTGGAGACCTTAAAAGGCACTCCCAGTCAGAAAGATAGGAGAAGCCTCTCTGTTACCTCCTTTTGATAACAAATCCTGTTCTATCAGGTCAAGACAACCCTTACTTTGTTCCTTAGGAAAGCCCCCTGCCCTCTATCTGTCAGCCTTTTGGTCACTCCCACCTTGGTTCCCTGTTGGCCCCTACACTAACCCCACCCTTGTAAAACCCCATGTACTTAGCCTAAAGCCCTAGATCACTGCCCTTGCCTTTGCCTCTGAACTCTGGGATGCATGTCCACATGCATGCCTGAAATAAACATCTCTGTGAAACCCTCGCAAAGGCCATTCCTGCTTCTTCACCTGTTTCACCTCAACAAGAACCCTGACCAGGACAGCTAAACACCACACAGCTATTTGCTCCCTCTCCCCCAACATGACAGGGAAAAGAACTAGAATAAAAACCTAAAAGTCATGGCTTGAGATGAAGAGAGTTTAACAGGACAGAAAACAAAGGGAAAATACAAATCCAAAACACAGTACCACCTGCTAAGCAAAAAAAACTAACCCTACCCCAGCTGAAATCAGGATTCTGCAGTATATATTAGGTCCAGGATGAGAAAGGTAGCCATCAAAAAACCTACACTTACGTGAGGTAGAATCTATGTCCAGAATGAAATGTAGTATCATTGCTTTTTCAGACTCCTGATTTTAGAATTTTATAGTGTTGTTATAAATTCTGTTCATTTGTTTGGTCAAGAAGTTGATGAGATTTAGAAAATGCCAAGTATTTCTCTGCAGTGGATGTATGCAGAATACATTCAATTTTGCACTGTGACTAGTAGTTCTAAATCTTCTGCTGCAACCTTTTTGCTAATAACATTGGCAAAAACCTGGTTTGGATCTGTGGTTTTGATATGTCCTCGATTCTTATTAAAGCTGTGTGGGAAAACTAAAAATAACTCTGAAGACAGGAATGAAAAATGTCAATTCAAGAAATAGGGTAACAAGACTTCTATTAGCTAGCTCAAGCACAGACTAGAGAAAGCATAAAAGACAGTACAGTCCACAACAAATGTACATTTAGAAATTGTGTCAAAACCTACTCTGTGCTTGAGCAGTATGGCTTGATTTGCTTACCCTTCTACCTTCATTTTGTCATCAATGCTGATGCTATAATCCCTGTTACATGCTTTATAAAGAAATAACCTTTGTGCCAGGGTAAATTTGGGAAGGTAATAAAGAGCATTTCTGCCCTGGATATATCCTCTCTGGTATTCACAGTTGTACAGATACACAGCCTGGGATTTTTGCGAATTCCTGAGTCATATTCAAAATTTCCAGGCTGCTCACATCTGCCTATGTTTATTTGTAATTGCTTTCCTGAACAATATCATCTAGGTAAGGAAATGGGGGCAAGCAGGGGGTTGAGAGTCAACAGCCTTGCTGATAAACACAGCAGGTGTGTATTTAATATCATTTTTGTAGCCCAGACAGCTAAGTTCCCTTTTCTAAAGTGGAAGACACAACATAGATTCAAAAGGGAGCACTATCTTTCAGTGTAATAAAATTCCTTATAAATATTTTCAGAGACTCTGGAAGAATAAAAATCTTCAACTGAAATATGCCTTCTTGTCCCTTTCAAATCTAGAGTTCATACCCTTTTGTTGTTGAATTCACCATCTCTTGTTTATTAGTGTGGTCACTGAGTATGGTCTTACCATCAAAATTTGACGTGTCTACTCTCCCAGAAGCCAGTTCTGTAATTTATTCCTAGTTTATTCCTTGCTCAAGAAGCATTCGTCTTTGAAAAATAACTGAGGTAATCAACTATAGCTAAGCCTATAGTACTACAGTGTACATACAGTGATACAACATATATACAGTGTTTTAGCAAAAACATCAAGACATTTTTATGAATATATATTCAAGTACAAGTAATTTGGTTTGTTTTCTTTTGCCTTAAACAAAGGCATTGCAGTCTGTCTAGCAGAATTTTTACACTTCTTTGTGCACTCTGCAAATAAATCATTCAATATGTGGCAGAAGACAACTGGATTTGTTTTGTAAGATATTTAAATTTAAGTTTAACTGTATGGTATGGAAAACTCTTCCCCTTCCTGCAAAAGCTTTGGGGGTTTTTTTGGTATGTTGGCTGAATTTGTCCAATTGAGTGAAAAACAAATGCATAGGCAGGGAGTTATGTCTTTCTCAAAAATAAACTTCTCCATGTAATTTTTGGCTAAACAGTAGGGAATTTCTAGAGATTCAGGTAAGACTGAGTCTGTCCTTCTTGAAGAGATATCCTCTATTTCATCCCCTAGGGAATTCTAATCCATCCATTTCTTGAAAGATCATTTCTTAGCACAGCTGACTTTTGGAAAGGTTGATCAGTACTTAATTCTGCAGCTGATAAGATTCAGGCAGCATATGAAATGTACAGAGTAGTCTTTTACTGGTGAGAAATCAGTGAAATGAAAATAGGCTGAATATTATTTCCCTTTAAACTGTATTTACAGCAGCAAACTTGTTTGGTTTAGGGGTTTTTTTGCACAGCTTTAAACCAGAACTTTATACTGGCTTGTTTTTCCCATTTCTCCAAAAGACTGTTTTTAGATCCTTTTTATTTTAACCTAAATCTCTGGAACAGCAATTTTCACACTTGTACTTTTCCATTAATTGCAGCGGTGCTGCTTCTGTCCAGTCCTTGCAAATATTGTGTTAGTATTTTAAAATTCATTGAAAGGGTTTGGAGGTCCATGACATGTGATATTACATAGAGTGTATGTTGAATCTCTGTTGTTTAAGGACCCTAGTCTTATCAGTCTCTTCAGTCTTCAGCTCTGAGAAGTAGCATTTTCCTTCACAGTCTATGTATATGTCTCAGAGCAAATCCATATAAACCAAAATTATGTATGATCAAGTGACCGGGAGCATCACTGAATAGTTTCATGGGTAAAAAAAATCTGTGTTCAGAGACACCTATTTACATTTCTCACTTAGGTGGAAATATACCTAGATTTTTAGCCAAATGTAGTTGTACAGTATAGACATTCTAAAGACAAATTATTGAATTTTATAAACAATCAATTGAAAATATCAGGTCTGTTTCAGGAAATAAAATAATAATAAATAGGGGAAATATTTTTTATTATTTATTTTCTGTTCTCAGCAGTTAAATAATTTACCAGTTTTGTTTCTGCTACATGATTCAATGATTAAAATCATAGAGGGGAGAAATTAAGTTTCCTTCTTTTAAATATTTTTTGCTTCTCTTCCAAATTATCATTGTTATGATTAAAATTCTTCCTGAGCATCTCTTGATATGCTTGGGAATGACTGCTTTCAAAATAATGTGTTAACAGGATTATTCACTACATATTATACATAATTTTTTCTGTGTTATTCAAATGGCCCCATTTCAAATACTTCAGTATTGCAAAGAGGAAAAGTTTTTAAAAAATATATAAAATTTAATTTACTATAGAATCCAGTTATTTGACAAGAATTATACCTAGCACTGATCTCAGTGTTTTCACATTAATACAGGGAGGATTTGTTAGCATTAAAAACATTGAACTGAAACTTGAAAGTAGAAATACTTTCTAAAAGGTTTAAAATACCCTAGATTTAACCTACAAATTCAAAATGCTCTGTAACATTATGAAGATCATAATAACTTCCAACACATCCCTCTTCCTGAAATAACAATGAAATATTTTACTCTACTGAAAACACATCTGTCAAAATGGAGGATTTGAGAAGCTGACAATTTACAACTTGATTGTACAAGTATGGAGTCATCACTGCTGTATACACTTAGATCCAAATCTGTTCCATACTATCACTGAAAATCTAATTTTTCTACCATCCAATCAGCAAATTTCAAAAGCTGATAATTTTTAGAGTAGAAAGCAGCACTTCAAACAGAGCAGACACAAAGATGTTGTCAGGCTTTAGGAATGTAAGTGCATCAGCCAATATAATTAAATTTTATGATTGTCTTCGTAACACCCTCCTGAGAAACTCTTTACGATGGTATAATTTCATTCTTTCGTCTGTCAGGTATGACTGCAGCCTGACAGCTTAGCTAGATTAGTACACTTGTGACCATAAATAGCCCATTGTAGCTGTCAGTTTTTGTGAAATTCAATATAATAAAACCATAAATGCCAAGCTTAGAATGACAAAATCATAGAATGGCTTGGCTTGGAAGGGACCTTAAAGATCATCTGGTTCCAACACATGGACAGGACAACCTTCCACTAGACCACTTTGCTTGGAATTATATTCAACCTGGCCTTGAACACTTTCTGGGATGGAGCATTCAAAATTTCTCTGGGTAACCTCTTCCAATGCTTTATTATGCACACAGTGAAAAATTAATTTCTAATATCTAATATAAACCTGCTCTCTTTAAGTTTGAAGTCATTCCCCCTTGTCGTGTCACTACATGCTCTTGTAAAAAGTCTGGCTCCATCCTTCTTGTAGGTTCCTATCTGGTATTGGAAGGCCACAATTAGGTCACCCCAAAGCCTTCCCTGTTCCAGGCTAAACAATCCCAATTCTCCCCGCCTCTTCCCACTGGAGAGGTGCTCCAACTCTCTAACCATCATAGTGGCCTCTCCTGGACTCCCTGGATTCCGCTTCAACAGTTGATGTCCTCCTTCCTCAGATGGGGTCCCAGAGCTGGATGCAGCATCCAGGTGGGATCTCACCAGAGTAGAGGAGTGGGGCAGAATCCCCTCCCCTGACAACTTGTGACACCACTTGTCCCTGACATTCATCATGATCTGAAGCACTGACCACTGGATGTGACTGTCTAGCCAACTTCTTTTCCATCTAACACTCCTATCGAATGCATTTATCTCCAGTTTAGAGAGAAGAATGTCATAGGGGATAGTGTCAAAGGCTTTACGGAGACACAGATAAATGACATCTGTAGCCCTGAATACTCTTTCTGAAAAGAAATATGAACTGACAATAGTAAGAAAGCAGTTTGGATGTGGTTGCAGGCTGCTGCTTCTCTGCTTTTGGTTTTCAGTCTACAGCCAGGGTCCTGTTTGCTGCTCACATGGAGCATGGACGTACATACTTATGGCATGTTTATTATAGGCTGAATCCCACAGTTACCACTAAAGTCTTGCTTTCACTGTCAGATGCTCACTTGATGCTTTCCACCACAATTTCCTTTACTGGATTTCCAAGAGCCTGAAAAAGGTTGTGGAGGAAATGCTCTGACAGATCTCATTACACAATGTGGCCTGCCAGCATACCTCTGACAATCTTTAGTAACAACTCCTGAATCCTACTAGTCTGAGGAAGGATAATTAAACTCATTCAGAGCCAACTCTGCTTTTACCAGAGACAGTACAGAAGCTTTTTATAGTGAAGTAACAGCTGACAGTAAGACTGAGAAGCCCTTGATGCAAGAAGCCTATAATATGTATATAATTACATGGATTGCTTTGACACTTGCAACACAGTACAATGGTAAGAAATATTATACTATATATACTATATTCTATACATTCAATTTTCCTTTTACTTATTATTAGGAAGTAATTCTTTAGAAAAACGTTTGCTGTTACAAGATGCATAGACCACATATGTATTACATTTTTTAAACTGAAGTTTATTTTATCTGCATTAGCTTTAATCGAAGAAATAAAAATACTTGCTTCTGTAATTGCTGAATTCTCTCATCTCCTACTTTTGACTTCCTTCAGGGTAATAATGACTTCAGCCATTTGCAGTCCCAGGCATGCAGGACAGAAAATGTTTTAAGGTCACAACTCCTCCTGAAAAATGTAGCCTAGCTCCAATAAAATTTTTGCAGTTTCAGAAATCTATTAATTAATTTTCTCCAATCCATACCTTGAATTCAGCACTGTGATATGCTCAGTATATTTTGACATTTGAAAATATCCTTATGATTTTGCTGTGTGAAAAAGCAAAATGAAAAGTGATTCTTTCAATCTTTAATTTGCACATGGTTGTTTAAAACCAGCTGGAAATTGAACTCCAAGAAAATGGTTCCTCTTTGCCCCACTTCCTCTGGTGGCAGAAACCATGGGTAGAGGTAACAATTTACTGAAAACAAACAGGAATGGAGTAAGAAATTAATAGTAACAGCAACAATATTAGCAACAAAAGTATGCAAAAGAGAGGGTGATTTGCACACAAAATATGCTTACCACTGTGGCTCAGTTTGGCATGACCGCTGAGAAAAAGACAAGATGGCAGAGGTTTCCACTCTCCAGCAATGACACATAGCTTTTCCCAAGGCAAAGACAAGATGGTGGACATTTCACACCTAGGACCACATGGCCTCCCACGACAACAAAAAAGAAGTGACGGACAAAATCCCCCCCAAAACCCAGATTGTCTGCACTGCACCATGCTACCTGCTCCTGGACCACTCATTCATTCCACTGGGCTTGGCTCTAGCCTACGGTATTCAGCTGGGCTTGGCTGGGCATGACTCAACTCAGATCCTTTCAGGTCAGTGCCCACATCTAGGCTGGGTTCTCTGCTTGGAATTGCATTCTCCTGAGGGGTGGTGTTGGTCCTCGAGGAAGAAATGGAGTAAATTGGCCCTGTTCTCATCTACATTCACCTTTTTCTTCCCCCTGAAACCAGGACCAGCCAGTGATAACATATCTGGCGTAGAACAGCAACCAAGCTACACTCACAAGGCTCTAGAGTCTGCCCTTTCTTAGCACCTGCAAGCAAAACTAGGATGTTCATTAAGAGTTTTTTTTTTTATTTAAATGCTTCAAGTGTTTACATATATTTTGACAAGTAGAATAGCTTTTCTTTTAATTAGAGAGTCTCATTCCAAAAAGGATACCATTGCAAGTTAAAAAAAAAGTATGGAATTTTCTATGATGACAAGGCATTTAATAAAAGTAGAATAAACAGGTTGGAAGAAATCTTGACAGATAAAGTAATCCACCCCCAACTGAGGACTCAGTATGCTTTCTATTTTATTAGGTAACCAGTTCTTATAACCTGTCAGTTGCAGATGCTGCACTACTTAGTTAGATAATCTATTCCTGTGCTCAACCATTCTCAGCTTTAAAATACTTCTACCTAATGTTTCCCTTACCTCCTACTTCCTTCAGTGAAAGCCTGTTACTCGTCACTATATCTGCAGAGAATAAGGATTGATTATTCCTTTCCTTCCTGCCACCTTTTTTGTCTTTGAAGATGGCTTCTATATTTCCTCTTAGCCTTCTTTTTTCTAGACTAAAAAGCTCAAATCCTTTTTCATAGGTCAATTTTCATGGAGTTCTGATCATTCTCAATCCAGTATCATTGACAGTGATGTATGTGACTTTGCTGCATATTGACAAAACAGCAGTAATCAGCATCCAAAAGATGATACTTCCTCAGTGCTTACTGGCTAGCTTTCATAGTTGGATAAAAACTCTGAAATACAGCAGTAGTAAAGAGCACAGTACTGTCCCACACTTTCCTACTCTATCAGGATAATACACTTATTCATATCATAATGTTATCTAAGAAAGTGGATGTAGAGATTAAGATAATGCAATCAATATGAACATAATTCTAATCACTTGCTATTAGATGCAAAATCTGGTTTCACTACATTTTTCATCAAATCATTTCAGAAGATATTCCAAATTATTTTTAAATTTAATTTTTAGATTTATAAAAATAAAGTGTCTGGTACAGATTATGGTTAAAGGGAAGATAAAACTCTAAAACCACAAAGTAAAGTGCAGTACAAGGTGCAGTACACCTTCATAGCATTGTTTTTCCAAAAGATAATTTATTCTGTCAGTGCAAGATTATCTCTCCTGTTTTAAAATAATTCAGAAGACATTGTCCCCACATGAAATCTCTGAATAGAGACATAGTCAGCATAGAAAATAATTTTCTCATCCAGAATTGTGAGGAGAAATAGATTTACCATGCAACAAATTTTGATTAAAAAAAATTATTGGTTGTCATTAAAATAGTAAGAGAAGGTACAATTTAGGATACAAAGTACTAAAACTACTTAGGGACAGCATACCAAAAGTTTTAAGTGGCTCCTACAAAAAGCTGTGCTCTCAGATTTTCAAACAGAAGGATCAATGTATTTAGCTACATATCTACCTATCTACTTGGGCAAATCTGCCTGTTAAAAATACTGCTAAAGTAAGGACAAGGCTGATTTTTTGAAAAAGAAGAAAAATAAGGATTTGTGTGAGACATAGGAGGTACGAGTGAGAAATGTGTTTCCTGGTAGCTATGATAATCTGAGGGAAGTTAACTTAGATTTTTAAATACTATTACCCTATCTCAAAATTAATCTGATCCACTGGAGCAGAAACGCTTTACATGGAGACACATGCTATTCTGGGATATTTAGAGTTGCATCTCTGAGCAGCAGCAGTGATGACTTACGCCTGTAACAACAGGCTCAGAAGCTCTACTGTGATGGCTGTTTCAGGATTCCTGCTCATCCTAATCAAAATTGATGCATATAACTTGTCCACTAACATGGCCATCTGTTAGCATGGCATACTGCCCACTCAAAAGGTATTATGCCAATTTCACTGTTCCAGCTTAAGATGGATTTAGAAGGCAACAAACAGAAACAACACAGTGCATTAAAACCAGCAAATAGCAGTCTATCCTTTGGGAATCCTTTCATAAGGGCTTGCAAATTATACCTGATACCTTAGCAATCTGTGCTACAATCAGTATCTCCTGACCTGAACTGGAGAGAGAATATCAAAAGAGCTCCAGAAAGTGTCAGCAGATTCCTGTGCTGCCAGACAATAGATAAAGGAAATTATTTCCCCCTTCAACTCAATTCTCATGTGACCACATCTAAAGCACACATCTAGTGTCCAGGTTGGCCTCCCAACTGATCAACCACATCACAAAGCTGGTCAGAGGCAGGAGCACTTGCCCTGTGATGAAAGACTGAGGAAACTTGGCTTATTCAGCTTAGAGGAGAGGTGGTTTAAGGGGAAATTAACAGCAGCCTTTCAATAATCCTGGTGATTCTGAGGAAGAATCCAACCAGGCATTTTGCAGGAATCTGTGGTGGGAATAGGAGAAGCAGGGGGCACCAACAAGAACAGAGAAGGTTCTGAAGGCGTGTGGGAAGAACCATTTTCACTATGATGATGGCCAAGCAGTGAGATATGTTGCTGAGTTGTGAAGACTACATTCTTCAAGGCTATGAGAAACAGACTAGCTAAAGCCCTGAATACCCTGCTCTGACCTCAAGGAAAACCTCCTTTGGTGAAGGATCCTGCCCTAGAGACCTCCTGGGATCCATTCCAATCTGAATCATACTGCAATCCTTCATGCACTCAATAAAGAAAGTGGTGCTCCTTCAGGAGATACCTTAGACCATCCCATTTTATATTTTTGTCTGTCTTGCATTTGAAAATAAGTGTTTCATGAAACTAGAAGAAAAATGCCCTTTTACAGAACTCCCTGCAAACACAATAAATAAAGAATTCAGAGTCCAGCCTCGTTTTTATTAATGTAAATGTAGAGAGCCTGGCTTCTTGAGATTTGTGTTCCATGAAACCCCAAAGACAAATCCTGACAAATCAGATTTCCCTCTGATTCCTTTACATGAGCAGTCATTGCTACTGAGACTAAAGAAACACTCTGATAACTGGATGGTATAAAAATATCCATGAAGAGGACACAGCTGTCACTGAAGCATACATAGGATTGATTAGCTGCTATTAGTCTATGGTAAAAACAAATCTCTATTAGATTCTCATTTTAATAAGTAAAATTTTAACAAGAAGTTATACCTCAGTTTAGCAATTCACTATCACTCTGCAGATGTATTACTGTAAACATACATAAATATACACACAATAAAATTAAGGTAATTACCTAAATTACATCTTGCTTTTAAAAAATCTAATTTCTCTGCAGTTTGCACATTTTTAATTAAATTGGATAGGAGAAATTAGATGAATTTTAGTTGCAAAAAATTAGTTTTACTGTATTTTTTAAGTCAATATTATTGGGGAGCAAAATCGAGGTCATTAGAAAGTGGTTAACAGAGTAATACAATAAGCAGATAAAGCAAAATATATAAAAAATATTTTAAAAGTAGTTCTCACATAATTGGCAGTCCTATTTCACCTTCGGTAGAAATGTTCCAGTACCACAGCAATGGGGACCCAGGGCTTGCTCTTCATCCCAGTTGTAATTCTACATTTAACACCATGCTCAGCCGCACAAAAGCCACAGCTGAATTCCATTGTGAAGAATTCTTGAGGGTGATGTTTTTGTAGCCAACAGTTTCATTTGTTAGCTGTTTCCACATCAAATACAACTGTAGTTCTTGGCTTTTTTTTTTCACAATCTGAATCCTAGCCATAATCCTAGCTTTAATTAAAACACAAACTTATGCCTGATCTGTAGGTCTGGACATTTCAATCATGAAATTTTCCTTAGGAAAAAAAAGAAACATTTATTATTCCTTATGTTATTTTGGGAGCCTTTTTTCTGTTCTACTCTCACCAGAGCTCTGGATTTCTTCCTAGACACCCTAGACTTTCCCCAGACTGTAGATTCCTAGGACAGAAGTCCTTTGGCACTGACTTTTCAAATCAGTCCCACATTGAACTCCTGGATTTCTCCTTTTCCTAATCTACCCAAAACCCTGATATTCACACTATATGCAATCCTAGAAACCTTATATCCATTAATTTTTTGATGTAAGGGTTGCTTTGTCTGCCCTAGCTTTCTGGAAGTACCGCTGCTACAGTTTGGCTTATTTTACTCAGAAAGCAAGCAGAATTTCAAGATTAATGTTAGAACTGAGAAATGAGAAAAGTTGGAACTTCAGCTGGAGTAATCAGAGTAGGAAAGAAGATTCTATGAGACAACATGACAAAATGCTATACTCTGGGTGAAATCAGATTAGAGTTGACAGAACGAGAAAACTATGCTATAGATTGGTGCAATTTTGGCAGGGAAATGATCCCTTGGACAGCCATGCTTGTAAGACAGGTTGTCTTGTTATTCAGAGACTTCCTCCTATGAAGTGCTGAATAAATAGAATTCAGATGGTGAACAAAACAGATTTCAATCTGTTCTTGCTTTTGTGTAGATGGAATTTGCACAGGCATTTGTTAACAGCTATAACAAACATAGGATACAGAATTATTAGTTTTGTTCAGCATTGTACCTTGTTTATTCCCTGTTTCAAAATACAGATTTCTGAAAACTCAGATTCCCCAAGATGAAGATCTTTATATCTTTGATGCACTAATGAATGTCTGTGACTCTTGACTATAATGTTTGATTCCCAAGCAAAGATTTTCTTGAAAATGGTCAAGTGATGGGAAGGCATTTAATAAATATCTGTGGAGAAATTTTCCCCAAGGAAGAACAAAATTAATAGACAGCATAACTTTAACAACTTTTTATTTCTAGATTACATATTATTAGAGTTAGGATAGTGTTTTCATCATTACTTCTTTTGCAAAGATTATGCTGTGTATGTGAAAATCACTCATTCTTTTAACTAACACAAACTGTCTCAAGATTTGCCAGCTCACTTAAGTGCCTCAATAGGTTCCTCTGGTATTGCAACATGAGTATATAACAATATTTCTTGCTAAATTATAGTTCCAGGAATTCTCAATTTCATTATTTCCAGTTTCCTTATTATGAAGGATTGAGGTTTTTTTGGTTTTTTGGGAGGGGAGGGGGCGGTTGTTTGTGGTTTTTTCAAGTGGGTTTGTTTTGGTTTTTTTTTCCTGAGTTGCTCTTTATTTTAGACCAATTCTTTCTCTGCAGTATATTAAGAAGTTGTACTAGGAAGTTCTGCATTTCATTCTTCTGATTCATGGGGAATGTTTTTGTTGATCTTTTTGTTTTTTCGATATCAAACAGTATATACATGAATATACATGAGAGATTGGTTAGAGTTACAATGCAAAGAATTATATTACATCAGGGAGAGGAGAAATAGGCTTATGGAGGTCAGCCATCTATCAGACATTCCTGCCATCACTATCTGGGAACAGCAGGTCTGATCTAAAAGGCCGCTACAGTTAAAGAAGGATTTTCTCTTCACTTGAGTGGGATCAGTCACAAACTACCGAGTATAACAGATACTTTCTAGGTGTCTAGTGCAGATTTCAGCCTGGACCCCATTGTTCCATGTCCAGACTTTCTGGCTCTGTGCTGGTGGTTAGATACTCCCATATAACTCACTGTTGAATACTCTACATGCAGAATGATATGCCACTGTTGCAATAATATTTCCCATTTTTTATCACTTTAAATTTCTGTGTTAAAGCTTCTCCTTGAGTCTCTCCCAGAAGAATTTGCACAAGGCAGTATAACAGCTTTTGCTTTAGTTTTTGAGTAGCTATTTTAAATGCTGTGTATTCTATCACATATATTTGCAATGCATCACACCCTGAAATATATTGTTCTTTTCTCTCCTTATCTGCAGCAGAAGGGAAGGCATTATACATAACTTTCTTTTCTCCCTTTGTTCATTCATCCACATGAGGTACCAGGCTGATATTGAACTCCTAGACCAATACAGTGCTGGCCTTTTCATGACCAATTTATTTAACTGCCTAAGAAAAAAATCTCTTCTGGTTCTTCATGCCTTCCTACTTCTTTTTTGTTTTCAGTTTACACTTGCTTTTGGAGTATATGATTAATTTGACATACTTATGCACTTCAAATTCTGAAAGATTAATCTAAGTTTCTAGTCATGGAAAGAGGTTTTTTACATTTCAGACACAGGAATATCCCTCTGGCTGTGCCTCTCTTTCCCAATTGATTACAGAAGCCAGCATTTCTCAATAACCAAAATAATCCTGGAACCAGCTGCCAGTGTACATCCATCTTCATCTATTATTTTCCCCAAAGTCAAGAGCCAAAATCACTAACCTGTTGAATGAGTTTGCATTTTCATTATAGATATTGACCTAATAAATCTATTACCTGGTGTTCTCATGTCATCTTTTACTTTTCAATTCATGCTTAAAATACAAAGAACTGGTAACAGCATAAGACAGCTTAGAATTTAATCGATACGTGTGCAGCATATGTTTTGGTGGTATCACGCAGGACAGGATGAAGAAGTTTGATGTGTCTGAGTAAGAAAGAGTGGGAAAAATATTAGGATTTCAGACATCACAGAAAAAAAAACAAAAAAGATTAATGGAATTATCCTGTGGAAGATTTCCAGGGAATAATATGTTGTGTAAAGAAGTTTAGTTACATTAGACACTGCATAAAAATTTACTATATATGAAAGTAAGAAAAAACAGCAAAAGGAGACAGATACAGAGAAAAACAAAACTATGAAGAGATAACCTGCAGGAGAAAAAAGTGGCAGAAGGATTTTATTTGTTGCAATTTTAAGAGGTGGAAAAAATGTACATTTCAGGAGGTCAGAGGCTGCACTCTATAAGTCTTTTTTTCTTGTGGCAGTGACAGAAAATAGTTGAGTCTTCCTATGTGTGTCCATGTTATACACTCTTACTTTGTAGCCTCTCTGCTGAGCAATGTAGTTTGTCCTGAGATAAGAATACCAGGTGGGTATTGCAGGAGGAACTGTCTAGATGTTTACATAATTAATGTATTTCAGAGATGGGGAGCTGATGAGTTGGTTTTGATTGACTTTGGTGCACATGCATAAGGATATAAAATACTGGTGCAGCCTGGGCCAGCTGGGGCAACTTGTCTCCAGAGGTTGCGGACAGCTTTGTGGGAACCAACATCAGGGATATCTGCAGGGTACACACAGCATGAAGACAAACACTTTTTTTAGGGTGAGTGTGTAAAAATGCTAAGATCTGGTCAAATACAGAAATAAAGAAGCTACATGGGTGTATGGTTGTAATTGTGAATTATGCAAAGCCAAAGACTAAGTCTGCATGTTTCTAGAAGAATTTGCTTATTTTATAGCCCTTTAGATGTAGACTGTTGACCAAATCTGAGACTAAGTAGACCTAGGCACACCTAGCGTTCTCTGAGAAGTTTAGAAAGCGACAGAGTCTCAAATGAAGCACAAGACTCAACACAAAAGACCACAGCCTTATTATATTATAATCCATTGTAATTGACAGTAAAGTTGTTATTTAGGTTGTATTAGCAATAAATCTCATCATAATCATCCACATAATCATTGTGTCCTACTTCTAGCACCTGGCCAAGAACTTACTCTTGACTATGTCACACTTGTCTTGTGCCTTCCAGCAATAAGGCAAAATATAAAACTACAAAAAAATCTCTACCATTGCTCCAATCTCTAATTAGAACTTTAATTTTTGCCAGTGAGCAGCTTATGCTGAGAACTGAAGAATCATACTGCTGATGCTGCTTTTTCCTATTGAAGTACCATACATCTGCTAGAAAGGCTAAATTTTTTGCCGCTATTGTCCAAGTTCTAGAAATACATACTTTTATTTATATAGATGGACACACACACACACTCAACATCAAGGTCCAGGAAAGAATATTTGATCTTCACAGTGTACAGGCTAAATAACACTTTCTTCTCAACTTCTGTATTATATTAGCACCCAGAAGTAAATCCAGAACAGTGGTTTCTTAGTGACAAGCAACAGTACTAAAACAGCATTTAAAAAAGGTACGTGCCACTAATTCTTCCAGAGACTTTAAGAAATGGGTGGGTAGTGAGAGATAAGCTGGCTGCTAGCCCTTTCAATGAAATATCTTTACAGAAAGCAGTGACTCAGGGAGTGTCAATCTTGCTTAGCAAGTAGAACTATAAATGAATCCCCCAGAGTGACAATTTTCTCATTAACATCAAAGATCATATGGAATCCCATTAGTAACACACTCATGTCTAGAGCATATAGAAGGTACAACATAATGAAGCTAACTAAATTGGGAACAGAATGAGGCAAAAGTCTATTTTACTCTCCTTTGGAATGGATTCTTAAAATACACTTTTGAGAACAGGCATGAAAAGAGAGCAAAAATGAAGAGAGTCAAATATGCAAAAGGGGGTTGTGGCTCATGACAAGACATTACAAGAATGGCAGTTGGAAGGAATTATTTCAATAAAATACTCTTAGACCCTAGAAGACTGCCCTTTTTTTGTCTAAATTTTTGTGGGCTAGCTGCAAATAAATGGGGAGAGATCTGAGAGGTGACTGGAACAAAGCAGTCTGACAGACAATCTTTGATAAGAAAAAGTGACATGAAGGTGAGTGTAGTTTAACATCCACCAACCTGTCTTCCACGTTCTGAACCTCAGACTGAAATGACTTAACTAGCCAAAGGAACAGAATAAAAATTATTTCAATCAGCATGAACACAAGATATATGGGAAGCAGTAGTGTACGATCCCGCTACTTCACAATTACATGTCACATTAATTCATGTTCTGTGTAGATAAAAAAGAGATACACATATTATGGTCCAATGCTGTGAGCATAAAGAAAACATCTGAACAGACTCCTGCCTTTATATCAAAAAATATTTTCTTTAAAAATAGCATTATATTTTCTTTAAAAATAGCATTACAGAGGCTGTTTATTCTATCCTTTTTTATTTCACATTTGTGAAGTTTTATTACCTTAGTTACCTTACTTGAAGGAGTTTTCACAGATTTACTTTCCTTTCTTATAAAATTTCCAAAAGTTTCTGAAGTACTATGTTGTCAATTTTTGTAGCGTGTAGGGGAGGATTTTTAAATACGCTTCTGAAATAACTTCCTACTATCCAGCTTGATGGGTATCACTGTGAATATGAAAACCTCAGTTACTTTCAAATGCTTCAGTTTTTAAATAAGAGAGAAAATGCACTCAAAAGTTAGCAGGGGAAGAAATCACTCCCATCTAAAAACTAGGACAAGGTAAGCCCAAAGACCAGGATAAATCAATCTCCAGGAAACAGGTATTAGTAGGTGTGTTGGTTTTGTATGACCTGGTTTTTGGCAGGAGAGCCATGGAGCTTCTCTGTGAGAAGCTCCTGGAAGGTTCTACCATGTCTGGCAGAGCCAATGGCTGATGGCTCTAAAGATGGACATGCCACTGGCCAAAAATGGGTCAGTGAGAGAGGTTGGTAACACCTCTGTGATATTTAAGAACAAAGTGGACACAAACAGTTTTTTCTAGTCAGAGAAGAGGAGGAGGTAAGAACATGTGAGGGAAACGACATGGAGACATCAAGGTCAGTGGAGAAGGAGGGGCAGAAGGTGCTTCAGATGCCAGAGCTGAGATTCCTCTGCAGGCCATGGTGAGACCACACATGCAGGTGCCCCTGCAGCCCAGGGGGATCCATGGGGGATGCAGAGATCCATGCACAGCCCATGGGGATCCGTGGGGGATTCAGAAATCCATGCATAGCCCATAAGGGAGGTGCCCATGCTGGAGAGGGTGGTGGTGGATGCCTGAAGGAGACTGTGATCCAGTGGGAGACCCAGGGGAGAGAGGGGCCCTGCTTCCAAGCTGGAGCAGCCTGTCCCTCAGAGGGCTGCACCCCATGGAAAGAGAGATCCACATCACAGCAGTTTTGCGAGGACTGCCTACCCATGAGAGGGACTCACATTGCAGCAGTTTTGGCAGGACTCGTGAGATTTGGAGACACACTGGAGAAGTTCATGGAGAACTATCTCCCATGAGAGGGGCCCCATGACCTTACAGGGGAAGGACTCCTCTCCCTGAGCAGCATCACAAAACCTCAGGTGATGAACGGACCAAACCCCCAGGCGCTGTCTGCCTGTGCTGCAGGTGGGAAGGAGGGAGGGGTCAGGGGAAGAAAAAGTGTTCTTTAAGGGCTTGTTTTACTTCTCATTATCCTCCTCTGATTCTGTTAGTAATAAAGTCACTTTATAACTTTAAGCCAGGCTTCTTTTGCCCTTGGAGTGTTTTCTCCTGGTCCTTATCTCAACTCATGAGCCCTTTGTTAATTATTTTCCCTCTCCTTTGCCCAGCTGTGGCAGGGCAGGGTGAGTGAGCAGCACTCATGGGTGCCTGGCATTGGGTCAGTGTCAAACCACAACATTAAGTATCAAATACATTCCACCATTATCGTGTTATCAAAACAACTCATAATTTCTAATTAATTTACCAACATAGAACATGTGATAGAGGTGGCAACAAGAGAGACTAAGAGTCATATGGAAAATAAAGTCAAAGGAGTAAAAGGAAGAAGCCCAAGGGTTTTTGAAATACCTAAATAAGCTCAGGTACAATATCACATACTCCTAACATACCTATAATTGCTATAGATTTTCTTTTGTAATATAATAAAAAAAAAAATCTTACGAAAACGTAGCCATATTCTTTCCCTGTAAGAATTATTTAATTTCAATAGATTTGCCCAAGTGACTAATTTGTACCAGTCTATCTATGTAATATTCAAAGCTAACTCTTGCTCATTTATCACAAAGCACTTCCAATCACTCATTCCAAATAGTCCACTATAATTGTTTATATATTCAATGGCAACGTCAGGGCTAGAATTTCTTAACATTTCAGAGGTTTTTCTGTAAAATTTTAAGTATTTTTCAAGCAATTTGCTAGATTTTAAAAAACAGTGTAAAGTGAAAAAAGAGCTTTTATCTCACATATTGTATGAACTCTTCCTTTAAGTGAGTTGACAATCTTTAGACTATAGATCTTTCTTATTTTATTAAATTTTATAACATCATCAGTGACGTTTCTAGATTTTACAGGAAAATGAGATATCTATTTTACCAGTAGATTTACTTATCCATCAGTATGTTGTCTTTCTAAAAGATGTGACGATTCTGAATCTTCATCTGAAATTATTCTGAATTGTACTACTGAGTGATTTCTTGCTTTTTTCTTTGCCATGCTTTCCACCCTCACAGAATTTTTAGGCACAGTTTTGCTTTATGCCTTTTTCCTGAGATGTCCTATTCCACATTTCATTCATGCTTCTCCAATTATTCTCAGCTCCCAAATGGTCTTTCTCCTTTTGATTCAAGGTGACATCTCAGTCTCTCTCAATTACTTAAATCATGTGTCGTCCCATACATTTTGGGATGGCATGTGTGTAAGCAATTATTTCCTTTCCCTCAGTTTGTCATGGTGGTAATTTTTGCCCATAAAGGTTATGCAGATCTGCTTCACCAGGCCTGGCATCTTCCTGTCGTGTCCACACTTCCCACAGTTTGCACAGTGGAATCTTGTTCGGAGTGCTAATTCCACACCTTTCACCTCCCTGTAGGCCTGAAATTAACACCTTTCTGTTTGCTCTGTTTCTCTATGGTAGCTTATCTTCTGGGAACTTCCTTCTTTCAGTATTTGAGACAATCTATTGCATTCTTTAAGTCCTGATAATTTTGCACATCATTCTTCATGAGCAGTAAAAGGTGACTCTTCAAGACAGAAATATCTGAACATATTTTCCTCACATGGATGTTTCAACATTCAGACCTAACCAAATATAAAGTGAGCATGAGAGGATAAAAATTCTTAAAAGCTGAAGACCTTCTGTGAATTGGCATAGATTTCTTTTTTCTACAAAGTTTTATTTCTGTCATCACAAAAAAATTACACCTACTTAAAAATCTAGAAATGTTAGTTCTTCTCGATGAAAGCACTCATAAAGAGGCAACACAATCAAAGAAACTTATTTTTCAGTAACCTTAGTCCACTGAAAGTTAGTTTAAATTTAATAAGATAACAGTTTGGAAAATTTCAAAGTAGTTGAAAACATAGCTTTACAATGGAAAATGTCTAATGACATAAAATATAGTAACAAGGTTAATACTATGCCTGTCAAAAGAGACTACATATTGGAATTACTGAGATGGTTTAGCTTAGTATGATTGTTTTATTTAATTTCCAGTTTCCCATGAGATCCTCTTTCCACTAGCTAACACCTAAATGTAGTTTTTAGTCTTTGCATGTCCAAAAAACAATTAAGTCCTAATACATTAATGAAAGGACCTGTTTCTTCAACTGTGCTAATGTCTGTGAATTATACATAAAATTCAGCCAGAGTTGTAACATTCATACAACTGAAAGATTAATTTTACAGAAACCTTCCATATCAAGACCTTGCACAATAATAAAACTCACTGTAAAGCTTAATGACATTGTACTGGTAATTTTAGTCTGAGTACAAAGTAAAAACAGAATCAAGCTTCCATTTCATCAGAACAGTGAACTCACCAAAAGTAAATTCACTAATTACTTTTCACAAGTTGATCATTAGTTTTTGCTTTGTGTGTATATGGAAATTATTGAGGATAAAAATTCTAGTAAATTCTCACGCATCTGATTTAAATCTCCTCCTTTTATAGTTACATAAGCATAGGCATACCTTTCGTCTTGCCTTGTTTTGTTTTATGCTCATGAGAATTTCTAATAATATTTCTTTTAAAAAATATTACTGCAACTCTACTTATAACCTTGAGTATGCATCCGCTTCTGTAGTACCTATTTAGCCTGCAGAAGTGACATTAAATTTGAACCAATCACAGAAGTGGTGTGAATACCATTTTTGCACCCATGTAGCACTGCAGAGTGCTAAATCTGGTCTCTCTTTTTACCTTTTGCCCCTTGAACATGTAGGTACTTAATATGAAAACAGAGTGGATTTCAGGTATTGAGCTATGATTTGTACAAATAACCCATTTCAGCCACAGAGACTTTAAAGTGCAGAAGTTAAAAGGTTAAAAGTAGTAAGTGCTTTAAAAATACCTCCAAAAGTTTTCACCAAGAATTGTACCCACACATACAGTAGTAGTACAACATAATCTGAAGTCTCTCATCTGTGCACTGATTTCTTATCCTTCATTTTATAACACTGTATACATTTGTATTTTGCCAACTGGCTCCAAATTCAATAACCTTCTGACTTACTTGTTAATATTTTCTCTTCTAATATTTTCAGAAGTATTTTATTCAGTATTTAACTATTTTGTCAAAGCAATGCCCTTCAAGACAATGTATGTATTGGATCTCTTAATATGAAAAAAACTACCTGTTTTATTCTTGAGTATGTGCTCCTAAAACTCCCCATTCTGATCCTGTTTCTGCCAATGCCAGGAGACAATCTCTCAGCTGATGCAAAATATCATCATTCTATTAAGCTGAAAAAATTTATCATAATTCATACTGGCCAGATGTTATTTCTAGGCTCTCATCCATGTCATGCCCTAGATAGCACTTTTAGCAGCATATTGGACTGCAGAGGCCTCCAAACCTGTGTTTATTCTGTCACAGTAAATCACACGTTTATTTCTGCTGGACATTGTAGGAAAGAAACAGTTGATGAACAATTCTGCACATACTTTGGAAACTATGAGACATTTCCTTTTGTCCAAAGTGTTTGTTTCATTTTTTGCCTCTTTTCTATCTTCACAATTATTTCTAGAGTTTAGTTAATAGATTGGGAAAAAAAGAAACAACAGAACATAAAGTTGTACCAAAGGACAATTATTTACTGTCCAAAAAAAGAAATAAAATTAACATAGGACGGTTTATCTGAACCAAGTCTATCTGACTTCTAATTTACAAGTTTCTGAATGCATTGATTAGTTTTGGGGTGTTCCTAACAGTCAAATAATGCCGTGGAATCTGTGCCACCAGAAGACTCACTGAAGCATGTTCTGAAAAAGCTATGCATTCATTTCTGAAAACATCATTGTGATAAATGTGCTATTCAGGTGAAGCAATGGCAGTTAAGGCAATTTCTTACGGCTTGAGGTGTGTTAAGGTTGAGGTATGCTAAATATGAAATATGTTAAATAATAAGCACATCAATAGATTTTTCAAATTTATCTCTTCAACTGTTGAATTAATGCTAAAGATGGAAAACAAACTTTGTAATGCAGTGTGGAACTCCAGGTCTCACTCTGATGGGCATTTGTAATGGCTCTTTTTCATGTATGTGTAAAACAGCAAGGAAGGTCTTTAGTGGGAAAATTTTACCTTCAGACTGCTATTCTTTAATATGCTTATGATGCTGACGTTTCAGACTAGAAAAGAAATAATGACAGCTTTCCCTTACTCATTTTTCTATAAACTTTGACATGTATTTTTTTCAATAGTATATACACAGAAAGGTTGTGCTAATGGTAGCTGAAAGATAACTAGACATTAAGGATCAAGTGTTTCAGGCACAATACAATCATTTTCCCAAAAGGAAGTTTTCATCTGTGGTAGGACAGCTTTTTCCAAAGATAGGTCTGAAATAAACTTACCAAAATCATTAGCTCTTGCAAATTTTACCGTATGTTTTTGTAAGTCTTAGGGAAAATTTCAATTAAACATACACATATTGGAACACAGATGCATGAAAATATATTAAGACATTTTAGAAGATCTTTCAAGTCACTGCTACACAAAATATAACTTCCTTTATTTCAAAAGAGAAACAAGCCACCTATGACAAATATACTAAATGCAGTTAATGCATTTCTAAACATTCTGATAACTGTGATTTGATGCGAATATATAAATATAATTGACACTCATAAAAAATCTTCCTTTTGCATGCAGTAAAATTTCTCCTATGAAAATGTACAAATGCTGAACAGGGCCATTGAAAGATTCTTCACAGTATATAGCTACAGAAATACTGAGAACTCTGAAAAAGAAGTTCAGAGTTTTTAGGTGTTTTTTGTACCATTCAGGGGTAGGCTACTGTAGCAAACAGTTACCTATATGCAACTATTGAATCTACCCACAAATATAGCAAAGTCAGGGCAGGAGATCAAATGCTAGTCAGAAATTACTGACAATTTAGTTTAATTGCTAGGCGCTAACAATCTCATGGTGCTTGGGCTGGGCAGATAGTAAATGTCAGGAAGTTATTTCCAAGGGGTATTTTGTCAAGGTCCATCTTTTGAGAGGTGAGAGGAAGAAAATTAAATGTATAAGTAGGATGGCATGCCATTTGGCCCCAAAAACACTATAAAATTAGTAGCATAGCTGATATCTGTGTTGCATCATCTAAATGCAGAAGAACCAAGGACTGCACAAAACACCCTGGGGTCAATGCTTTCTTGGCCGTAGCTTTGCCTGCTATTGTGCCTATGGATTCCAGAACTGATCTGTAAAGCTTCAGCAAAAAAAATTATTCCATCCCCTCTTATTTAAATGCCTACATTCTAAAGATCTCATTCTACATATCTTAAGATCTTAAAACAGTTCCCATTTGGTTTACAATTGTGTGGTTGAGACAATCACTTCTGCAATCGAACAGTCAGTGCGCTGACAGCAAAAGGAGTAAGGCCATGCCTTAAAGTGGAAAATAAAAATCAATGAGAAACCTCTGTGTTAAATATATAACATTTATATAAATACATAGATAAAAATCTATGAGAAATGTGTTTTTCTGTCTGCCATTCTAATGTCATTAAGTTTTGTTTTAGAAACATAGCTAGAAACATTTGGCAAATAGATTGAGCTTGATATTGTCAATATGAACACATGTATTTTTCTTAGCTTGTGGATATGACAAACATTTTGGGTCAGCCTGTAAGTTCAAATTACATTGAGCTTTTAGCATCCATGAAATAACAGAAAACGCCATTTTATGGTGCCAGACTCCAATTTAGCCCTGAGATACTCCACAGTGAAAATGCCTAGGAAAATGTTGCATGGATAATGAACATCTCTAAATGAAAAAAGAAAAAAAAAAGAGAAAGAAACAAAAATAAAATAAAACAATAATGCATGAGAAGAGATTAAAAGAGGTTTGTGTTAAAATTATAGGGTTTTTTGCTTACCTCAAACTGATTTGGAATTACCTTCACTCACTCAAACATTTAGTTTCAAAGCAGAGCCTTTATAAAAAATATTTATCCAACTTGCAAGTGATAACATTTATAGGATAGGCAAGTGCTCATTTCCTCTCAGAAATGAGAAATTTGAATGAATTTCTTTTTTTCTAAGTCTAAATGATTTCAAAAGCTTCCTTCTCAACAGAATATCCTGAGCACCTTAAAGAGGCATCAGTTTTAGTGCATTTTCTATGAAAGAGTCTTCAGCCAAAAATACAAGATTCGAGAACGGGAATAAAAAGAAAATGAAAGAGCTCAACAAAAATTGTGAAGGATCATTCTGGGATCTAGCAACTGTTTTAATGATCATATATTTTTCATAAGTATTAATAATGAATGCAAAAAAATAATCATTATTTTAGCATGAGCCAAAACCCAGAAAGCATATGTACATTCTTCTTTACATGGTACTCAGTAGTGTACGTAGACTCAAATAAGCTCCCTGAATGAGGAGCCTGATTTCATAGTCACAACAAGCCATATTTATGAATTTCAAATAAATTCAGGTCTTTTTAAGGTGTTATGAAAGCCAGCTCAGCTGGGATGCACAGTGCCAGCATTTTAGTACTATTTAGCACAATTTAGTACTATTTAGTACCACAGTCACATTCATATGCAGAAAGACTCTACAGTTCTTCAAACACATGAGAGGTTAGAATTACTTTAGATAGTTTTTGTCTTACACTTCAGAAATGCTGTTATATTTAAGCCACACTGGGTGCCTAAGCTCCTTACATTAATAGGAAATGCCATCATTCCTGAACTGAGCATAACTGAACTAAGCAGGCAACAGCTACGTCCAGACTCCGAATTTTAATGCTAAGAAAGATTAATCCTCAATAAATATAATAATAAAATATAATTGAAATAGAATAAAAATGATACATGCTTACCACTATAAATAGTACTGTCTGTGACCTGAAGGAAAAGGAAAGGCATCAGCAAGTAGCATTAATAGTTTAACCAAGGAAAATGCAATGTATTCATTTCCTTTTATTTTAATAATTGACAACAAATTGCTCCAAATTGCTGTATAACATCCAAATACATATTCAGTATTATGCATAATAATATTATGTAAATTGCTATATTTAACCTCTTTACACTCCAAATAGGAAGCTCCAATGTAAGGTGTTAATGCAGTATTTATTATTACTTGGTGACAGCACCTTCTTCACTAGAGATTTATTATTTACTGATGTTACCAATTCCTGTTTAGAATACTAACAAAAAAAACCAAGTCCAATGCTTAGTTTAATCCCACAATTCCTCTGCATGTGCTTCTGATTGCAAGTGTAAAAGGATGACACGTATGACATCATGTATGGCATCACCACTTCCTGTTGTTCTATTGCATCTTGAAAATCCAGAATCAATATTCTAGCTGTTTATCTGCTTGTTTTTAAATCTGGTAACAGTAAGAAGCAGACCTGAACAACACAAATATTAAGTTCAAAACTCATTTTAAGTCTTTTATTATCCTTTGCTATACAGAATTGCACCTTATTAGCATAATCTAGCCTTGAATAAATTTGAATATGTGGAATAACCAGCAAATTTGGTTAACTCACATATTAAAAAAAATTAAAATTCAAAAATTGTGCCTTAACAATCCTCCCTAGAAGACTATTAAGAATTAATACCTTTTTAGACATTGATTATAGTAATATATAAATTTGTAAAATCCTTTTCTATAGTCAGACAGTTCTTGTTGTCTTTGTATGCTACAGTATCACTCCCCAAACGTCTTCTCGTGACAGAAACATGATTGACACTCACACATAAAAAAAGATTGTTAAACGTATTTCTGGGTTTTCTCTCCCGCTCTTCCCACCTTTTTTGGTTATTTTTTTCCACATATTTAATCCTTCTGAAAGTTCCACCAGCACTTGGTCATAAAATTCTATATTCACGTATAACAGAGATAAATGTTTCCTCCATACCATTTTTATTTTAATCCTCCCTTAAAAGCTGAGAACACAGTCCAAACACTCTGGCCACAGCCCACTGGAGCTGGGGCTAGCTCTTTAGAGGCATACCAGTGCCATGCCAGGTGTGGGGAACTGCCTCAGGGTAAGATTTCCCAGAGGCAGAACCTTTAGAGCTAGTTGCTCTTCAGTGCACTCGATGTCTGGGATTGGTGATTGGCAAAGGAGGTGATGGAGACTCTCAGCTTCTGATGTACCAAAGAGTTTATGAAGGTGGAACGTTTACAGGCAAAGAGCCCCGAACACTGCTCTGCTTGAGATTAAATATGGGGGCAGATCAGGAGTGGGTACAAACAATTGACTAATGAGGGATCCTTAGGGGAGGAGTGGAGGGCAGGGTCTTACAGAGTTTCAACCAATGAGAGAAGCAGGGGGAGGAGAAAGGGTCACATGGGCCAATGGGGCATCAAGTAATAAGGGGATCTCCAAAGGAGAGGAACAGCTAGGGATTGGCCCAGGGTAAGGCTGACAAGGAAGATGCTGGAACAAGTGGCAGGGTTACAACGATGGATAAGGAAGGTGCTGGAACAAGGGGAAGAGTTACAATAATGGACAAGGGGCGGGGAATGCCAAACAAGGTGCTTTCAGGGGTGGATACAACTTGGGGACAAACCAGCTGGGGAAAACATAGGGGTAGATGGGAGCAAACCATTATAACAATAAAATGAATAAAATAAACATGCACCACAACATCTCCCCCTTTCTTTTTCAAAAAGAGGAGTTGGGACAGTAGTTGGAATTGGGGTACAAGTCATGAAACCAAGGAGGGGGAAAGTTGGGAGGTAAAGGATTCAGTGATATTAACATTAGGGGAGGAAGAAGTAATTTGTGTGGTGGCAAACAACATTTTTTCAAAATTAAAAACATAATTAAACTTATGATAATAACTGTGATGAACAAAAGAACAGTTTTATATAAAATCATCAACAAACATATTAAGGAGGGGGAAATCAGGGTAAAAGGGGGAATGTGGGTTTCCTTCTCCACTGAGGAGCTGCTTCCTTCCTTGGCTCACTGCTAACACCTCTTTTTTGTTGTCTGACGGTTGGCTAGGATGTTTGGGGACACACAGTTTTACCCACTTGTGTGGGATCCACTGCAGTCCCAGGGGTGTGGATACACATGAGTACCTACGACCCCATGTCACTAGTTTGTATGGCCCCTCAATCTGTCCACTTTCAGGATCCCAGATTAACACAGGTGGATGTTCTTGGAGCCTGTGATTGCCATGAGGGGAGAAGTGCCTGACCACTGGGGGGTTCATATTATCGAAAGGGCAATTTAAAAAGTTGATGGTGAAGAGGGCTTTACACAATCTCCCCTGCAGTGTCAGCTCTCTGCTGCTCTCCCATTGATGTTCCAAGACCCACTTGAGCAATTGGTGGGCTTGCTTAACTACAGCCTGACCAGTGGAGGAGTGAGGGATGCAGTAATTATGCTCAACTCCCCAATTTTGCAGGAATTCGTTGAAAGCCTTGGAAATATAAGCTCTGCCATTATCAGTTTTGATTTCTTTAGAGACCCCAAGCACCGAAAAGGCTTGCAGCAGATGTTTAATTGCATGCTCATCTTTTTCCCCTGCGTGAGCAGAAGCGTAGAGGGCCCCAGGAAACGTATCAATGGAGACATACACATATTTCATCTGGCCGAATTCAGGGACATGTGCGATGTCAGTTTGCCACACTTCACAGCTCTTCAACCCCCAAGGGTTGACTCCAGCACCCAGTGATGGTACAGCTCAACGCTGGCAATGAGGACATGTGGCCACAATGGCTCTGGCCTGGTCTCGCTTCAGTTGGAACTGCTTGACCAGACCATTCTGATGGAACATCTGATGGCTCAGCTTTGCTTGTTGGAAAATGTCAGGAAGCCTTGCCAATTCGGTGGCTACTGCTAGGGAATGCGCTCGATGATTCCCTTCAGCGATCAAGCCAGGCTAATCAGTATGTGACCTCACATGCATTACAAAATAAGGATGCTCTCGGTGGGAAACAGCATAGATAAATTTTGAGAGCAATTCAAAAAGAGACTTGATCGAGATCTCCCTGAGGACGGCATTTTCTGCCCTTTGACACCACCCCTGCAACGTATGCCAAATCTGTAACCAAATTAAATGGCTCAGAAAACTTTTCAAAAGCTCTGACTGTTGTGGCAAACTCAGCAATTTGAGGGGAACCCTCCACATATTCAACATCTGTCTCCCACTGCTGAGTCTGAGGATCCTTCCATGTCATTACTGATCTGCAGGATGCTCNCTGAGGATCCTTCCATGTCATTACTGATCTGCAGGATGCTCCAGATGCATCAGTGAAAACTGTCAGAGCTTTGAGCGGTGTTCAGCTCCTTTTTTCTTTAGGTACCAATTGGAATTTAGAAGCAAACAATTTATGAGCAGGGAAGTGGACTGAAACATGTCCACTGTAGGCTTCTAAAGCAGTTTGTAAGGTTGTGTTGTTCCTCAAAAGATGCTCGAACATTTCTTTTGTCAGCCTCTCAGGAGATGTTTTATCCCCAAAGAGACTGATTGGCAGGTGTATGCATGTAAAGTCACAACCGGCCAGTTCCTGAAGCCTTGCTCTGGCTTTTCTGACCAGCTGTGCCATCAGTTCCTGTGGCTTGGTGATATTTTTGGATTGATGGTGACTGAGGAACACCCACTCTATGATCAAGAGAGGGTCCCTCTGGTCCTGGTCCCATTGTAAAATCAACCCATGGAAGTGTGGCAATTTCCCCAACATTACAAATTAAGTCATCAGTTGTAATGCCTAGCCAAGACCTGACCCAGTTTAAAGTTCCACACAGGAAATGCAGGTCCACTAAAGTCTTGGGATCACTGTTAAAGGCCAATTTTTGAGGAACAATGGTCTTCACAGTGATCTCCAGGCCCAAATACTTCCAAGGAGTCATCCTTTGAACCTTTTCTTCTTGCAAAGAGAAAACTGCAAATGTCAAAACATTGTCCACTTGGTCAAGCACGTGCTGGAGCACATTGTCATCGGGAGTGCACACAAGCACATCATCCATGTAATGCAGGATGATGGCTTCCCCTGCTTTGGCGCGCACTGGGGACAGCAAGGAGGTGATATACCACTGGCAGATAGTGGGGGAGTTCTTCATGCCTTGGGGAAGAACTCTCCAGTGGAGTCTCCTCATTGGGGCTTCTCGGTTGGTGGTTGGTACTGAGAAGGCAAACTGTGGGGCATCAACAGGGGAATTTTGAAAAAACGATCTTTGACGTTTACAACAGCCAGATTCCAGTTTTGGGGGCATCACAGGGGAAGGCAGCCCTGCTTGGAGGGGCCCCATGTCAAAAATGACTTTATTTATTTCACAGAGGTTGTGAAGGAGTCTTCCCCAGCTTTTTTATGACAAAGACTGGGGAGTTCCAAGGGGCTAAAAGTGGGCTTGATGTTCCCTTGAGCTAATTGCTCTTGCATGAGCTTGTTGAGTGCCTTTAATTTTTCTTTGCTCAACGGCCATGATCTACCCACACTGGTGAATCAGCAATCCAATCTAGTTTTTGAGTAGGGCGCTCCACACTGGCCACTATTAAAAATCCCGAGAGTTTTTTGAGATTTCAGTACGTACCCCCCATTGCAACAAGGTGTTCCTCCCCACAAGGGAACCTTATAACCTGCAACGAACAGGCGTACAGCAGGCAATTGCCTGTCCGGTCCCTCAATTTGTACAATGCTCTTTGAAATTCTAGCCAATTGGGCACCCCCTTTGCCCTGTATCTTGCCTGCCACAGGTTGCAATTCCCAATGTAATGGCCACCTCCTTTCAGGGATGATCACATCTGCCCATGCATAAAGTAAGCCCTTCATTTCCAGGGCTTCAGGACCCTGTCGGAGATAGCAGGAAATGATTGGCTTGTCTTCACCTACTGCTTCTGCCCACTAGACTTCTGGTGAGTAGTCATCTACTGGGATTCCTGATGTATGGGGATGGCTTGGGCAATGACTTGGCCCTTACCCATGTAGAAGGGTATGTGGATGCAGCACGCCAAGAGTGTGAGTTCTGCCATACAATCTGGAAGGGTGATTGGGGAGATATCAATCTCCAGAGGTGAGTACTTTGTGTTTTTGATGACAAAGTACTTATAGTCGGTTCTTGAAGGCATCAGTTTTCCACCCAGTGGGTCCACAGCATCCACAGTCCAGTTCCAGGACCTGAAAAAATGATCTTTTGTGGTGGTTAACAAGAACTGTGATCAAAGAGGCCATATTTTATTATCAGTTTGCTTTTGGGTGTCAGTCATTGCCAAAGGTGTCAAGTGCGCCATCTAAACTCTGTAAAAGCTCAGAGCAAATGGCCCGCAGTGACTTTTTCCATGCCCCCTCCCACAGCATGTATTCTGCTGAGGGAAGGAGGCATGCAAATACATCTCTGATGTCATACGGCACCAGGAAGTTGGAAGAGAGGGTTGACCTCAGCAGGCCTTTGAAGTATTCACTTTCTCTTCCACAACGCTCCAAACTTAGAAGTCCATTTCCAAAACCTACACGTTTTGTACGTATGATAAACACTAATAAATAAGGGGGTTTTGCAGCAGAATATGTTTTAGTAATTTTCTTTAATCTTATTATTTCAACTCATTATTCTACTCCATCCCGAATTAATAGAAAAACACTTGATTCACATTAGGAGCTTGACATTTGAAGTAAGACTATTTAGTAGGAGATAAAAAGCTTTTTTAACATCAAATAGCGTTTCTATAATATAAGGAAACAAAAGACTATATTTTCTCAGTACTGAAATTATTTAGGTGTCCAACATCCAAATGAAATCTGAAAATCCTATTGAAAATTACAGCCATTAAACGGACTAAATGCTCTAGGAAGATAATTAGCACCAATTTAAATTGAAACAATAACTGGATATTTGAGAATGGAATGTAAATTAAGGACCATAGTCTTGTTTTTCACGTGGACTAGTAAATCAAACAGATTTTCTTGGTTTTCTTTTGTGAATAGTAGGGTGAATACATAACAAATTGATATCACACAGACTCATTTAAAACTGAAGTCTATCCAATTCAAATTCTTTATTTGTAAAATGAGCATAGTAAAAATGGTATTATATACTATATGTTACTACATACCTTTAGTCATTATTGGTAAGCTTCTTGGGCTATATGAAAGCATTTTCATTGTGTTTCTGAACTTTCTTTCAAAAATTACTTAAGGATCTACTACTTTTTTAAGAGATTGGGAAAGGTATACATAACATTTAATGAAAATAAGAAAGGGAATCAATATAACAAGATGGAATGCTTTAAATTTATTAAGCGTCCTTACTTAATCTGCAGAAAACAATTTAGAAGTACTTCAGCATAACTGCAGAATGACTGACCTGTTGGAAAGGACCTCAGCAGATCATCTAGTCCAAGATCACTCTTTGAAGTATTGTCACCACAGCAGGTTACTCAAGTCTATGTCCATAAAGGATATCATTCACTATCTCTAAGGACGGAGACTGTGTAGCCTCTCCAATATGTTCTGTGTATGATAACCTCACAATAAAAAACTTCTACTTTGTATTTGAGTGACTTTTTCTGTATTTCAGTTTGGCACTGCCTCTTGGTATTTCACAAGGCACCACAAAAAGTCTCTCTCTGTCTTCTTTGCTCCTTTCCCAAGATTATCAGAGCTCCTTTTGAGCATTCTCTTCTCCAAACTGAATAACACCAACTCTCTCATCTTCTCTTCATAGCTCAAATGCTGCAAGTTATTTAGTCTTTGTGGCCCTGTGCTGGATTCCAATACATTCATGTCCCTGTCATACCAGGGAGCCCAAGACTGGACACAGAACGCCAGCTATGGCCTCCTCATGAGAAATCTTTTTCTAGAAAGGAATGAGAAAATACTTTTTTTTTTTTTTTTAATCATGCTGCTCTTAAACTTTTTTGCTGTAACACCAAGATTTTATTTTCTGACTTGAACAAAACTTCTGTGGAAAGATCCTTGACCTTATATATTGTAATCACAACATTAATCATTAATCACAATATATTGTAATCACAATCATTAATCATACATTAACAAGGATACAAATAGTTTAAAACTCAAGGAAAAGTCAGTATGGTCTCCTGGGCTAAGTGAGGGTTTCCCCCCAAAGCTGAGTAACCAAAGCAATGTAAATAAAATGTTGACAGCACAAGATTTGTGTAAGAGGAAGCTGTGAGAAATCATAGCAAATTATCAGCTTACTTAATATGAAGTATCACAAAGACTGACTGCAGTGTTTTTCTTGCCCTGTTTCACATTCACCCATGTCTTCTTTTGATTGCAGTTTGTTTATGGATTTATCATTAGAGTTTCACAACACTTGATCTATCTTTTTCACTTAGCAGAGTAGCTACTAATGAAGTATGTCATATAATCACTGAAAATTTTACATTAGTTCTGCTTCTTGTTCAGCTGTAACTTGTGCTGGGCATATTGTTTGTATTTCATGAGTCTATGCTTGACAAATATACACATATTTCTTTTACCAAACTCTGTGGCAAATGGATACTGAAAATAAAGGAAAATTAAATAAATCATCACAAAATCAATAGATAAACTTTAGTCACTTGGAATTATTGAGTATCTCTGAAAACAGTTGTCCAAATCCTCTTTTCATGTTTGCGTCCAAAAGCGAACCAGCATCAATGAGATTAGATGAAGAATACTATTTTTCCGTTAAGCCTTCAAAATTCTCATATTAGTAATCAAGATTACTAGAGGAGCTAGTAATTAAATCCATGACCCTTTACCAGAGTTGGTGAGAATATTAAATTAAAATATTAAATAAAGTCAGTGTGTGACTGGAATGTATACCTCAGTTTTTAGCAAATAGATAACAGAGCACAAATTTGGAGATATGCAAGACAGAGAAAATTGGTCAGCTTGGTAACAAATGTCAAAGATTGTAATGTGGTAAAAATTAGGAAGGGTTTTAGAAAACATTTAGTTTTGACCTTGTGCAAAATGAGCTGTACAATATATCTCTGTAACTACAGAGGGAATATGATGCAGCCCAAGATAAGTAAAGAAAAGGTAGAAGCACAAAGTAAAAGAATGTTTGACAGAAAAATCATAGTTGAATTAAGGAGTCAAAGGTGTGCAGAAAGAGACAGTAATGTGGAAAGAGAGAGGAAAGGACAATCCCACAAAAAGCACTACTGAAAAAAGAAATCATTAACATCTTATACATCAAAGTATACTAAGAGAAACATCTGTGAAGAAATATCCTTTTTAAACCATCCATTCCGTCATTTCAACAGATCCAGAACAGATATTATGTCCACACCTCTGCAAGAGTCAATGCACATCAAAATATAAAAATAAGGAAAAACCCATCTTTTGGCTATAAATTAAAAAACTCCAAAGAACTAAAAGTCCACACTTTTAAAGCAAACAAGTTATTACCACTGCATATTTGAAGTGTGCTTTTACTCATAGCATGCTGTATGCTTATCCAGAGAAGGGGCCAAATGGAGAAAGTAAGCAGTACATGGAAGATAAAACAGAAGAATAAATATTATATAAATATTTACATATATATGTGTATGCTTATATAAATACTAATTATACCCATTGATATTCAGTCTAATGATGATTCATTATGGTGGTTAGCATGATGCTTTACTGGAGAAATGAAACAAGGGGAGAATCAGAGAGACTAAAGAACCTATTCAACATATTCAATTAAGAAAAACAGGGTCAGATCATCTCTTACCACATTTGGATTCCCCCTGTCTGAAAATGACTCATCCAGATGACTTAAGAATAAAACTGGCTTGCTGCAACACAAAATTTTATATAAAAGAGGAAAGTAAAGAACAAAAAGTAGTCAAACCAGAATATTCTTATCTTTGGAAAATGGTGTGGACTTCAAGTTTAGATTTCTATTCTTGTTGCAATCATTGTCACAAGGACAGATTCCTCATGTGACATGCTGTGCTCTCATTACATCTTTTGTCAAAGAAATAAAATCAATACCTCATGAAATTTTAAAAGTAAGTTTACCTGTTGATGGCTGTGGAATACTGAACTATTCAATGTGTGAACAGGTAAACCCACTAATAGAGATATTAGATCACTGTCTTTTGTATTCTCTAACACTTACTATAATTGTATCCTTTATTCTTATAATAAAGATTACCATAAATATGAGGTGTAACATACTGTATAAGCTTTCATTATAATTGGGAAGAAGAAATTTTGGACTGTATCCCAGATGGCTCACAACTTTCTGATAATAAAAGAAGACACACTTGCAATAGCTGTCCTTTTTTATCTAGTTTATAATGCCACAGTTAGTTTTGTTATGCCCTTCTGAGAGCTGAAAATTAATAATTAATTTATAATAAAAAACATGGAACAAAGAATTCTGCAATTACAAAACTGTGACATCCATAAAAGCAACTCTACAGAAAAATGGAATTGTTATAATATGGACTTCAGTTTCCATCTAAAGTTGGAAAAAAAGCCCATCATTGACTTTCCTGAGAGCAATATTTGAATAATTGATCCTGCAGTCTGAAATCAATAAGATGCCCTTTCATGTTGATTTGGTTCGGTTAATCTCTCTCACATCTACGTAATTCATATTTAAGGACTGAATTGGGTGATTAGCCCTGACAGGTTTAGATTCTGAATCCTGTGACAAATAAAATGTTATCACTGGAATTTAGGCACGTCTACTAACAAGTAGAAGGCAAGTGTTGATAGCTATTTTTAACCTGAAAACCTCCAAATTGTTACTCTTCTCAGTTAGTAAACTATGGGCAAAAAACTCATAGTTCACTAATTGTAGTATTAGAAGGTGTAGTAGTAGCAGTATTAGTAGCATCAACCCTTAATTGCAGAGATAAACCAAACAAACAAAAAAACCCAACTCGTAGGGCTGGCAGAATACATTGGAAATATTTTTGGATATACAAATGTTACTTTTAGGTGTCATGGGCTTAAATTGTATTTAGTAAACACAAATGTGACCAAAAGAGGATCCTTCCATGTCATTATTCTGCTTTGTTTGGCAACAAAAGTGAAGAGCCTGTTCTGCAATACTTCTAGGATCTTTTATATTACCTGTCTCATAGGATAAAACCTTGAGCACAAGGATGTTTCATATACTCAAGGCATTGGCCTGATTTCAACCTCCCAAACAACTGCCATGTGACTGTTCATCTTATTAAGTGGCAGCTTAAGTGAAGTAGAACAATATGGTAACAACAAAACAACAGGGTAAGACAAAGACTGCATCTTGTCTTCCAAATTCATCATAATGTCCTTAACATTTTGCTCCCCATTTACTTATGCAGCACCATAAAATATTTTTTCACATGCTCAGAAACAAAGACAAGGCCCATATGCTCAAAACAGCTTTCTAATTAATTAGTACCTGCTTTAAATTCTCTGTCTCATTGGCTTTTTTCCTTGAAGCCAGAAAGACAGTAGATTTATAAAAAGATTTGAAGTAAACTTAAATTTTAGAAATCACTCATGTTTCCTCCCACTTACTATTTTAAGCCATCTAGCTCATATTTTAACGACATCAAACGTTGTATGTCTGTGTTTTGCTGCCATGGACGTGACACTGGCATCAGCGTCACCTCTTTGCCTGGTAAGATCATATATCAGATTTTTCATATTAAAATGTATGAGAGAGAGGGAGGTGATTAGAGAGCTAAGGGCAAATCATACCTGACTAACTTAAGGGCCTTCTACAACAAAGTGGCTGCATCAGTAGAAAAAGGAAGAACTACAAATATCATCTACCTGCATTTCTACAAGTTCTTTTATACGGTCCCTGACAGCATCCCAACTGATAAACTGGAGAGATAAGGGTTTGAGGGATACACTGTGAGATGAATAAAGAATCAACTGGATGGCTGTGCCCAAAGAGTTAAAGTCAGTGGCTCAATGTCCAAGTTGAAATCAGTAATGAATGGTGTCCCTCAAGGGTCCGTACTGGGATCAATACTATGTAGAATCTTCATCTGTAATATAGGTAATGGGACTGAGTCAGCATGGTTGCAGATGACACAAAGCTGAAAGGTACTCTTGAGGTTGGTATTTTTGAGGAAAGGGTTGCCATCCAGGAGGACCTTGGAAGCCTTGAGGAGTGGGGACATACGAATCTCATGAAATTCTAGGCCAAGTGCAAGGTCCTGCAGTGGAGTCAGGGCAATCCCCGATGTCATTATAGACTGGGGGATGAACAGGTTGAGACAGACTTGGGCATATGGTGGAGGAAAATTTGGACAAGATTTGGCAATGGGCACCTTCAGAACAGAAAGCCAACTGCATCAGACCTGTGTCCAGCCGTGTGATTTTCCCCCTCTACTCCACTCTTGCAAGACCTCAACTGGAGTACAACATCCAGCTCTGGGATCCACGGTACCTTAAAGACATGAATGGACCTGCTAGAGTGGATCCAGAGAAGGGCCACAAAAATGATCATAAGGCTGGAGCAACTCTCCTATGAAGAAAGGCTGAGTTGAGGTTGTTGAACCTAAAGAGAGGGCTCCAGAGGGACCTTAGATCAACTTTTCAATATACAAAGGGAGCTTTTAAGAAGGAGAGAGAACATTTTACCAGGGCCTGTCATGAGGTCCCCCTAACCCAAACCACCTTATGATTCTGTTTCTATATGAAATTGCCATAATCCTCCTGCCCATGTGAAGATAATTCAGACTTATTTTGCAGTGAGAAACCCACTGAATTCAGATGAGATTTGGTTTTCCCCTCTTGCTCTACTCTGAAAGTTATTGCAGTATAAAGCACAACTGATTTCTCAGGTGTACCTGCCTTTCATGACTGAATATATTTGCTCACAAACTCTAGGTTGGCATTATGCCAGATTATTGGTATAAAAATAATAATAGTAATGCATATTTCTACATAGAATTGAATGGAATGCTTACCTGCATGCAGACTGATAGATCAAACTGTGATGCAAACACAGATGACACCAAATCTGGGATTGTAACACATAATATTTAACACTGTCATTCACTGTCAATGAAAAAGTGATATTCAGTTGTATTATATTGGTTTACAATTTCTTAGCCAGAGATTGCTCAGGAGACCTTGAGAATTGTTGAAAACAGAAATAAAACATACATGATCATATTTCAATAATAAAAGATTGCAAGCTGCTGCGCTGAAAGCAGGAATTTTTCGGTTAGAATAGTACATTTGTCTTTCAATATGCAAGGCACCTGTCACCCAACCAGTGATAAAAAGCCAATATCCTATTTACTTTTTATTCAGCATTTGCAACTTGCAATCACCAGTTTAATCTATGGTAAAAATTGGCAATTCATGGCAGTTATCTTTTTACCATTATTTTCCCTTGCAAGTCAAAGAGAATAAAAATAAAATACTTTATTTGTGTGAACGTCATTTTTCTCATTTAGATATCATAAATAAATTGCCTTTTTAGTATAAAATGAAAAGTTGGAAATTATTTTTTAATGAAGATTAGTATCCACAAAAACATATATGCATGACTTTTCACAATAATTTTCATATTGCTTTTTCACAGTAATTTCCTTATAATACCAAATAATACCAAAGTAATACCAAATGTATTTTCTTCAATTTATCTTTTTTCAGTGTTGCTTAGAAGTTGATAATAAAACAATCTGTTAATACAAAGCAGTAATACAAACGAGAAGTAGAGAAAAATTGCTGCTTTGTGCTTTGCAAGTAATAAATGAGGAGTAGGTAAGCAATTTTTAGAGCGCTATCTCTGCTTAGATTGGATCTCACAAAATATGACATCTTTTGTTGTTAATTAGTTGTCTTAGCTTTTTATGCTTTGCCACTGAATGACAACTGTTTGCCTTTAGACACTTACTCAAATGAAAATACACTGAGCATTTCATTCTGAAAGCTGCTTTCCTTCACTTCCTTAGTTTCAGTAAAACCAAGAAACTTGCAGGAATATCTAATGCTTTCAGAACTGAATGCAAATAAATGCTATGGGATTTTTTCAATTAATTTGTCAAGTCTGAGTGAAGTTCACATCCTGAGGTACCTTCTAGAAGAACAGACATGGAGTGTAATTTTTTTTTTTTTTTTCATTAATGGTAGGGTCCTAATGGAACCCATAGAAGCACCAATGAATATTTGACACATTCCTGGAAAAGAAAATCTGTCTTTAGAAATCCTTAACTTCCTGATTGCCAAAAAATGGAAGTTTAAATAAAGGAGTTATTAGTATTTAACCTGTTTATCATCATTTTTGGGGATTTGTTTGTTTGTTTCCTTTGTTTTTAACAAAGCACCAAATAGTAGCTTGATCTGATCAACTAGAATGATTTTTGTGTACTCTCACTGTCACATTTTCAGTGCATGCACTAACAGCAAGAGAAAAATGAAACCTGATGAAAAATAAAAATAGCTCCAAATACAATTTTAATGTGTTTTCTAGGAATACTTCTTGTAAAAGTAGAAGTCTGATTATGTAGGAACAAAATTGAAAGAAAAAATCAAAACCAGGCTGTAATTATAATTTTAAAGATTCACCAGTAAATTATTATTCAGATACTTCTAAACTTTCAATTTCTGCTTATCGCTTAGTTTCATAAATTTAGCAAATTTTTTTAACTAAATATTCCTTTCATTTCTACAAGTTTCCATTATGTCAACACCAGCAGCAGTTTCACCTCACCAGCAAGTCAATCTTGCTGGCAATTGAAACCTATGGCATCTAGGAGCAAAGCAAAAGGAGTGTATAAGCCATATACCTCACATTTAGACATTTATAAACTAACATACGGATCTATAGGTATTAATATATGTTAAACCCCACTCCAAGTGAATAAAACTTCAGTATTTTTGCACCAACCACAGTTTTCCATATCCTAAATGAAAAGTCTGTAAGCAAAAAAAAAAATCTTTAAAAGGTGGGTTTTCAGTAAGAAGGTAATAAATTTAATAGGCTTTGAGCATACTTTTTTACTCTTTGCTGGGAATGGGGGAGGGTGGTGGTGGTGGTGGAAATAATAACTTGAAACTCGAGGCAGCTTTTAAAAACACTGTGATTCCAGTTGAGTTTTAATCTCCTCAACATATTGAACAATAAGACAATAAGGAGAAAATGCTAATTAGATGATACTGTAGAAAACTTAATTTTAAAAGCATTTTTAGATTAGCAACTTTCCAAGATGAATAAACTTTTTTACCATTATATGTTTTTGTTTATGAAATTGCAAAAAGATATTATAGGAACATATATCATTTAATACTTCCATTTCATTTACAGCTAGTTTTAAAATGAGGAACCAAGGCCCACTGAGAAAACATATAGTGACAAATTTTCTCCTTAGAAAGTTTAGAGTCCAAAAGCCAGTAGTAGAATCACATCTTTTGTCATACTTAGGATATCTTATTAAAGAAGTCAGAATAGCCACCAACAGTTTAATACTTTTGAGTTCTTTTAATATTCAGGGAAATATCATTATAAATATACATATATGCCTAGCAGAAACTTTTTAAAAGAAAAATCAGATTTTTCAAATCTTCTACTAAAACCAAGTAGACCAGCATTCTAAATTGACTGTATTTTACTGAGATTTGCTGAACCAGACTTTTAGAATTTTTCATTTGTAAGTTTCCTCCCACCTTAACTTTCCTAAGAAGTTAGATCCCAGATTGGAGTAGACAAGTTCTTGTCTATGAACATATCTTCCCAAGCATTGTGAAGATATCTGAGATTCTTATTTATTTGTATGTGGGAATGTGCAATAAGAATTTTTTTTACAAGTTATCCACTAACTTGTTTTGAAAGGAAGTTGACAGCTTTCATGTAGGCATGATTTCCAGTGTCTTTGGATACATATTCCTGAATACAGTTACATTTGTAAGAAATATTTTAAACTCCGTCACTCAGTTGAACACCTCTCACTAGGTATCAACAAGTTACTTTCACTATTAATGCAGAATTTTTTATTAAATTCTCAACTGTTGGGAAGGACGAAAGTTTAACAGAAAAGTTTTACAGATATACAGAAGATTCTGTAGAAATGAAAGCAAGTTTTGACATATAAAAGATGCTTTTAGGGCCAGTTGTTGCTGAAACAGCTGAGAGAACAAAGGTTTAGTCGAGTTGGAAGGAGTTTTATGACTGAAGTCCAAAGACTAAGTGGCCTTCAAACAAAAGGATAAGTCTTCTTCAAATAAGGCATGTTTTCTACCAAGCCCAAAAGCATAGGCAGACAGAAGGATGTTTTTTACCAAAGCTAGAAGAAATTTCCACTGCAAAACACGTCCCAAAGTTTAACATGCAACTACTAACTCAGGTGATTGGCTAGTCACTAACATAATATATTAATTTTAGCAGTTTTGATAGGTTATATGTAAATTCAAAAGGTAATGTATATGATGTTGATTGGTTGTTATGTAATAAGATGCACAGCAGAGAAAGAGATATAATGCTTTGTAACATGAATAGAAAGGGGCTTCAGGACACACAGCTTGCCTGTAGCCAGCAGCTATAGGCTCACCCATGACCCCCAATGCTGTAACCTCGTCTATGCATTTTAAGAGCCGTCTGAAGCCTCCATCTCTCCGTCAGGCTCTTACACTCAACATAGAGGTCATTCTATAAAAATTAGTACACAAAAAGATTGCCATTTTTTTAAATCTCAGAACTACATTTTCTAAAATATTTAAAGTGGTTTGTGTTCTAGAATCTGAATGGCTAATCTGAGATATTAGCTGTCTGCCCATCAAACAAGGGCTGAACTCACCCTTGTGAAATATAATCTGCATGTTAGACACATAGAAGCCAACATTCAAGTCAATGATCATTTATTTTAATTTTTTATTAGCTTCTACTTTTAAATTATCTATTTGCAGAAATGAAATGCAAATTTAATTTAATCCATAAAATATGAAAAAATTAAGTGTTAGAAGACTAAGTCATGAACTATTGACTTTAACTACATACTGCTATACCGACAGGGTCACATTGCTTCTGTAGACACTCCCGGATTTTGTTGCTTGATCATAAAATATAACTGAAGAAGTGTTAGAGAAACAAATCTATTAAATACTTTGATTGCTAGTGAAATTTCTGAAGACAACAAAAATATTTTAAAATAATCTTTAGACATGCTCACCTCAATAAAGATGTTCCTACATGTAGGAAGTAAATCTTTATAAACTCAAACTCACTGAGGCTGTAGCTGCAGTCTTCTGTATTGGTTCTCTCTGGGTACAACAGTACAGAATATTACAAATTAGAAAATATAAACACACAATCCATAAAAGCCTAAACTCTTCTATTAATTATAGGTAACTGAACCTGTGGGCACCTCTATCAAAAGACAGAATCTGGCTCAGAAACATGAATGAAATATCCTTATATAACTTGCTTATAAAGACCCTTGAACTAATACTGGAAAAATAGTAGCAATAACAAAATCATACCAGTGTTATCAAGGTTAGTTTAATAGTGAAATCTCTTCTATTTGTATCACCATAACATTTTTCAAAACTATTCACTAAGGAGAACTAGTCACCAAGTGTTGATTAATAGCCTATTTAACTCCAATTGAATTTAATGTAGCTTCCAGTCATCCAAGTAATTTCCATTCCAAGTTTCACAATAACATTATCTAACTGACATTGTAAGAGATGTCAAATCAGATGGCAGTGATTAGTACAGATCATATTCCTGAAAATTGCTTCACACAAAAATGGTAAAAATTAAATACTGAAGGAACAGTAACAAGTAATAGACATCACCACAGCTTCAAGCAAGAATCCCTGAAGAGAAAGACGATATTTAGTTATAGTTGTCTCTATAAAATGAACTTTGCATTCTAATTTTGAGGTATTCACTTGAAGAACTTGATCCTTTACTTACTTGCTCATATGGCTCCCAGTATTTTGGGGCAGGGCAGAATTTTTCACTGATTTGTAAGACATTTTCATAACATTTTCTGTTCTGTTTTCAGGACTATTAGTTTCTAGCAACTGCAGGAGCATTCAAATGTGCCTTGGAAACCATCAAAAAAATGTGTCTCCTTGGGCTGATCCTGTGAACTAATAAAACTCAAGACAAGATAGTATGTTTGTGGTCTTTGTCCAGAAACATACAAAATGTCCATTATATCTGACAGTTTGGATTTTCAATGAAATTTCTCACTTATCCAAGAAAAAGATCTCATTTTTAACATCCTCTGTAAACATCCTCTGTAACATTTTTATTTAACATTTTTTAGATTGTTTACTTCCCCATAGATGCAGTTTGATTCAAGTACATTTTTGGTTATAAGTACCTCTTTCAATGTGATGTCAAAGCTATCTTCATCACTGCAGTGCAGTTGACAGCTGCCAAGTAGAGAGACTAAATGCCACTTCATTGTAGCCAGAGTTCTGAATGAGGAAGAAAAGGGTAAAAAGATTAATTTTAGCACATTACATTCAGATCCTGAACTTCCACCTTGTTTGTTGCATTGGACATCACGAGAGCACATCATGTTTCACTAAAGCTCCCATTGCACACAATAATGGTGTTACAGCTGCTCAAATCTGACCTAATGCACTAGGCCTCCTCTAACATACATCTATTTGGGGAACAACATTAAATTTTCTTTCCCCAGTAATTTTCCCATGAAAAGGATGATTTGGGGTCAACAGTTTCCTCCATAAGCAAGACTTTGTCTGAGCAAATCTTTCCCATAGCACTGAATCAGCTTACTGTCTGTTTTTATAATTAAATTATTAAGAAAGAAAACAAACAAAGCAAACATTTCAGCATACAGTACCAGGTTTCTCACTCTCAAATTACAATCCCTTGGCATGAAAAGATTTATCTCAGACTGTTACTGATTATTTATAAAGTAATACACATAGTTAAACCTAAGCAGACCTATGTATCTGTCAATTTATACCAAAGTTTGACTTTTGGTAAGAAACAAAGCAGAGAAACAGTTAAAATGGAAAAAAATCTTCAGATTAAACCTGTTAAAGGCTTTTTGCATAGGGTCAAAATAGGTACAAATTTTCATCATATAAATTATAGCAGCTCTGCACCAAACTGGCAAAATCACTCTCCTCAGATGTAAGATGGATACACATCTCCATCCCAAAGTTACCTCAGATGTAAGATGCACATCTCCATCCCAAAATTACCCACCTGCAAGGTACAATTACCTCTCACTGAATATGATGCATGACTAGAGCCACTCAAGTTCCGCCTAAAGATATAGTATAAAAATAAGTTATGAATGAGGAGAAGTTATAGAAGAGTTTATCGTAATTTCTGGAATTTATCGGCAAGCTGAACCTGTCTTCTCCACCATAGGGTCACCTATTGGGTAAGACCCATACTCATGTATGATGAATGATAAGTGATAAGGGCATGTCTGCATATTGCTTTGAATATGTTTTTGCAGTTAGATACTATCCCTAGTGATCTTTGAACCTCAACCTGTCACAGTGTTATTAGTAAAGATTTTTATTAATAAAAATAATTTACTCTGTAAATTATTCGTGTGAGTCCTTCAAGGGCACTGGCAGTTGCTGGCAGCAGCAACATACTCAAATAAAGTGTGGAGAGCCACAAGGGAGTATCTCTTACTCCGTTGGTCTGTGTCCCTTAACAAGTCAGTCAACCTCCTCTCCAATCCAGCAGATTTCTCAGTGGAGAGTCTCCATAACAGGACATTGACAGACTGGTTCTTGGCTTTCCTGAGGCACTGACAGAGTAATCAAACACAAAATGTTTTGAGGAAATCTCCCTTTTCACATGACAATGAGAGATGCCAAGAATATGTGTAGCTAAGTGTATTTGCACACAGCATGACCAAAGAAGAATTTAGCCCTGTAGTTTTTGCTCTTGTAGTCAGAAGAACTATTTGTGTTTGGCAGCAAGCCAGACATAAGCAGTGGGACTGTACAGCAGGGCTGGAGCCTAAAAGTCTCTGAGAGGATGGGTGGAACAACTGAAAAGTAAGATTTGCTGCTAAAATAATATACCTCTGTACCAGTTTGCAGTTGAAGAGTAATTAGCTGCAGATACATGGGAATAGAGGTATTATCATGCTCAGCTAGGTAGCTGCCACTGTCAAGTTGGCTGCTCTCAACATTCCAAAGCAGTTACTCAGAATCACAAAGATCACTGTAATCTGGAAAAAGTAGATTTTAGAATAACATGCATATATGTTCAAACACATAGACACCACCCATAGTTTTTCTGACATAACTGAAATGTTTGCAGTGAATCTTCACCATTTATAAGTCTTGGTGTGTTTCAACTTTTAAAATTTTAAACTTCCTTGTCTTCTTCTTTTAAACTTTTTTTTTTTCTATAAACCTTCAAATGTATGACAGGGGAAAAAAACAAACATGGAAAACTTCAGCTATTACAGTGAGCTTTTCAGAGTGCTAGTGCAACAGCAGTCAGAGAACAAATGGAAGTTCTAACAGGTTCTGAACTTTATTGCTTATCTAACACTGTAACAAGCTCATTTCAATCATTAAGCAGAGATCTAAAATGCAAAACAGCAAGGAAAAAGAAATCAATTGTTTTTAGAAATCCTTCTAGGCTAATTTATATCATGATACCATTAAAAGAATCCACATCTGAAATCATGTTTACAATTCAGTTGAAATCATTTCAAGCACCTATTAAATTATAGCATTAAATAGAAATGCTGCAGTGTTTTATTATCAATTTTGTGTATAGGCAGATCTCTTTTTTTGCAAGGTTGCTTAGTACAACCTATCATATACCTTAAATTCATGTACTTTTGTATGAAGGCAAAATGCAGTAGTCATTTGATTTAACACTTTAGACTTATGAAACTGTCATTGACTCCAGTGTTTGTAATTTGTCTACCTGCATTTTTACTTAGACATAATCTGACAAAAGATAAACAGGGTTTCTTGTCCTACCATCACTCAGTAACACAGATTCTTTAAAGCTTCTTTTTCAGACATTATATATAGAAATACATAAGTTTTAAGGCATGATGCAAATATTACCAGCCACAGATTTCCATTAGGCTACAATCTTACATCAGTCTTTTAAATATCTCTATTAATTTCCTATCTTCATTTCATTATAATGACAGAAACACACCTTGAAAATAACATGCTACTGAAGTCACTGCATTGGTGTACAGAAACAAAGTGTTAAGTTGTTCCAAATGTGAATTTTCTTATGTCTGATTTGCAGTCCATTATGGAATCTACTGATCTGCTTCTTTAATGTATCACTAAGTGGACACAATCAATAGATGAACAATAACTAACAATTTGATCATATAAGGCCAGTGGCATCCTAAATTTCCAGGCTGATAGGATCTGAATATTGCCCATCATGGCACATGGTCATAACATTGGGCAGAACTAAGCAATGGATTAATGGCTTAATTTTATAATTTAAGTGAAGGCTAACTACATAACAAAAGGACCAGGCAAATCACTCACATAAAGTTATTAATTCACATAGTCAAAGAAGAAGGAATGAGATTCAGATGTCCTTGTTGTTTTGCTCATGATACTACATCTATCTAGATAACAATATTCTCTGCCTTTTCATCTCTAAGGAATTCTAGTTCTCTCAGGCTTTGCACTAGTCTGTCACAGGATCCAGATCCAATCCTTTGGAAGCAGAAAATCTGCTTGCAAGCTACAGCTATCTAATATATGTAAAAGGTGTTCTCAAAGGTGCCAACACCTGTCCAGCATGGCCCTGAATTTGTATTGGCTGCATGAGACTTGTGGTTAGCTCAGCTAAGAGACACAGCCATCCATCATTCCTCTACAAGGAAGTTGAGTTCTGTTATTCTATTATATTCTATTATGGAATTTATTTGCTTCTATTTATTCCTTCTTGATATTCAGAATATTGTAATTTGGATACTAGTGTTTCAGTGATCTATCCTTCCCCATATGCATATACTTTTTCTGATTAATTTTTTTTTGTCTGTTTTCTGGTGGCTTTTGAAAAAAAGCAGACTAAAGTAAAGAAATAATCATTACTGTTTAGAGCAAAGGAAGAGCTCAAACACAGAACGTTGCCAGACTCATGGCAGAAGTTGGCCTTCTGCTTCATGTATTCGCGGACTTCAGGCTACTTCAGCTTTTTGTTTACTCGCTGATCTTCTGTCTTGTCTTTCTGTAATGTTTCATTCCTTCTTGTCCCCATAATCTTCCAATCTTTATTCTATTTATCCCTAAAAAGTCTTCTGGTAATCAGAATTGAATTGAAAATTATATAATTTTTTAATATATACACTTCTGCATAAAAGTAGTTATTATAGCCCAGAACTGCCCTTGTGCATCTCTGTGAAATGCTTCAATTAGGATTGGTGTCTTCAGATAATCTTTGTATAGCCAAAGAGCTAAAAAGACACTTTGAGAGCCCATCAATGGTGTGACTCAGTCTCTGGAGGTACTTCATTTTCTGTTTACCAAAGGGAGAATGGTAGGGGTCATTGTGCAGGAATAGTGCCTCTGGCAATGCCTTAGCCAGCTGGGAGGAATCGGGTCTCATTCCTAGGTAAATGACAGGTTGAGAGATAAGGAGGTAAGTAATGCTGTTGCTTCCCAAAGAATACCTTGCTTCTGATACTCTCATTGGTCCCCTGCAATGTGGTAGCAGAATTCTCATAAGCCAGTTTATCCAGCTAAGCAGAAATTTGCCTGGGTGTGCTTCTCTCATGCCCTCCACATGTATGGAATGAAACCAAACCTAAAAAGCAGTCAAACTTGCATTACTCCAGAAATATGAGCAGGCAAATCATGTTTGTTTCTCGTTGCCAAATACAGAAATTAAAGGGGGAAAAAGTAGACATGGGTACTTTTCAAGAACAGTTGCACTACAGCAGTAGCAACCATATAGCATTTTTTCAGAGGCTGAACACTTACTTGCATTCTAATGAAAAGCATTATGTATGTAACATATGTAACATTGCCATCTAGTGACGTCAGCTGTTACAACGTGCTTGAACAGCTCCCGTATGTATGCACAGCCACCTCCAGTCACAATAACCTCCTTCCTTCTTCCTGGTCTTCATGATTTATTATTTGGCACTCATATTTATTATGCCTTCTCCTACATTTAAATTGGAATTGCGTAGGAACCTTTTGAATGCGCATCTAACATAATTTACAGGTTTGTCAGTAAATGAATAAGGAAGTTACTCAAAGATGCTAGGAATAAGCTCACTTTAACTCTAAGAAAATGTAAAGGATTGTTCTTATAGATTTTTGCTTGTATGTTACTATATCTGCTTGTCGTGGTTTACAAATGGTGTTCAATTTAGTAGTCCCACTAAAACCAAGATGCCACTCATTTGTTCCTCCTCCTCCTTCAATTAGAACCACAAAAGGCAAAGATCATGGGTTGAGATAAGAACAATTTACTGGAAACAGCAAAGAGATAAGAAGATAAACAGTAATAGCAATAAATTAATAACAAAAGGTGTAAGATGAAAGAATTTACACGGAAAACCTGTGCCAATAGTGGATTTGTCTCTTCCCTCCCCCTATGTTTTCTCCCCACCTGAGGGAACACCCTCCTCCAGGGAAGTGAGAGCCCCTTATTCCTGCCCCTAGCAATGATGTGAGATGGAATAGAACCATCTCTGAGCCGAAGCCCTTAGCCCTCTGCCCCCTCCCAATCACTGAAAAAAAATTAACTCTGTACTGGACAGAACGAACCAGTGCATCACTCTGGTATTTTCATTACAAGTTTGTGTTTTCCCCAAAATCAACTTCTGGGGAGCTTTCCAACTCATACTTGAGAAATGAAAAAATCAAGGACTCAAATAGATCCTAATATTAGTCAGTAGTGGCACTGATGCAAACTGACATAAACAAGGGATATGCAACCATTTCACACGCATGGAAATAAACTCTTGAAGGGGACTTAACTGCATGCTTAAAATGAAATTGAGCTTGGGATAAGTGTAGGTTATACAAGATCAAATACATCCTCTATTTTTTGCAGGATCACCTTAGACTAGGTGCCAAATTTTAGACCAACAGCTTTAGATAAGCATATTTGCACACAGAAAATAGTATCAACATAGGCATCCATAAAGCTCAACAGATCTAACCTTCCTTAATATTCCACCTCAGCACTCAATCTATTCAACTGTTTGGATGGCTTCCTTATTTTCCCAAAGTAGAGGGCTTTCCAGCATAGAAGAGGTTGAGCAATACCTCAGCTTCTCACACACAGCTCAGCAGTACTTATTGGATAGATGGCATTCTGGGGAAGCAGGCACATGCCATAAACACATAATTGATACATCTATGCCATCATAAACACACATCTGCTCTTGTGGTACACTAAAATAGACTGAGAAAAATAGAAAAATATTACAGTAATTTATTAGCATACCTACTGACTCTGTAGGCCCTCCTATGACAACTTGATGCATACAGGTGAAAGAATTTGTTCTACTTTTATATAGGACAGTTGAGGAAAAGCCTTGAACTTTGATGACATTGGAATTATATGCTGAACTGAAGGTCACTCCAAGTAATTTTCATCCATGTGATTTTGACTTTTTTAGTTAGATTAATGTTTACTTGCACTTTTTTCTTCCTTTCCTCTTTCTTTCTGTTCTGGAAAAGCCAGACCAAAAACGCTTCAGACTTGTTCATATATCTACCATTTTGAATAATTTCTTATTGAACTGGAACATGAATCATAATATCTGCAGGAAGCTATAAACTCTTACAGTCTGTCACAGTCTTAAATGTACAGTGTGAGTGCATTGCCTTACACCAAAATGTTTCTTCTCCCTCAGAATACCAGAATGCTAGTTGAAGAGCTTTAATTTTATGTTTAAAGAAGGCTCTTATATAAAAATATGTATAGTTCTTTAAGGCAAAAATCTTGTGAAGAGCTAGGAACTCATGAATTGTACAGCCTGGAATGTTAAATAGAACAGCCTTTTGTTTGATTTTCTTCATGATTTACAGGAAGACTTTATGAAAGGTAATTAAAATGTCAGCCATACTTATATTTCTATAGAAATATACTAACATTTCCTTTTGTAGTGGCTTTAAGGTTTGCAAAAAAAGAAAAAGAACACTAATCACAATCAGAGACTTTTTTTTTTTTAGAAAAAGGCAAGTGATAGGCAAAAAGCACGGGGACTTGATCTTGAAACATTAAAATCTGTTTCTTTCCATCAAAAATTGTACCACATGTTGAAACACGCAAAAATTACAAAATTGCACCCTAAATATATATAGAATTTTTTAATCACAAAAAATTAGGTGATGAAATTATTGTACATTGTGCTTTACTACATAAATGAATGAAGTGAAATTAAAATAATAATAAGGGAGACAAAAAATGTAAATGGACAACTTTCCCTGTAATCTTTTCTTAAAAATGCTCCCGGATTTATTTATGGTAGTGATAACTTTTAGCTAAAGCAGGCAGCTTATATTCAAGGGAAAGAATTATATATTCTGGGAATTGGAGTACATGCACAAAATTTGACAGTGGTGTAAATTATCAAGCCAATTTCCAGAGGGAGCATGCTGTAGATAGGAATAATATCTTAAATTCAATCCTCTCTGGTATCATAGCCTGCCTCTAAAAGAGATGAAATTAGAAATTTTGCAGAACAAAGTGAAAGGTTTAACTCTAGTCTCAAACAAAGGTTTGTTCATACTCCACAATACAGGGCAATGTGCATCAACCTTTCTCCAAGACATAAGCCTCCAGTGGGTGAAACACAAAAAATTAAGAACCAGTCTCAAAAACTTCTCAGTGAAAGAAACTAATTTAAATCTCTGTCCTTCCTTACCTGTGGATAATCTTCTCCATGCAATGTCTCTTTTCAGCTGCATGGATGGTTTCTTTCCCTTCTAAACACTATCACTTTGTTCTAATGCATGCACCTGCTTTCATGCCTAGATGGTGGTTTTGGCACAGAGTCTGCTGAGGACAGCTGGCAGGATCTGTACAGTAAATATTGCACAACATGGAGGTATTTCCCCATGCTGACCATGACTAATGGTGAATTTCAAAAGATTGAGCAAAGAGGTGAGAACCCAAACTCATGCGAATATATTTTATGTAATGATGTCCTGGATTCATACAGAATGCATTTTACAGATGAGTAGCTATGTAATTTTAGTTTGTCTACATATATCTATGTGTAAGGTTATTCTTGTTCATTTATTGCAGAAACTCTTTGAGGCCTTGTTCAAAACCAAACTTCCTCTCACACTGGGCATGATATTTACAGTAGTAAATACTGTGAATGCAGATGTTGTCACAAAGAACTCCAGCAGACTAAGAAAAAGCAGCACTACTATGAGAATTTTACAGAAAGAAAACAGAGAAATTAAGTGCCTTGGTCAAGGCCTGCAGGAATCCTACACAAAACAGTTTATCCCTGAAGAGCATGTCAGTATGAAATCTCTGCAATCATGAAGCACAGTCAACTGACTGCACATTTAAAGATGTTCCATGAATATTTGTTAGAATAACACCTTTTGCTAGCTAAACAGTGATAGTGTAAAAAATGAAGTTTTTATCAGCTGTATATGAAACAATAATAAGTACAAAAAGAAAAACTAGAAGAAAAATGAGATGATTGCTTCAAATAGTAAGTAGTTTAATCCAGAAAGACACTGACATAAATCCTTTCCTGAAAAATTTCTGATATTCACTGGAAATCAAGTTTTGATAGAAGCCAGTACTATACATGTTGCTTTAATAAGTACCCACAGCAATGAATATTTATCATTTTGTAGTTTTAACGATCCAGAAAACAGTATGTATCAGTGCTTGCAGTATTATTACTAAAATTCACATATAACTACAGGCTTTACAAATAATGTTTTTGAAAGACTAGTACTTTCCAATGGTACTAATTGAGGTAAGAACACTGTGTTGCTCAGAATAGAAAATTGTTGTGAAGTAAATTATCCTTAAGAAAGGAAGTTAATATCTTTAAAATTAAATTATTGCAAAGGCAGAAGAGAGAGAAATTGCCAGTTTCAAAGATACAGATACACAGTGTCCAAAACACAACAAATCCAAAGATATTTTTGTTTACCATTTGAAGGTAAAGAGTAAGAGGCAAATTCAGAGCAAACAGATTCTATGAATGATTAATTTTCTAGCTTTATGTATATCAGCTCTTCATTTTGCAAGGGACTGGTAAGGCAAACAGGAAATACTATTGAGTGCTTCTCTGGCTGTCTGCCATGCTCCAAATGATGGCTAATAAAATTACACCAACACTTGAGAGATTGTCTTAAAAGTAAAAAAGAACATTTTTAAGGTGAGAATCTGAACACTGTAAGTTTATCTTAAAAAATCTTATACATCTAGAAGTTACTGCTTTATTATAGTACAAATGTCCTGAGCTTTGACTTACTTTCCATAACATGTTTTCTTTTAGCTGCACAAATATTTTAATGTCCTGTTACTTACCTTTATGCAGTGAAAGCTATTTACACATTTTAAAAGTTTCTAAAGACAGTGCTGCTGCGCTGAAAATATCCCTGTGTTGTGTTTTGACTAAATAAATAATTAAACTTTTCAATTGTGATTTGTTTTAATTGAAAAATTAATAAGAAGCAACTAGAAGGTATTGAAAAGATAATTAATATTAGATCCTGTTCTTTATTTCTTCCATTATAAATCAGATAAAATTATAGAAATTATTAATTCATCCATTCAATACCATCTAACAGCAAAAAAAAATTCATCAGTAACATTCAAGGTTGATAAAAAAAAGCTCTTCAATTTTTAGGTGCAAAATAGTTACCTTTAGTTCTTAAAGAAAAAAAAAAAAAAAGGAAATTTCTCAGATTATCTTATATAAAGGACTGTTCAGAAAAATGGTCCAATCAGACCCCTAAAATGCTCTGATACAGCACAAATTAATAATCATCAATGATTATAGTCAAGGCACACAAGGCTGTCTAATCATTTTTTTAGGCACACCTACTATCCAAGAAAAGCATTTTAGCTGTAGAAAATGGTTGATGACATAACAGCTAGGCTGCAGATCCTGGTATCCCTCAAATCAGAATTTCAAGATGCAGCAGGGAGTTTTCACGTAATCCAATTGATACCTCTGCAGTTTGTTATATTAGAGACTTCTTCTATTGAAGCAGCCTTGTAGGATTCTGTGGGATTTTTGCATTTCACTGAGGCACCTACGCTCCATAACAAATAAACTTTGTAAAAATGAAACCTAGAACAGGTGTATGTGTTTGTCAAATAATTAGTCATGTAACTCATCTGAGAATTTAAAAATCAAGCTGGTTTCTAAATGTGTGCTGCTACTAATGGTACCTTCTTTAAATGGATTTTAAAAACTAATTGTTGTATAGATAATTCACAAGAAAGAATTAAATCTATTTCATGTCATCATTATTTTCCTATCAAGAGCTACCAGAGCTTGTCAGCAGAGTAAAAACTAACCCTGTAAATACATGGGAAGCATAATCATGTGGATGTGTCAATTCTACAGAGCAAGTTAAATTACAATTTAGAGCTGTACAGACATTAAGAATATCATTATTTTTCTTATATTAATAGAGCACCTTACTTAAAATATCCCTCTTGCCCACATAATACTGTAAAGCTGTTAAGTGATACACTGCAATGGAGAGTTCTGCAATTCTTTGTCCCTTTTAATGAAATAACACATTTGATTGTAAGCTCTTTAGCCTAGAAAAACTCAAACAACCTATTCCCATGAACAAATGATGGGGTTAGCTCTGAGCAGCATGACAACCCCAAGTGGCTAGGTGCTATAATTGACTGAACTCCTCTCATGATGATGAAAAGCAGAGAGCTAAGAGTCACATGGGGCATTTGAGTAACACCATAACCTGTGGCTCTGTTAAGTGATAACATTTTTTCTGAGCAGCACATTCATTCCCTATTGTACATCTTACATAGTGCTGCTCTCTTTCTGAAGGTGCCAGCAGCAAGAAGACAATGAGCAGGGATTAATGGTATGGAGGCAAGTGGGCTAGATGAACAAAAAAATTGCATCATTGGTGAAGAGACCTGAAATGCTAGAGCTGCATGTATGCAAATTCTCATCTCTTCTTGCTCCTGAAATACCATAACTCTAAGGGATGGCTCAGCTGAGAAAACTAATATGAGCTAGAAGGAAAAGGAAGAAGTTACCCCAGACTGAACAGCTTTAAGAGGGATGGACAACAAAGATAACTAAGGTTAGACACTTACCAGGACACATAGCAGGATCTTATGATAAATACATTGCTCATGTAGAAACTGCCTTTCTCCAATATTATTGTTTCTCTTTATTCATCTATCCTTTATCCCCTTAAATTCCTTTTCACATAAATCCTTGGACTCAGTATTTGCAAATGAAAAGAGATTAACATATTTTAAATATGTTCTTTTTATCGGGTTTGAAGAGTGGCTGGAAGAATTCATCTGGCTTTTTCTGGACAAATTAAATAAGAAATTGTTAATTCCAGAAGCCATGTCACACCACCTAATACTAATGTATCTTGTCAGTAATATCCCTTTCTCTTTAATACAGCAATGGCTATATCTTCTGCAGAGGTCAGGATATTTTCAGCTTCCCTGTAGATTGTCTCCATTCTGGAGATGTACTGATAAGGCAGCCTGTGCTTTTGTTCTAGCCCACATATGGGTTGTCATAATTCCCTGTATACTTTGTCTTCTTAGCAGTGGGGGAAAAGATTGCAGCTGGCAGATATTTCACCCTAAACTTAAAACAATGTAAGCATTAATATTTTTACCTGAATAGGAAGATTCTGAGCTTTTAAATACCTGTCAGGATATTGTCAAAGCCTGTGGATGGACAAGGTTCAGAACCTTTACATCTGCCCTTTCACAAAACCTCCTGCTCTGTGAGTTATCATCTTTTCAGTTTGGGCAGTAGTTTCTGTCCCAGCTGCTCTCCAAAATATGTGAGTGTATGGAGTAAGAGATCTGAGGTAATAGATGTACCAGATAACTTCTGTGATCTATTGATTCATGTATTTTAAGTATAAAAGGTATCATAATGATGATCTAGTCTGACCTCTTAAATGATGCAGGGCAAGGAGTTGTAGTGGGCAATTTCTATATTAATAATCTCTGTTTGACTTTTACCATATTTTAAAAAAAGTTATTAAATCTTACTTCTTCACATGATGAAGAATTCACCTCATCCCTTGCTGAGTTTTCCGAGTGATTAATTATTCTCACGAATTAAATTTCTGATTTATTTCTAGTTCAAATTTGTCCGGCCTCATCTACTAATCACTGGATCTCATTACACCTTTCTCTATTAGATTAAAAAGGCATCCACCACCAGAAATGCCTTTCCTGTACAGTTACTTAAATAGCATAATCAAGTCACCTTTTAACCATCTCTTAGATAAACTAAACAGATTGAGTTCAATTAACAAGCCTCCATCCTGCCTCCAGGGAAAAGCAGTGGTACTCTTGGGAAAGGTTTCATTAAATAAACCACATTCATTCACCAGACTTTTTTTTCCAACGCTTTCTCTACAGCTGCATATGATTTTGTTTCACTTATTATTGTCTGGCAGAAACAGCAATAAAGTATCTTTTTTCTTTCCTCAGCTCCACAAAAGCACTTGGGTGTGCTAAAGCTGGTTGTTCCCAAAAATAATTTTATTCATTCATCTTCAGAAGCAGAATTTGTTTGCCATTGCAAGTTGTACCCCGGAGATCTGGATGTTATTCAAAGAGAGAACTGGACATGTAGAATTGGGCTCAAAGACACAAGCAAGCTGAGTAGGAAGAGAGACAATAGAGCAGCACAATTCTACAAGTTGGCTTCTAACAGATTTGCAGTCTTATTGGAGACTGGCATTCTGAGGCTGTAGCCTCTTCTGGATTTAGAAACATAAGTCATCCACTTAGAGAAAGCCTTCGAAGTACATAAAACTAAATTCTCACTTCCAAAAAGAAAAGTAA
>VXBI01002990.1:131747-146163 GCA_013397375.1 Toxostoma redivivum | reverse complement strand
ATTCTCTCCAGATTGCTTCACCAGTAAAGGAAAAAAGCAAATAATTTGCTGAGCTGTCTTTTTTTTGGGATACTATCATCTCTGACAACACCTTGAGGTTGTTCTTGATTATTCTATATGTGAGTCAGTCCATGGCAATGGGTCTTTTATCTGAAGAATTTAAGTCATCAATTAAGGATCTTTTCTTACATTTACTTTATCAAGCACTTATTCACAGCCTACTAGAATTTTATTTCAGAAATATCTCTGTGAGTACCTCCATCTGCTGTGGAAGGCTGACAATTTATTCATGCTCTTTTTTATAAAAGCCTGGATATATTGGGTCTAAGAAATGCTAGCACATCATTAGTATTTGGTGGTGTAGGGTATTGTTTTTGTTTTGTAACTCATGTCTTATCTTAAGTTTAGTGAAGTGGACCATTTATTTCTAAGTCTTTCTAAACAAGTCAGCATCTTTCTTCCATAATTTTAGTGGAGTGTAATTTTTCATATATTGCTGTCTTCATCCCTAAATTATCTTTAAAAAATTTTTGTTTCTGAAATTTTTTCAAGTAAAATAATTTCAAATTATTGCTCAGTGTTAAAGCTGGACATATGGAATGTTTAACAATATTTTATGCAGATCAAATCCAAAGCTATTTTATCTGTCATAGAGGGGAAAGTGTCAGGGACATAAATCAATAGAAAATCAGTGATTTTCTGTTCTTTTTTTTCCTCCTATAAATCATCTCCTATTCCTAGTTATTTATTAAAAGGTAAATACAGAATATGCTAGAGTCACACTTGAAAATGCATTTAATTAGAACAATCCTGTCGCAACACAACTTGCATTGTTTTCTTTCTGATGTCTTCTATAGCAGTTCTATTAGTGATGCACATATACTTAGTTAAGGAGCTTTTAATTTCAGTTGTTAATGTAATCTGCCAGGATTGCATTCCAAAATACTGGGCTGCAAGTCCACGTGCAAAACTGTGAATGTTGAAAACAATACCTTCTCTTGCCTTAGAGGTCAGATCTTTTATTTCTCAAGAAGAAATACATTCCTGTAATAGTATTGAAGTTATATAATGATGTATTTAATTGGTGCAAAGAAAAAGTGGCAAAGTACTTTCTAAAAGTTAGGATGCCTCTCTGCCAGCTAATGGTCTGTTATCAAGTGCTAAAAGCACACTTAAAATTTGCTAACAAATTTACATTCTTTTGTTGCCTCAGCAAGATGTACTGAAGATGAAAAAAAGAATGTATTGAAGCATATATAGATAACATGTTCATTTGGAGCTGGGATAGTCACAAAAGATCTCTGCCTTTACACAGATGCATTTATTTAGCTGTAGCTCTGTAATGAAAGAATCCATAGGACTCTCATTGCAGAGATTTCATTGTGGCAGTGTCACCCCTGGGAGAATCTGGAGCCTTCCTTGTCCCCAAACAATATGATTTGGTTAAACAAAATTATTGTGTTTGATACAGGACCCCTCAGTTTTAGTAAGATACTAAAGTATCTCTCAATCTCAGTATATAGAAAATTTATTTCACAAATATGTTTACTAACAAATTGACTTACAAGAGAAATGTAACAAAAATTTGGCTAAATTATATTTGACTTATATGACACTCATGACCCACACATACTGGGATAAAATGAAGGTTCCTCTAGTTCAGGTGTGTACCTCTCAGTAAAGCTACGAATAAGGACAGCCTTCTACTTACTGTGGGCTTTTGCCAGGCTGGTTTGCTTATATCTCAAGGGAGAGAGACTGAAAAATAACCTCCTATCTAATGAAGACTGTGCTAACTACCTGGTCACAAGGGAAAAAAACTCTCTTGCAGTTTTTCTTCATACTTTTCTGTTTAATATCTGATTTGATGGGAAAACAGAAGGGGGAAAAGTAAAAGATGACGCTTCTGTCCTCACCTAAGACCTGAATCTCTCTCCACAGTCTGGAAAATGGGCCCACCTTTTTAAAGTAATGCGGAAACAGCACTTCAAATCTACTCATCATCCTCTTTCAATAAGTGCCAGTTTGTGTCTCTCATTTGCACATCTCTATCCATTCACTAAGGAATTAACTCCCTTTTCTTCTTTCCCACACTGTGAGGGAGTGAATCCACATGGCCTCTCCCTGGTGACACGGTTTGGAACAGACAGTGGCAAGAACGTGATTATAAATGGGCTGTCTAAATAGATTGTCCCAAACCGTCCACTGAGAGGATATTTGCCAAAAAAAAAGCAACCTGTTAATACCACAAGGAAATTCTCAATAATGCAGTTTGTTTAAGACAGACATCTTTAAAGCACTGCACAGCAGGGAGACTCTTGGGAAAAAGAAGTTTAAAAGAAGCATTAAAATTCTGACATAAAATTCTTGTCATAGCGAGACCACCCATCAGACACCATAAGGTCTTGTATCCGTCCAACTAGAGGATGAACAGCATGGGGGCAACATGTAGAGTCCCACATGTGGGGTACTCTTATGTGACCTCACGGAGAGCTTTCTCCATGACCTGCATTAGCAGAGGGAACAGTGTACATATAACAATAAAGCACTCATATCTTGAACACAGTTATTCAAATAGGGGGATGGGTGCTCCCAGGGAAGGTGTACATGCTTAAAAGCCCAAAGGTGTGGGACAAAGGACATCTGGGGATGCAACATGTATATAATTGTGTTGAGGTTAGAACTTCATGGGAATAGTGACAGAAGTGTGTTTAGAAAATTTAGGTGCTTGATAACTTTTTTTAAGTGTCCACTAGTGCATATTCTTTTTCAGTTGTATTGCTGAGTTGATCCTGGATGCATAGTTGTCTGATTGCTAGTTAATTATGTTACTTCATTTTAACTCTGGTCCAACTTAGACCATATTAATCGAACATTTTTTCTATTCAGCACCACACAGCTTGCAAATTAGTCCTTGTTTTCAAGGATGTGTTTCCAGCAATGGTGATTTATGGAGCTGGAGTCTTCCATGAAGAGAGGAGTTTGTTTCCAACACTGTTTTTCCAAAGAAACTGACATCATCTGGTATAAATGCTGAGTGACTAAGATTAGTCAGAGGGAAGGAATAATCCCAGAGACAGTCAAAATACACAAAATAATTTGGGATGAATGAGCTAAAAGAGATTTGATGGCAGGTGGGAATGTGTGTGCTTGTTAAGAAAGGAGGGTTCACAGCTTTTTTTTCTGATAATCCCACACTGAAATATCTACTTCACCCTGTATCTATAATTTCATAGCAACCCAAACAAGCTAAGGGACTCCAAACATTTTAAAAGCCATCTTCTCTTGTAATAATAAAATTTTCTCAACCTCAGTGACAGTATGGGAGCTATAAATTAAAACCTTTCCTGATGATTTTCACTGCTTCACTGGTTATGTTTTCCATACAGAAACATTGCAGTGAAAAATTACTTATAGAGAAGTAACTAAGCAGTATAAAATCCTACATAAATCCTGTTTGAGCTGGATGATTTGTTTCCAGTTCTTTGGTCAATAGCTCTATCCAAATTTATAGAGCTACCATCGTGTCTGATCGACATTATTTTAAATGGAAGTCAGGTTTACATGGCACAGAAATTGTAAAACATTCTGGCTCCTGAAGAATTTTTCAAAACCAAAATATGATTTTGCCTCTCTAATCAGAATGTAGCTGTATTCAAGACCATAGCTCAATAATTGGAAAAATGGACAAGCTTTAAACTATTTAGCTCATGTACTGAGCACACTCAAGCTAATTTGCTCAGACAAGAAGGAAAAACTATTCTGTGTAGAAATTTATGCTATCATGGTGATAGTACTTTAAATTAAAGTTAGTTCAGAGATCTCCCCATTCCCATGGTGTCTACTGGGCAGACTTGTTCTAAATGGAGAGAAAACATTTCTATTTTAAGTGTGGTGATTATCGAAAATCCCAGATTTCACATGTTCAGTTTGTGTCAAAATTTCCATTAACATCACAGAATGGCTTACACAAGTTGAGGTATCATGTATGAATAAATAACAACCAGTCTGAAGTTATGCCTGACAACTGAACATAGGACTGGAAGTCCACCCAAGGCAGGCCAATTGCCTTGTGATATTGGCTTCAACACTCATATTTTAGATCTGAAGTCTGTGTTTTCTAACTTGAACCTTCCCATGCTTGTTGTTTGTCTCAGAACTGAAACTTCAGAAAACAAGAAATAAAAGAATCTGAATTTTATTGAGCAAAGCATGCATTTCCTTCTTCACTGTAACATTTATACAGAGAACACCAGCAGCTGAAAAGGAACGATTTGGAAACAACACATTTCGCAGATGAACAACCCTCTTACACAAGTTCCCCAGCCCAGAGTCAGACTGGTAGAAGTCTCCCCAGTGCTTTTGAGTTAGAAGTTAGCATTCTCAGTATTGCATTTTTAGAAACTGATATAAGATGGTAAAATAGCTCCTCTGGCATTGCTTGTAATCTATGTTGCATTCATCGAATTGTCCATAAAAGCATTTTATAATTTGCTCATAGGCACATATGATATTTTATACAAGTACAATAGCAATAAACTGCTAACAACCAAGTTACAGTGTCCTAGAGCAGCCCTGAATTATTTTTATTAATTCTACTAAAAATGCAACATTTAGTTCAGGTATCACTTCAGCATCATGTTATATCTTCTTAAAATCCACTAATAATTGGTGGTACCTATGTAAAATTATTCCTTTGTACAATCATTTCAATTCTATTTTAGCATCACATCTGATAGAATATTATATTACACATTCATATTCTGTCATGAATTGATGTACAACATCTGAGTGATGTTGTACAACACTTAATAATCACTGGTCAGGACAAGCTACCTCATTAACTGCACTTTCAAAATTAATTTCAATGCACATAAGAGCTCTTCTTGCATTCTAAGATGAAAGAGGTTAGTTGATTTCAAATGACACTGTGAAATATTACAGAAAGTCAGATTTCAGTTTATAAGACAGTGCTGTTAATGTAGGTCCTTCAAACTAATAAAAACTCATAAATATAAATTCTGTTGGTGTGATTCAGCATTTAAAAAGCCCCTTAGTAATCACTATGTGCCTATATAGCAAACACACACACAAGTATATGCACACTCATCTCCATATTCATTATTATTCCAAAATTTAATTTTTATCTTGAAAATATACAATCTTAAATGTTCTCAAAACAGTTGTAAAAATGGACTACTAAGTAATCTCATTTAGCAGGTCTCCTTTAGTCTCATGACAAGTGGAGATATGCATTATACAAAAGACATAAGAGATTAGCCTCTTATCCTGATATACATGCAGATTTCTGTGTGAGCCTTTTAAGTTAATATCAATAATCCAGTGACAAAAAAATGGGGGGAAAAGTCTATCAAATATAGGTTCACAAAACTTACATGCAAAGGTGAATGAAGAGCTAAAAAAGAGAAACTAAAGAGCAGACTAATTATTTGGTAAACAGGAGAGAATTTCACAAGTGCAATAAAATAAACACCTAGAACCAAGGATGTGAATCAGTCATGCTGAGAACCAGGAACTCAATGTTGGAAATTCACAACCCTAAGCATAGTCAATGAAACAGTTACAAGAAAGTAAATTCAAGCTCTCAGTTCAGAAAATCAGTTGTGTACTAAAAGCCTTCAATATACAATATCTGTAAGAAAGTTTGTTAAAAAATCTTGCCAGTGTGTTTTCTGGATAAATCTGGTCTGCATAATTGTCCCCTTCTGGTGCCCACATTACAGACTATGTTGCAGGTTTAAGATTAGGCAGGAGAGAAGTAAGAAATTTTTCTAACAAAGATGGAATGCAACCAGAAAATCACATGATGAAGATCCTTGTGGAAGAAAGGAGGCATAGGAGACAATTTCTAAAGCTAGAGTCTGAAGAAAGAAGCACTGTTTGCTTCTTTATTAGCCAGAGATAATTTAGGAATAAATGGAGTAGACTTGGAACTGTCAATGGAGACCAGAAATTTGCCCTCTTCTGGATATGCTCCCACTTTGTCAGTCAGCATGCAGCTCCCTGGGTATGCCCCGTGGCAAAATATTGTGGTATAAATAGTTCTATAGGACTACTGAGTGTGTTTATGTTGCCTCAGTGCTTGTCTCTGTATTTATACTTAACAGTTCTGCTGTAGTTTCTCTTCATGAAATCCTGCTCAGGATTTCAAAATAAGTTGGGGGTGGGGAGGGATTCAGCACTTTATTTTTCTCTGCCTTTGTTTATGAGTGATGAGAACAAGGATTATGAATAGTACAACTTGGAGAAACTCCAAGCCAAAGGAAGGAAATTAAGGCTAGCTCTGTGTGGATTAGAAATTGCTCATCAACCTTAGTTCTGCAGGCCAGGGAGTTGCCTTCAGGAGCCATAATCCCAGAGAAATAAATTCGGTTTATTTAGCAAGAATTGCACAGAATTATTTTTTTTCTGGCAGGTAAATATTAAATCTTATAAAGCAAATTAAGAGAAGTTTCAGGCTGCATAATACTAGTTGGAAAATAAGAACCGGTTGGAAAATCTGGATATTTTACAGGGTTTATTTTATTTCAAATGTTTAAGATCAGCCTTTGTTTAATTGAACATTTTTTGGGGGGAAAACAACTTTATTAAATAAAATTAGGAAAAAAGTTACAGTTACTTAAAGGTCCCCAAATCTTCCATCTCTGTTTGTCTTGCAAAACTGCTGAGACACAAACTATTTGCTTGGGTTTATTATTGAGTTTCAGACAAAAAGCATATTTTGATTTGGTATTCTTCATAGACAGATACAATTACTATGCATTTCAAAATACATGTTATTTACATTTTATTGCTGCCTTCCTTGCTTTACTTTGTCTAGTGAGTGGGGATTACTTATAGAGTACTTGAGCTTTTATAAATATATGGCTTTATACTCCCAAATGTAAAATTTTGTAGACAGAGGTTCTTATGCATATTTATGTCTGGATTTCTATAGAACATTAGATGCATGCATAGAAATGAATACCACTTTTTTGCAGGAGGGCAACAGATTCAGTCCACTAGCCCTTACAAGCTGGAAGAAAGAAAACGATGGAAGCTGCTTCAGTCCTGAGGCTGCAGTGGCCACAGCAGCAGTTGTCACATAATGTGCTCTTAGCATGGGTGAAATAGGTCGAGTGAAGGATGACTAGTCCTTGCACAGGCCCCAAAGTGCCTCAGCACTTCACCACTCTTGTGTGTCAAGAGCACATCTCCTTTTGAATGCTGTGACATGAGTTGCTGTCACCTATGGCAGAGTTCTTGCCTCATATTGCACCAATTCCTTGTGGAAACGTCTCCCTAACTACACAGCAGCCATTTACTGGTTATTGCTGCACAGCTGGCTCTGGACACACTGAGTGGAAGAAACTACATGATGAAGAACTGCTGATGAGAAAAGGAAGAGAGAAAACCATTTCAACTGAACAACACTCCTTTTCTCCTTTCATCCCACTCTGCTGCACTCAGCCTATTTCCTTTCCCTGACATCCCATGAGGAATGGAAATGCTTACACTTATCAATTTTTACTGTATAGGAAGGTGGAGTGCATCAAAATGGTGGAAACCAATGCATGATCTGAGCTAGAGCACAGCCCTCAGTCTCCAGAACTCCAGGAATAAAAACAAAGATAAGGAAGCAGCACAGAAAAAAATATGGCAGTTAAAAGCCAGGAAGGATTAAGGACACGGCTGCAATTCTAGCAGAATGATTGCTTGGTCATAAGCTTCTGGGATCTTTTATAGAATCCAGGATAAGTTTAGAAAGAAATCTAATTATGAGGCTGTTAACAAGCCTAGATATAAGCTAAGTTCAGCTGTAAACCAAAACAGCTGAAGTGCTTTCGCTACCATGTCACTAATTGGTCATTTGGACCACTGGGATTAACAGGATTGACACAGTGAAAATGAAAGGTTTTGTAAGTCACTGATAAGTAGGGAGGAGCTCATGGAAAAGCTGTTTGCCACTAGTTTGGCAGGTTCAGAATATTAGTTGTGGCCCTGCAGCAGAAAGCAAAATGCCACACTGAGTTAGCAATGTATTTCTGATATGTGTTTCCACAGAAATTCAGTGTAGAGGACTGCTAAGAAATGTGATGAACTGACTACAAGGACGCTTTGGCTCTCCATGTCAGTTCAAGACAGCAATATTTTATCATAGAGAAGAACTTCAATTTCATACTTGACTGAAAGCCAGAGTACAAAGTCCCCAAAGAAATGCCTTTTTTGGATTATGTCAGTCTGAGTGGCCAGCATGTATTAAAATTACATGTGTCAGAAATGGCTGTGCTGCATATGCTTAGTTGGTGCTCACCAAACAACTTTCCAGCCTGCCATCGTGGGATAGCAAAACTGAGAAGAAATCATTATAAAGTGTGAACCTGATAATCTGAGAACATACTGGCCTTATTAGTTACAAGAAGATCCTGCCTGCTGAGCAATCTCTGCAAACTGTCAAACATCACCAGACATGACAGCCCTTGCTTGGCTCTGGGATACTATTTACACTGTAACCTATTTGCCCAGGGTTCTGCAGATAATGGAATTGAAACAAACACTGCAGTAAATGAACCTGTCTCACAGGATGGCATCAGAATGGATTTCCACACAAAATACAGGTATTATTATGGAAATTGCATTTTGACAATTTGAAACAAGAAACACTTTGAGAATATTTGGAATAAGTTTTCTAAAATTATTTTTCTTGGGTAGGAAAAATATACCAATGGAACAGCAAGGATAAAAATGAATGCATATTTTGTGTCAAGTCATCAGATAAATGTATTAAAAATTACTGCATAATGAAATACAAATCCTAGATAACATGTCAGGCACCATTTCTGAAAAAAATCTAGTGGCATAGTTAGTCTTTATACACTCTCAAGTGTGCATTTGAAACTGGGGATAAATAGGGTATAAATAATACTCAGGCTTATATTCAAATATGGCAATGCCATCATTTGCCACAGTCATTGCTTCAGTTCTGCTTCAGTGAAGACCTCTCCTAGAGTTCCCTCAGTTACTCTTATTTTCATGTAAATATGAGCAAGAAATGTCCTTTTTCCTCATCTCACAAATCCACAGTCCTGGAAGTCTGATGAGTAGTAGTGCAATTGCTGCCCTGCACACAGGCAATGCCTGTGCACCACCTCCGCATCTGAGTAAAGCTGTCAGCCACACCTTATTCCCGTGGGGAGAAAGGTACTGATTTTCAGCATCAAGATCCAAGTGACACTGCTTTACTTCACCATCTGCACATTAATCACCAGCTTGCTTTCATGCACCAAATCAGCCTCCATCAGTTCCTATTATTGCAAGATGAGAGATATTAAAAAGCCAAATGTGAGAATCTATTGATACAGAAGATTCTCTGGTGTTGTATCTGAGAGACTGGTCATGAGGTCCTGAAAGCTGAGATAAGGCAAAAATTGCTCACTGGATATGATGCAGGTGAATTACATCTCTGAAAGTTAGACATTATTCAGAGGTAACATAAAGCAACCCTTACAAAAAGACCAAGAGAAAAAGAAAATAGATTAGATGTAAGACTTAAAAGACATGTTTCTGTGTGGTCCAGTTTTAGGGATTATTCCTAAGTGCATTTTATGGATGCTCAAAAAAAAAATAGTAAAAAAATAAAAGTAAATAAATCAATGAACGTTGAATTAGAAGATTAACCTTAAAATAGTGTAAAGTGGATGAATAATGGAAGATTTTTGGTCCTACAGAAAAACAACAGCAGGGAAGAATCACACATTGATACAGCACTTTACAGTGTCTAACACTGGGAAGGAAATCAAGAGAAATTACTGGCATCTGAACTACATTTGTTTTTATTTTCATTTAAAGAATGAGAACTGTTACATGGAAGACAGTTTCTCAACAAAGCATAATTACTTTTTTTTTTTGCAGGAGCTGGGTAAATTGGGGAAAGAAGGATGATTTTTTTTTTAAGCTCCTACAGACAAAAGAAGGAAAAATTGCTGATTCATACCTCTGGGAAAATGAACTAAGTACATTTGTGAATTAAAGTAACTGAAATCTTATTGGTTAAACTCCATTCTTCAGTAGGAACAGGATTAAGGTTTAAAAATTAATAAGGAAAGGACTATTTAGTTACAAATAACTTGTTTCACAGTGTTTACACAGATGAAGATTAATCCTGCATTCACTTTTTACTACAACACTTGTGCTTTAAAGTCCTCCATATCAGGTGACCCCCTTCTAAAAACTAAGTCAAGGATCTGTGTCCACAAAATGGCTTTTGTCTCTGGGCCCAGAGACTTCTTTCAAGCAGCAGTATTTCTATCATAGAAACAAAAACCCACAGTTCCTTCCAAAAGCAGTCAAAAGATGTATGGGTCTCCCAAGTGATTCAGATGTCACATGTACAGTCCTTCTCCCAGTGAGATGGTGTCCTGTCTAGTCACTTTGTAGGGAGTTTAGTTAAACTACTACTTAAAAGTTTTCAATTACATTTGTGAAGTTCAATGATAGGATAAATCAAGGCTTGGGTTCAATGCAATAAAATATAAAGTCTTGAGCTAAGCATCTAGGCTACCTATGAGGAAATTAAGAGATCTCATAAATTGACTGAATTGACTAAATTGACCAATTATGATTATTAATTGGCACACACCTTCAGTAAGCAAAAGAGAATTCAGAGAAAAAAGCCTGAACTTACACTTAAGATAGCTTATTAGTTATCACTGGAAATGCCTCTTTCCACTAAGAATTCACAGTCTTAAGTTTTAGAAATAGGTCCTTCTGTCTCTCATTCTCTTATTTTAGAAGTCTTAGATTATATTTATATCCCTTCACCTTTTTTTTTTTAATTTTCATTTAGCTGTACCACTTTTCATCATGGAAAGCTGCTAAAATTTGTATAAGAACTGAATATAATTTTTCCTACTTTAAGGTATTCAAGCCTTAATATCTTATTTTTTAGGTTAACTGTAGAAACCAGGAACTGAATCATAACACTTGGAGAGAAAAACACCTTGAATTTGCTCTTTTTTTCAGTCCATTTAAATATTCATTGGGCCAGACAAGGAGAAGAAAAACATCAATAGGATTATATTTGTTCCTGTAAGTATAGTTTGCACCCATAAGATAGACTAAAAGAATGAAAAAGCCCTCCAAACGGAATGACTTCATATATGCTGACTAGAACTATCAGTTCCTAAGCATTATCAAGGGGACACAACACTCCTTTTTAAAAGAAATCACACACCACCTCCCAGCAGTAGACAGACCCCATGTTTTTTTGAGCAATAGCCAGCTTGGAAGTAAGAAACCACCTCATTCCCTTCTTCCTCTACAGTTCCAATTGAATGCAGAATACAGTATACAGGTCTATTGCTGACCAAGACATTATATGGTAGAAATATCCATTTGGCTATTCAACAGTCCCATCAGTGCTGCTTCCCAGATTCTTTACCACCTTCAGCCTCCTTGGACGGTGACGATGGGTAGAGTGGGAGAAAGAGAAAGATTTGAACCTGTGCAAGCACTACTAATCAACAGGCAAAGTATTAGTTTGTTATCAACACTGTTTTAGCCACAAATCCAAAACACAGAACTATATAGGTCCCTATGAAAAAAATTAACTGCATCACAACCAGAGTCAATACAGAGATATTATAGTAAAAAGTAACTCTTGTGGTTCTTGAAAATTAAGTATTCATTAATTGCTCACCCATTAAAAAAGCAGCACAATTCTCCTTTGCTCCTTCAGCTGAAAGTGCCATGCTGGTAGACTAAATATTGGGTTTTTTCCCTTTGGCCCACTGCCTAGCTATGTATTCTCTGCTAATAAATCAGGCATAATAGTAAGCTATTAATATCAGCAAAGCTGACATAAGTCACCTTAAGTCCTGATTCAAATAAAAAAGTACTATGCTTCGTACCAGACCATTAAGAAAGAACAATGTCATGGGAAAGATTAGAAGCAGTTAATTCTTTCCAAAATGTAACTCAGGAATTTTGCCTTCAGAAATTAATTTCTTTATAAGAAAATAAGACACCGAAGTGGTCAAAATATGTTTAGTGGTGGGTGGATGTTAAACTCTCCTCCTCAAGTTGTCCTACTTCCCATGACCTAGTTACATATTCATGGTAGGTGGGAGGCAAAGCAAAAAAGAATAAACAGACTGTCATACAGAGCACAGTCAGATGTTCTCCAGCAACTTGGAATTTGCAAATTTTCTACAGTGTAAGACTATAGTGTTAGGGAAAGGAAAGAATTATCAAACCAATGCAAACAGCAACTTGTGTTCAAACCAGTTTTCCTTAAGTCTTCTTAGATCTCAGAATACCCACAAGAGCAAATGAAAATCTATGCAAATAATAATTACCTCTAAAATGCTTTCCAGCAACTAGATTACAACACAGTGTCACAATTCTTGAATAATCATTTGCTCTGTGCAATAGCATGCATGGCATTTTCTATCTAGTATCATTAAACACAAACCTTGTTAAAACTATTTTAAAAGAAGTATATCAATAATTTCCAAGAAAGGTAGATAAGGATTGATTTATTGCATCAAAGATGGACTAATACAGAAAGTAGAAGTATGAATTATACTTCCAAGCTTCAATAGGTTCTGTGAAAAATTATACTTAATGCTAAATTTTATTATAATACCCTCTGACCATTTGCCCAACTTCTCCAGAGAGAGCTACTTCAGCTTTACATAATGTTCATTCTTTCATGCCTAAAAAAAATTCCTGAGGGACACATTTAAATGAATAAATGAATTAGAATTTATAGAGAGAAATGTTCATAAACATGATGGGCCTAAGAATAATGAATAAGGGATAAAAAATTTATGGCATTTCATTTTGTCACACACTGTCAAACTGTGACAATAACAGATTTGCTTATTTCCATGCAAACACAAATCAAAATATGACAAGACTGAAACAAACAACCAGCTGAGGCAAGGCACAGCAATCATTCTGCTGGTGGAAATAATTTTAAACCTGGCAACAAATAGCAGATGTAGCCATTCAAATAATAACATTTTATTCATTCCTCATTATCAATCACTCTTATTTTTCATTTGCCTTCCCCTAGAGTAATAGATTTTAGTGGCCAAAGAAGTTCACATTAATGTGGATTTATCTACTAAAATAGCACTACTCAAGGAACTTCATCCACTTATTCTAGGTAGTCATTGATGACATCTGCCTTTTCATTACAGCATTTCCCCAAAAACAGGTGTAAATGGGGAGTTGGATACGTATTCTATTATTCTCTCAAGGTATTAAATACTAGCCAGTTTTCAACCTGAAGCTCTATAGCTACATTAATCTGACCTCACACCATAATTAGGAATGGACCTTCCTAGTGCAGGTTAGTTATTGCATCCAGCTCAGTCTGTACCTACATAACATACTGTTCTGTGCCTCTCTGCTGAATTAGCCACCTATCTTACAGCTTCTAGCTACAGGTGGAAAGAGCAGGTTTTCACCCATATCATAAACTCTTAGCTGCTTTTCAGTCACTGATGGAGTCTACTATAAATTGGAAGTTGTGAATTCTTCTCACAATTGAAAATATACTTCATCTCCAGTCTGAGAGTGGACATGTTTTCAGCTTCAAGGCACTGAGTTTTTCTATAACTTTCTCACTAACCTCATCCATCTATCTATCTATCCTTTAATTTTTCCTTAAGTATACTAAAAAGATACTTAAAAAAAGATACTTTTTATGCTAAAAGTTCCTTTAGCATCTCACATCAACTACCATCAGCTGGCTGAAGCCCTGCTACCCTCAGACTGTGATTCCAGTCCCCAAAAACCCTTAGAAATCTTCTGTGTGCCTTTTCACTTGGTAAAATCTCGGCACAAGTATCTTGTCTCATAGAAAAACTACTCTTTTGTCATGCTTCCTGTAAAAAACTTAGGATGCTGATCTTACATTCCTTCCCTATTTCTTTCCCTGAGTCTACCTGCTGTCTCTTATTCTCAAAAGAGTAAATAAGCCTTCTGTCAGGTCTGAGCTGCCCCAGACAGATTGGTTTGGGTCATCTTTTTAAAGCTTAATAGGACTATATATGTATTAGGCTGCATTAAGGCAATATATACTTAACCAGCATCTACAAAGTTATTACAATAGTGGTTTTAGTAGAAACACCACCTATTCCATCTAGTCTAAGTAAGCAGTGACTTAAAACTTCAGGATACATGAAATAAAACCAACAACTTCAATACATATCAACTATGTCAAATATGTACTGCACCTGAATTATTACTATTATCTTTGTAGAAGTTTCCTTATGAAACATAAGAAACAGCATCGATATTATTTTTCTATCTATATTCATGCTACTTTGGGATTAGAAATAATTTGTCTGTGTCAGTCTGTGAGGGCCTGAGTTTTTATCTATTTACATGTATTTAAAGCTGAAAC
>VXBI01002990.1:0-124492 GCA_013397375.1 Toxostoma redivivum | reverse complement strand
TGGTCCCCTTCCTTTTTCCGGCTCCCTTTTTTTTTTATCATCCACCCCCACCCCCTTCCGGTGAGAGGCAATTAACTTGTAGCCCGGAGTGATTAGCATAAGAGTAGGGAAAAATTCCACAGAAAATAAATGAAATTATTCAACCCCCAACAAGGGCTTTCTGCTAAGATGCTGCAATCAAAACAAGAATGCAGTTAAGCAGTTTCCCTTTTGCTCTCTATTTGGTTCTATTAAATCATCTCTAGCAGATTTGACTCAGCAGGCATTAAACCAAATATTTTGCCTCTGAAACAGGAAAATTTGCACCTACTAGGGGATATTTTCAACACAATCTCTTGCAGGGAGCAAAGTCCTCTACCCTCAAAGGCTGGATATTACCCTCACTAGCAAATTATTTCAGGCTTGCTATTTGATAATAACAAGTTATTTTGTTTGAAACTTTGTTAAAGAAACTAATCTATATTTAAAAAAAAAACCACAAGGGAGAACAGCACTTTTGAGAAAATACAGTCTCCTTAGAGGAAGCAGAAAGGGTCTGCCCCGGGTAAAGGTAAATTATTACAGTTTTGCACCTACAGTAAAAAGATTTTGCATTAGCAATCTACAAGTCATCCAATTCTGTTGACACCAATTTTACTTATTAACATAAATAACTACACAGGAAAACAGTTTTCTGTGCCAAGAACTGGTGTAAACACTTTACATTATATAATAGTTATCCTTACTTTCTGAGGAACAAACTCAGAAATCATCCTGTCATTTTTAAGTCTTTGACAATGAATTTCAGTTATTTTAATATGTCTTTTCTGATTTTTCTCCTTAGCTTACTATAGAATTGTAGCACTCTCAAATGAGGTGCTCAAAAGTTTTGCAGTATTAGTTTCCTGAGAAGCAGGTGCTGGGCACAGACATAAGTGTCAATCTCAGAATAAGATCACAGTTTTTTAAAAATGCAGTTTTGGGCAAACAAACACAACATTTCCAAAAATCAAAATTAATATTCTTGTCATGCTGTTCTTTATTTTAAACAGTTGGAAAACAAATTATTTTTCCTCAATTATCTTTTTTGAAAACAAGAGCACCATCACAAACTAGTGACAAAATCTTGTGGAACCTGCTTGCAGTAACCTGTCGGAGTCTAAGACATCCCTTTGGGAGTCCAGAGTTGCTGAGACCCTGGTCAGGGGGCTCTGAGACCCTGGAATGATGTCCAAAACATCTGTGGGTTTGATTATAGCCCTTGAAACAAATTATCAGCTTTATATGAGAACTTAAAAGTCACAGAAGTAGTGTTATCATAAAGTGAAAATATAGATTTTAGGATTTTTGGGAATAGGGATTTTAGAACACAAGATGGAGGAAAAAGCACGTGTTTGGTCTTTCTTTGTTCTTCAGCTCCATTTTCTATTTTGGAGTTGGCACTTCTGGATTGGTTTAGAGTAGAAGTTCACTGTCTAACATAGATGATAGTAATTGGGAAATAATTGTAAACATCATGTACGTAGTTTTTAGTATAAAAAGATAACACCGCCCTGAAGGGGAGAGAGTGTGCCATGGCTGCCCTGCAAGACAGACCTCGCTGGGCTGAGAGAAAATATTACAGATAAGAAAATAATAAACAGCCTTGAAACCAAGAAAACTAAAAAGCTCAGTATTATTCCACCTTGGGCACATGAACTGCCAGACAAGAACTTTTACACATCTTGGGGGAAAAAACCAAAACAGATTCCAAGAGTAACCAACTCTTGCACAGCCTCTTTTCTACCTCTAATAATCTGATTTTGACTTTGAAGAGTCATGCAGCAACAGCTGAGCACATTTTCAAGTCATCTACCCAGTCTTGAATCCACTCTGCATTACCATAATCTGATCTCAGAACCAGACAGTGATGTCAATGAAGTTCTCTTATGACTATCACTGACTTACAAAAATAGCAATGCACAATATAAAGATGAGATCTTCCCTTTCCACTGTTCCTTATTTTATTTCCCACGGCATATTCCTCAAACCTTTCATTTATAAAGAGTCTTGTATCTCCTAGTTCTCTGTTACATCTCTGCTTTTTCTCATTTATCATGTAGTTATTTCTCTCCTTATCTCCCCAGCTTCTCAAGACTTCAGTATCTCATTAAAACAAAATTTAAACTGTTAACCTCCCTATTCTCAGTAGTTTGTCAAGGTCTTTGAAGGACACAACAATGCAATCACATACCCATCAACTCTTAGAAATGTGTAATAGCTTTTTAGGAATGTTGAATATTTAAAACAGCAGCAGGCAATGCAATTCTTCTCTTGTCTCCAGCCTCATCTAAACAGTCCTAGAGCACAAAGTATGTTCTAGACTCAGGGACAGAGGCAGTAGAGGAACTTTAAAGTGAATACAAGTATGACAACAAGACTGGGTTTACTTTGCCATTCAGCACAATGCCCAATAAGTCAAAGTTAATTTCTGAACTGTATTTGCATAACACTCATAGAAGAGACTGTGATGTACAAACCATATTTCCATGGAGAGGATGCTAAGTTGCACCTTTCAGTGAAACTGTCTGTCTGGAAGAGACTAAGACATCCCTTCTCCACCACAATGTATAAGGCACATTCTCACACTGTCCCTCTGTCATGATGGACAAACTCCTCTGTGCTGGCTCGCTGATCAAGTTGTAGAGATGCTGATGACCCAGTCCAAAATCAGGCTGGTTTGCAGTATAATCTTTTAAGACTCTATTCCAGGACTTCACATGATGGAGTTTTTGTTACCACTTTCTTGCTAAATTCTGCCAAGCTGTGCAAAGTCTGCTCTTAGGTTTGGTCCCTATGTCTCGAGGCAGAAATCACTACAGGAAAGAAAAGCATTAAACAGTCACTATGGGAGAAAAAAAAAAGCATTAGGCAGAGAGCAAATAGGACAAAGAACAGATTGAGAACTTATCTTCCTAATAAAAAATTGAAACAAATATTAGAAATTAAGATCTAGGAGCTTTCAAAGGGTAAAAACAAAGTCAAGAATAATAGCCAGTGCAAATTTTTGAAGTATAAAAATGGAAAGTAAATTTAAATTACTTTGAATAAAATTACATTTCAGTTAACAAAGGGAACTGAATGAGACAAGTATAACTTCAGTTTAATAAGACATTTTACACAATGTGTCACAAAATTAGACTTAAAGAATTAAACAAAATTACACAAAAAAAGTATACTATAGTCTATGTAGTGGTTCAAAGACACTTGGTGTAAGGTAGTTTTAAACGAAAGAACATTATTTTATGTAGTAATTATGTCAAGACAGAAATGACTAGCACTACCACAAGTCTCTTACTAAAAACTTTTTGTACCTTCTGTCAGTAGACTTCCCTCAGGCAACTCCACACAGCACTGACTCCTTTTCTCACAAGTTTTCTTCCTTCTGCATAACTGGCTAACCCCAACCCGTTCCTTACCCCCCTCACAGCAAGCATGCTCCACCCCAAACTACAGCAGACTATGGTTCCTAAACTGCAACTATCAACCAGCTAGCCCACTCTTTTATAACATCCATCCTCATTGGACAGGGAAGGCTGTTTTCACTCCTTGGTAATCAATACAGCTGTAATTCATTGAGGAAAATCGCCTTCTGCCATGTTCTTACAAACTATCTTCCCACAGTTTTAGGTGAGTTCTCTTGTACCTCTGAAGTTTGTAAATAGGTCCATTCTGATTTAGTGATTCTATACTCCTGCTCAAAGAGGAGGAAAGATTGCATACTAATTATTGTTACAGGTAATAATTAACTAAACAAACTTGTAAGTATAGTGAAGGGGAAAATACATTAAGGAATATTATCCATTTAAGAGTGCTAGTGAAATAAAACAGAAGATATAATTACCCTAGAGACAGATTCTCCATAGGAATAATATTGATAATAAAACCAAAATAAAATTTCACTTTCTAGAGAAAATTAAAAAGGAAGGATTTTGAAGCTAATGCAGGAACAAATATGGTGTTCAGGATGTTTGGCTAATACTTTCCCACTGAGAAATCAACTCAGACTTAGCTGCCTAAGAGGCCTTGATCTTTTCACATCCTTGCTCCAGCACCTTTTTTCCTAAAGCTGAGCTTGTTAGTGACAGACATCCTTCCCCAAGAAAAGTTTCTTATATCTTTCCTGCTACTTTTATGCGAAATACTCTTCCAGGCACTGAAACACAAGTCCTTAGTAGACTGACAAAATATAGCCAATTGTTTTCTGGCATGGCTGGCACTCTTGCTTTGCCCTGTGTTTTCCCTTGGAACACAGGAACTACTTCTGGCAGTTCAAAAATCATTTGTTTTTGGAATATAAAATTAGGGATCTGGCTGTCTTCACCTATTGACTGACTTTGTCCGTAACTATTCTCCAGTGATTAGTTTACTGTGAGGAAAAACCATTATCTTCTGCCTGGAAGCACTATGTTAAATAAGTCATAGTTTAAGTACATTGAATCATACATTTCATATAAAACTTACTAGTCCGCCACTCACATGCTACTCAGCCACACAAAAAAGATTAAGTGCCTTTGGTTCATTAGCGATTCTTGTATCAAATGTGAACTCTTATCCAGTCTCTGATTGTTTCTATGAAACTAATCTTAAGTGCAAGTCATTTAAATTCACACATTCTGAATTAAACCCTCCAGACAGATATTGCTATCAGGTAGATGGTCAGAGCTAACCCAAATCTAAGTGTAAGTTACCCTACTCTCACACTTTTCAGGTCCAAACAGACGTAGTGGTTCTTCTATCATATTTTCTGAATCTCTATCCTACTTGTAAACACATATTTACCTTGGAAAGCTTCCTACCTGGCTGGGAGAGAGTCCGGAAATATGCTTTCCCTATTGTGGTTTAAAATCCTTCATGCCCTCTGATGCTTCTACTCTGAGTAATATAGTCCACATTTTGCCTAGAAGTAGTCTTTTAAAAACTCAGATCAATACAGCCTAGATCTGCCCTGTACTCTATTAAAATTTGACAAATATTTCAGTCAGCAGCTGCAATCAGCAAAGTGCACTGAAATTAATACCTGAAAATATCTGGAAATATGTATAGCAAATTGTAAGTTATACAGAGAAATAAAATTTGTATTCATGGGAAAAGGGGATACTCCAGTTTCCTTTTAGCATCTGTAACTACTGTGTGGTGCATTTCAGCATATTTCAAGAAAGAATATTTTCATAACCACATATTACTTCTGAAGTTTCCTTCTCTGTGGGACCATACTGATACCTAGCCTATGTTATGAAGTGTAAAACATTTGTTTGTGCTATTTGAAAAAAAAGTCAAATATCTGCCTTTAAAACATCTGTGGACAACCTAACTTCTGTGTATACTATTTTCCTGCTTCAGGAATTGGGTATCCAAAAGTACCAACCTCAGTTTCTCAGTCCTTATTTTTAGTTACTTACCTTAGCCTTTACACAAACTGGACATCATTGTAGACATCTGCTTTAACCATAGTTCGGTACATACATTGAGTGCAAATGTAAATTTTTTAATCTTCCCACTGACAAATATTTTTTCCCTTTCTTGCCCATTAAGTCACTGCAGTGCATGTGAGAGAAATGCACTTGAATATCTTGTCTCCTGTTCCAGCTACACCATTTTCATTGTGTATATTGTACCTATAGTAGTTTATCTTTAACCAAAACTCCTTGGGGTTTTCTGGTCATGCTTATCTACTTTCTTCTGGAATAAAAGCTAATTTATGTAAACCAGTACTTTTATCCCTAAAATTACTTAGATTTTTCTAAAACACAAAGTGAGCACAACTAAGATTTAAGTTCAAGGAAAACTCTTGAAGTATAAATGTTTATAAATGTGTAAATTTGTCTAGGGCTCTCTATCAGACATTGCTTATTAATAAAGCATAAAAATTATTTGGCATCAAAAATGTCTCACAATATTTCCTCCACTGAGGTTAATAATTATATTTTCATGTATTCATATACATTGCCTTGACTAAAATATAAATGAATGGTTTCTCTTGTCTTTTTTATTTCTCTTTGGTCACCCAAGAATGTTGTAATATAACTCTTGTAGTCATAACTCTTTTAATTTCTCCCATAGAGTAAGTGAAGATTGTTTAAACTCATAGATGATGGGATGAACTGGATCTTCAGTTCTCCGTTGTTAGGATAAGTGTCTCTTGAAAAGCATTGTCTGGCTTTTCCTCAGCACATGACTCCTTTTTCTGAATTCATCTTCATGACCTATGTGCCTACTCTTAGTGCTTGCTGCAATGTACCAGTTTCCATATTAAAATAATGAATGTCCAATTTTCCCAGAGGTGAACAGTCCATTCATCTTCTGTCACAAAGATTATGTGAAGGGTTTCATCAAAGCTATCAACAACCTCCTGTCTATGCTATATGTACTTTTGATGCTTGCAATTCTGACCAGCATATGTCAGATCAGGTCCTCTCACCTTTTCCCAGGAGCTTCTGGTTGTGCTCTGTTTTAAAATGGATGGTGGCTTTGTCTTATGCTTGTTAGAATTTGATGAGCAGCAACAATCATAAAAACCTGGTTCAAATCTTCTCCCCAAGTGTTAATTTCTAGTTTAAGGTTTTGTTCCNCTGCGCGGGACCGGCTCTGCCCACAGCACCGGGAACTGAGCTCGGGAAAAAGGAGCCTGTGGTCAAAGGGGACTAAAATTGAGCTGTACTGTTCTGTTTTGTTGTCAATTTCTAAAGTTGTTGTTGTTTTTATGCTGTTTGCCTGGTTAGATATATTACTAAAGAACTGTTATTCCTATCCCCATATCTTCTGCCTGAAAGTGTCTGATTTCAAATTATAGTGATTGAAAAGGAGGGCATTGCGGTCTCCATCTCAGGAAAAAGGGCTCTTGCCTTTCCTTAGCAAATACCTGTCTCTCAAACCGAGACAGTTCCTAATATGGTTCGGAATTTATCAAAATCCTACAGTGACAAATCTCGAAAATGCGGGATTTCTTTGTATTCTGTTGTTAAAAATATGTAACCCAGAAGTTTCATTTTTAACTACAGTGCATCATTGTTCACATTTGAATAACAAAAAATCGAATTTAAGTCAAGCAGAGAAATGTGAGCATGAAAAAGGAAATTAAAAGCAGTTGTTTTAAAGGATGTTATGAAACATGAAACCACCTTCAAATTATCTGTTACTGTGCTAACTTGAAATGCTGCTTGAAACTCTTCTACTTATCTTTCTTATTTCCAGGAATTTTATCTTTGATGAAGCCAGGACTGATGAAACATCTTCTATGTTCATATTAATTTACATACTCATAGTAACCTGTACTAGTCAGTTATTCTGGTTATTCTGGTAATAAATTTCTTGTAAATAAATTCTTCAGTGCAGGCAGTATAAATTAGAACAGCATAAGAAAAATTTGGTTTCTGTAGACCCTCCCCAAATGTCAGTGGCAACTACAAAGGATATTTTGATTTGCAGATGTATTGTAACTGCAAAATACTATTGAATAAATAGGAAAATTAAAGTAAAGGGAGTCATTTTGTCAAGTGATTGATGTTTCTGCTTTTACAGTAAGTCACAGGAAAGTAGTTACCAATATCATCCATAGAGCTGCTTTTAAAATTAAAATCTCCTATTACAGTCAGTATTATCCTTTCCACTCAACCATGCGTTTTATCAGCATGCCCTTGCCTCATACAGAACTTTGCTAAGAGAACAGTTTTCTTTATCCTCTACTCAAAGAAGTACTAAGAAGGTGTAATGATTTCAGGTTACTTAGCAACACAGGCAATAAACATCTCTCTTTAAAGATGACAGTCCCCTTCCTAAGAAACTTCCTATCTCAGTTTACTGCACTGGGGTTTGAGGGGCTGGATTCTTCTCTGTAAGACAGCATCCAACAGTCAATGACACTACTTTAGATATTGAATTTATCATAGGAGAAGAAAATAAAACTTTAGAAAGCAAAATGCCTTAATGGCTTTCAGTCCAGAGGCATTTCCCTAGCTTTTCCATATTACTATCAAACTGATGGAATGGTGGTTGAGGAAGCAGACAACTGAATGACAGCTTTCAGGGGAGCTGTACTGTAAGTTAGTGCTGTCAGCTGTTCCACAGCAGTGCTCAGAGTGGTGTCTCCTAAGGATGCCGTCCCACAAAATAGCTGTGCTAGGCCCCAGCACTACAAGGAACATGAAGCAACTTACCTGCTTGATATCAAACTACCTCTGTGTTTCTCTGCTGCAAAAATCTGTAAATACTGTGTCATTGCTGATGTGCTGTGAACTCATAACACACAACTTGAACTCACAACAGGTGACTTCCTAGTAACTTGTTTTATAGCCTTGGCCATAGCTTTGTCATTTACTTATCTTGTGTATACTGTGTTCACATAAATAAACTTAAGCACTAGTTGTCAGAAAAATACTGAAAAAGTGTAGCTGTTAGGTTAGGGTATATTAATCCTTTACATGCGACAGAGAAAAGAGACACAGTTACATGGTCATCCTCAGGATAGAAGGAGATGAGTTTATTCAGAAACTCACTGTTTAAATAGCATGACTCGCAACTCCAAGATCAAAATAAAGATGATTGGTGCAGGGAGAAGACACCCCATTCCTAGGACCTGATCACATACCAAGACAGGTGTCCTACTTTTGTTGTTAATTCCTCTCTATTTTGACCAAGTTATCATCCTGGGAGGAATCTTCCCTGGCCTTCAGCTATACCAGCTTATCAGCCTGGGAATGGTTCTGAGAAGCAGGAGAAATCCAGGCCCGAGAAAGAATGCTTGAGCTGTAATTTCCAGCTCTCTAAATGTGTCTGTCCACAAACAGTAAGTTAAACTAGAACAATATCTCTTTAGTTCTAACACCATCTGTGACTGAAATATTCCTGCTTAGTTCCAGTTATATGTCAGCAAAAATTACAGGGACAGTGCCAGTTCCGGATCAAATATTTATACCATTTTATCCAAGTTCACTTTGTTTTCTTGGGGCAAAATTAATTTTAATCTGGGACATAGTATTTAGAAATAAGAGAAAACAAGATCAGAGAAAGATATGTAAAAAGAAAACCTGTCATTCTTAAGGGGGAAAAAAACGTGAAACTATCCTTACAGATGCAGTCCCCACAAAAGTCATCAAGAGAAAACCAGAAGATCCCATTCTTCTAAAGTCCTTTTTGTCTTTGCTATCTCTGATTCAGCTTTGGAATTGATTATGACAGGTTTTATAACTACAATATTTTAAGGCTAAAAATAGAATGGGAGACTGTTCTATCATTTGTATTGCTGAAGTCTTTGGTGCTTTATTAATGAAATATTGATAAAACAAAATTTCTTGTAACTCTAGTAACTTCAGAACATAATTGAATATTTACTTTTTCTCTCCTATGTCATGACACTGCAAAAAACATATGAGTCTGGTTTTGTAAATTTTGCTTGGTTTAACTTGGGGTTTTTTTAATTATAGTGGCTGCAAACAAGTCGACAACAGTATAAACTCAACCATTATGATTTCTATGGTCAATGTCAGAAATTGCATCATTCTGAAAATAATCCTGGCAAAATTGCACTAGATATTTTTCACACTCCTGCTGCATGGCTTATCTACAGATAGTCATTGCTACTGATCAAAGATCCCATGCAGCAGCGTCAGTGCTGGGCACATATGGAGAAGAAAGAATGCAATTTAACATTCACATTTGGCACTCTCTGTAGGATTAATCTGATTTGCAAAGGGGGCAGACAAGAAATGCAGCTGTTAATAAAGATGATTCACTACGGTAGATGATCTTTGAAGCCTGCACTTAAAAACATCAGATCTGCTTGTGTCTCTGAATTCTGCTACTATTTTTAAAAATTTGTGGCAAGTAAGTAAGCTATTAAGATGTAATAATAACCCAATAATTCAAATACATTTACACCTCAAAACCTAGATATATTCCCTTGATTCCCTTGATTTGCAGAAAGCTTTCAGTAGAAAAAATATTGATGTAGTCTAGATTTAGACTTGTTTGGATAACATCCAGCACCCTGGATTTCTAGTTAAAGATTCCACTGCTCTGTTTGATCAGATTTCACAGGATGAGGTTAAAGACCTGATTTCAATTCTTTAAATTACCAATGGTCCCCAAAAAGAAATGGCTTTGGGTTTATTTTCTATGAAAATATTTAGATCTCTCAGCCAAAAGAAAAATCTATGAAATACTGCAATTATGGCTTTAAAGAGAAGTTCAATGGCCTTTGAATAAATAGAAATAAAATGGACCTGAGGAACATCAAAACAGTTTTCTTCCTATATGGTAATCACAGGACTTAGTGTGATATTCAGTTGACAGTAAGGGGTAGATAAACTTTAATGACTAAGAGATCTGTGCAAAGAAGAATACTGAAAAATTAACATTGTTCAGAAGACTAAATGGAGATAAGATTTCCCAGATCCATGCTATCTGGGAAAAATACGACTCTACACTTTTTTTTTTTTTTCAGATCAATATACAAAACTGCTTAGTACTCTAATTTCATCTTCCTTAACAATTAAGTTGTGGCTGATCAAGAAATCCCCCAACATAGTTTGAATCAGACTCCAGCCCAATGGTAGCAACTAAGGTGTACACTAATCCCGGATTAATTTGTGGAAAAACAATGCAGCATTTCTGGTGTTTGCTAAAGTCCTAAGACAATTTTTCTATGCTCTGTGTTCATTCTTTGCAAGTTAACTGCTGTCAGTCCCCATCACAGGCAAGATGCAAGGCTTTTGGATTGTGCAGGTCTGCAATTTTACCTTAGTTTGAGACTAGAGGCAACTGCAGTTCCACTGAGGCCATTGACATGGCACTTGCAAGATATTTAGCATAAGAGAAAAAAAGATTTTTGGCTGTAGAGTATTTTGTCATTCCTTTTAAGAAAGTTTCCATAAACCAGAGCAGCACCCAAGACAAAAATATGGAATATTTTTTGTGTGCTGAAAAAATTTAAACATATTCATCCACTTTGTATACTTTTTAAATTTCAGGATTTTTTAAAAATTATGTATGAGAAAAAGATAATGAAGTTTTTTTCTGAAAATCTGCACTGATTTTCATTACTTTTTGAATAGTTTAAATTAATTCCACAAGTGAACGAACCATTTTGCTGGTATTCCTGTATTCCTGCTGCTTGCTATATGCCAGCACGGTCAAACACTAACAAGTGTGCAGCCATGTCTTTTCTGAACAGAGCAGCACAGATACCTGCCATTAAGGAGCAGACATTCAGACATTTTCAACTTTTATGTATCTTTTAATATATCTAACTAAAACTCCACTTCCCCTCCCTACTTTTTCTCGTTTTTGTTTACTTTATCATTTTGCCTTTATCTTCTCTCCCAGTTTCTCATGACTCATGTAATTTTCATTACATTACCAGTTCTGAAACAGTGAGAAATCTGTCAAGGATAGATGTAAATGAGATGTAATAGAAGAACATTTGGGATTTATTTAAGCAATCTGTGTGATATTAAAGAGGTAAGGAGGAAAGAGAATGTTTGTTTAATGTATGGTAAAGACAATGCTAGACAAAGTAGAGAACAATATATAAAGACAATTTACTCCTTCTGAATATGGTCTGCTCAGATTAGCATGTTCAATCAAACCTTTACTACCTATAACATTGTGCTAGCTGTGACATTTTTAAAAATGAAAAGGCAGGATTTGTTCATGAAAATCTTCTGCAGTTATTGACATTATTATTAATTCTGAAACATTTATATGCTTGGTTCTTTATTAAAGAAAGTAAAAAGCACAAATCTTGGCTTGAAGATTTGATGATGAACCTTTCTGCAGTAAATCAACTGGGTAGACTTCTGCTGATGTTGTGTCTCCACAAAAGGCCAGGAATCTGCTGCCATAGGCAGCTTGCAAGAGCAGGCCTTTCTTAAAAATCCAAAATAATAAATGAAATAAAGCATCACATTCGTTTCAAAAGAATAAAAATGAACACAGCTCCTCACACATATATTTTGACATCTCTTCATTTCAACATATATTATTTAAAAAAAAAAAATTCATATGGAAGTGAATATGCTTTTCACATCTTGAAAATTCAGTAGGGATGCTTCCACATTTTGGCAGGTTCTCATAACCCAGGAGTTTGACAGAGGCCAGTTTCCTTCATAAGAGAATTCTAATTCCTCGCAGCTGTGTAATAAACAGTCACCAAAGCACAGCCCCAGCCAGAGCCTAGCAGACACCCTCACAGCAGGAAATTATGCAGGAAAGACGTAAAAGTCTGGAGAAATCCTAGGTAGGAGAACAAGAAAGAGCATAGGACCTGAAATAAAACAAGGCAACAATCAAATGTGGAATAATTTGGCAGCAAAGACCTATCTTGCTGAATCAGATGGCAGGTCCATTACCAAAACAGACAACCTAGGAACAAATTAATCATTAAGAAGCATGTGAAATGTGTGGGCTTGAAAAGCAAAATTTGGCTATGAAGAATGTTTTGGAGTTACAGAAGCTTGAACATGAATAAAGAATAAGACTTGAGCATGAGTGAAAATAATTCCTTTGAAAGTCTTCACTAGTATGAAAAGGTTACTGCTCTTAAATAAGTATTTCTTTATTAAAGTAAAAATCACCATCACTTTTCAACACCTCTAACTGTGGTTCTAAATTATGCTTTCTAGATCCTGATAATAATGCAAACATGGTAATATTTCACTGAATTTGGCTGAAGACTAACAGAAGAAAAACCAGTGTCAAACAGAGAATTAAGAGATAACACCCAAAGAATAATATTTATTTTATGGAAGACATGCAAAGAACCAAAATACCTTCTAAATCCAACAGAAATATCAATAGATTTAAAGCAGTCTATGTAATATTGATAACTTTTCTTCAATCCTGCTTTAAATTATGCCTTGCTATATGCATAGAATAGGGAAGTTATATATATATATGAAATATGAATATTTGTGTTTGCTTCAAGTTTGGCTTTACAGTAAGAAGAAATTCAAATGAGTAGACTTGTGTCACACTGACTCAGCAATGAGCCAAGATTAGAAATATTGTTAATATTTTATTGTAAAACAATTCTATCAGACTCATCTCTTTGTTTTATATTGAATGCCTTTTTGATTTTTCATGTTGTCTTGTATACTGGCAAAGAAGCTCCTGAACAAATCATAGAATCATTAGACTCTAAGCTACTAGTAACTCCCTCTCACCATGGTAAAGGTGGTTTTCTGTCTCCCTATTAGGTATCTGCCATAGCTTTCCTGTTAAAGAAAATTATCAGGAATTCAGAGCACTTTATACCTTCAATGTGTAACCTAGTCATAAAAAATATTTACAAACTGCCTATTTGAAGGTTCTGTGTTAGAGATCACAACTACTTTGCTATAGGGAGTCTGGATGTGGAAGCCCACAGTAATAGTAATTTTACATTTCTCAAATCTCTGTGCTTTGTTGCCACAACAGCTGCATCAGCCACCTTCCATATGCAGTCCAATACACCCTAAGTCACTCTCATTCACCACGTATGACACGATCCCTCACTCAGCTTGTCCTGTAAGAGTTCAGTATATTGCTCAGGCTGGCAATCCTTGGCAATACAGAGAAATAAGCACACTGGCAGAATGGGTGCAACTATTTTCAGCAACAGTTTTAGTAACATGAACTGTCTTCTGATAGCCCTTATCTTTCTCCAGCAGTTGCACTGGAAGCTGAAGAGATTGACTTCAATTTGACACAAAATTACTGTTAATTAAAATTAAAAAAAATAAGATCCACTACTATTAACAGAACCTTCAAGTAAAATGAAATCCCTATGATTTTCCCCTTATCAAGGTACTCAAAAGCAGTTCTTTGCTTTTAATACCCCTACTCAAGAGATTTTTTTTAAAATTAAAGAAAACTATCCATTTAAAGATTGTATGTTTCTTCTTTATGGAAGAGGAGATTGTCTATGGGAATAAAGTAATTAGCTTAAAAACACCACAAATATTTGTAGGTAAGATCTTTCCTACACTATTTTGATGGCTTTTAAGGAGAATAGACTGAAAGACAGAAAGTGCACAGGCATGGTCTGATACTGTCCATACCAGCAAAATCAAGCCTATATTATAAATTATATTGCATAGGCAGTTACCTTCACTTAGTTTCAGTTTTAGAACAACAGCAAAAATATGCTAAAAGTTACTTTCTCTAGCACCACATTTTTGATTTATAATTTTTCTAACACTTAAATTTTCAGCTTTGTAATGGTTCTTTAATATTGCACTTTTAAACAGTAATGCAGTTCCTTAGGTGGAGAAGGCTTCTTAGAAAATTCTAGCTATCATGTCATACCAAACCATGTAATTCCTATCATAATACAGCCCTCAATCCTGTGTTGAATCTTTTCCATGTGATAGGCAAAATATGGAATGTTCAATTATTTTCTTTGAACTCTCCATGCTAAACAAAATTCATACACAGTAGAGCTAATTGCTATCCTTCATCAAATCATTTGCATTTTACCCTCTAGAGCTTTAATTTCAGTTAACTGGTAAAGCTATTTGAGATTTTCAAACATCCCCACTAAGCTTAACCCATCATTTTTTCAGGAGACAGGAAAAAAGTATTGTTGTACACATATATATTCCAATTTCGCATATCTATTTCCAATTTATATTTAAATCCTTTTTTCCCTTCACAAGATATTCTTAACCAGGAATTTGCACAGCAGAATAATTAAATCAATGAGAGAATTTTGGTAAACCAAAGGTAGGCTTATCTTGAATAACTCCCAGAATTACTCCAAGAGATATACAGAAGGTTCCTCTTAAAAAAGTACAAAAGCATTTCAAAAGAGTGTTACCCTAAGAATACTTGCTATGTAGAAAGTGGATATAAAGCAAAAAATCAGTAGACACTATGTATTAGCATAAAATAGTTGCTTTTGGATGCTGTGAGGAATGAGTATTTTCTGTTTCAAGTAGTTTCTTTTATCAGGTAATTCAAGAGACATATAAGTAACCTGTGGACATATAGAAGTCCTTGCAGCCAAAGAGAATAATCATCTTCACAATTACTATGATTCACATTAGATTCAGGGTATCTCTTGACTTTCTCATGGACATACTTTCATCTTATTTTTGTCAGCTGAGTACATGCAGTGATTTTTGGCTGTCATTAACAAGTCAGGTCAAGAAAGCAGTTGTCAGGTTTATGTTTCCTGACAATTTTCATTTCTCTCCTCATTGAAAGACAGGTCTTCTTGCTTAGACAAAAGCGTTTCTGTATTTTCTATCAAGGTCTTTTGTACTTGAGATATTTAATCTAAAATTAAAACATTCAATATTTGACAATCTTATCAGAAACCTTCTCAAGCCCTGTGTTTACCCAAGATGTAAATCAAGGTGATTTTGATTTTAAATCAATTTTGAGCTTTTAACTGGCACTATATTTTACAGTAATTTTTCATCATTCAGGAAACATCACATCTGCCACTCTGGTAGAAATGTTTTCTTGGTGCATTTCACCCTCCTTCACCCTTTTAATATAGTCACACCTGGCCACTGGCCATATAATTTTACAGACAATCCATAACTTACCTAATATGAAGGAAGCAAAAATAAATGCAGCTACTAGATTTGCTGTGTGTTATTAAAAACAATTCTAGTAATTGCAATCAGGGGAGGAACTAAAAACCTTTAGCATCCTTTTAATAACTGGTAGTCTGCTATCTACAAAAATCATCCCTTAAAAAAACAAAACCAAAAAAAACCCTTATAACTAAAGTGAGATTTCCAACTAAAATGGGATTTCAAAATCAGTATTTTTGTGGAAGGAGAATTATTAATGTGGAGAAAGGAGGACAGAGAAGTAAACTCTGCACAAAAATGTCTCCCACACGATTCAGTTAAGCACATTTTTCCCAGTGCAGAACATCTGAACTAATATATGGCCTTGGCCTTTTTGTTTCTGACACACAGTAGAATCAATGATGGACACATGTATGCAAATAGCTATTTCAGGCTGGCAAGCTTTTCTGAGGTTATTGATAACATAACCAGAAAAGCCTTTCAGAACATTAATGTACTCTCAATGACCTTTCAAAAAGCTTCAAGCATCAAAGTTATACTAAACATGGTAACACAGCACTGCAGAACTGTATCTGCTGTCAGGGTACTCCCTGTCAGAGCTGGAATCCATTGCTTCAGTACCCATGCCATGACAGGAGTGACAGCAGGTCTGTACTTGGAGATCACAGTTTGCCACAGGACACCAAAATGTCAAACAGTGTATTTGCACTAATTTCATCGTGTTTTACTTGGAATGCAATAAAGAAAGACTTAAGTTTCAGCCTGGAAACTGCCCAGATGAAGGAGCAGTAATTGCTTTCTCTCACTTAAAACAAACAGTTTATATTTTACTGGGAATCTTTAACAGATCTAGAGGACTGATTTAGTAGGTCATAATTACTACCCTTTGTATAATCCTATCTGATATCCTTAAGCTTCCTCCTCAGAAAATAAAGATGCATTATAGCTTTTCTGGAGTGTGAGCATCTATTCTGTTCTTTGCTTGAAAAACTAATTTATTTTATTGTTACATTACTGACTACCAACTAAATATTAACTGGAAATACAGCTCTGCGAATAAATACCTAAGTATTCTCTAGGGTTAAGAAAAGCCATTCTTTAATACACTACAAGCAATGACTTTTAAATTGTTTCTCTCTCTGTGAAAGTCAGTTACCAATTTCTTTTAAAAGTAAGTCATGTACTATCAAAGAAACGTAAGTTATACCATGAAGTTTTCCAAGTAATCAACTGTAATGTTCTGTAATTCTTATATATGCACTTTCCCACTTTCATGCACTATGATGGGAAGATCCATTTTTTTGGTCTAAATCAGATGTAACTGAGTTGGTGTGGGGGTGGCAATGCTCACTCTATACTTGGCACTGGTGATGCCATACCTCAAGTGTTGTGTCCAGTTTTGGCCCACCTTTCATAAGAAAGACATTGAGGTGGTGGGACAAGTCTGGAGAAGGACAACGAAGCTGGTGCAAAGTCTAGAGAGTGAGACATATGACAAGTGGTTGAGGGAGTTGTCATCAATCTGGAGAAAGGGAGGCTCAGCGGATACCTTTTCACTCTCCACAATCACCTGAAAGGAAGCTGGGACCAGGTTTGTCTTTTCTCCTGGGCAACCAGTGATAGGACAAGAGGAAATGGTCTCAATCTGCACCAGGGGAGGTTTAGGTTGGACATCAGTAAGATTTCTACACTGAAAGGGTGGTCAGGTATTGGAATGCCTGCCCAGGGAGGTGGTAGAGTCACCAGCCCTGGAGGTATTCAAGAAACCACTGGACATGGCACTTAGTGCTATGGTTAGTTGACATGGTGGTATTTAATCAAAGGTTGAACTCAATTACCTTGAAGGTCTTTTACAATCCTAATGATTCCACTATTCATCTGCTGTAATATAGAGCCAACTTCTGAAAATTCTGTACTCTATCGGAACTCTAAAATTAAAAAAAAAAAATACAGGTGTGCTCTCCTTAACTGTTGCATAAAAGGAAAGCACTTATTACTCTTCTAAGGACATCAGCAGAAACAGGAGCAATAAAACTTCATCTTCTATACATTCAAATATCTTACTGAGAATGTAGTTTAGTGGAAATCAAATGGGCTGTTATTACTTTTAATGTTGTAATATTGTGTGCATCTGTTTATTTTTAAGACTCCATTATGCTAATCACTGTACACACACATAGGAAAAATTGTGATCCTTACCATTAAAGGAACTGACCTCTTAAACAAATTACCACAGAAATTTCAGCACTCTGGAAGTGAGAGGAGAAGACACAGAAATAGAAACAAGGTATTGCACAACATGATGGTGGATGATACAACTGTCTCATAAGTAAAAACTGAAGCAAGAAGAAATTATCTCCTAGATCCTTGTCTGTTTAACACATTTATAGTATTAGGCTCTGAGGGGCACACCTTATTTCCTGCAGGAGTTTCTTCTACTATTAAAGACAGTCAGCTCAAAAGAATCTTCTTCTGCTGTCTTAAGCCAAATTATGAAGCAGAAAACTGAGAATAGAAGCTGAAAACAAGCCTCCTTACAAATGAAAAATTGGTATTTGAAGCCCCGCTATATTTAAGGGCCTGTGAGCAGTAAAACACCAAGATGTTGATTGCTGCTCTTCCAATGCCCTATTATAATGGTTAAGTACAAGATTTTATTAACAAATTTTTTACATTCCTTTAATAGTAATTATTATACTACAGTATCCCAGTGCCAAACAATTCTAATTGAATGCACTTACCAAGTCCCCACCGTTGCTATCACTATAGGAATGAACAATGACAGTCACTGAAACAATGTCACTTTCCTCCCCACATCAGTGCCACCTTGTGCACACAGAACATCTGGCATTTATGATATACAAGTAGAAAAGGACACAGAAATCCATAATGTATTTAAAAGGAAACGTAGTTACAGCATTAACTATGGAAGGACTACATATTTTATTTCTTCAAAGAGCCAATCAAGTATTAACTAATTCTCAGGATCCTGTAAGGCAATCAAATAATCCAGTTGCTTTGCACAGAAAACTTGCTGAAAAGTAGTGTAATCTACACTGTATTTTTCAATATTTTGCTTTGGACCTTATCCTCAGGACATAAAATATTATTGTAGGATCCTTAAAGATTGCTTTTGACTTTGAAAAACATGCATTATAGAAATGTGCAGGTCTTATGTTGCAAACGGTCCTATTTTTCTGGTTCAGTCCTTCCCAATTTGAGCAATAATGTTTTAATGGATTAAATACATGAGAAGGAATCAGAAGACCAATGTTTGACTATTAGCTTAGTGTTAACATGAAAAATCCATTTCCTAAAACAGTTTTCCTATTGAGAAAACAGGAATAACAGTTTGTCATCACTTTCACCTTCATAGGCTTCAAACCTCAAACAACGATTATTAAATAGTATGAAAACTTCAGATAAAATAGTACAAAAAAATTCAGATTACCTAGGTCATGCAACCAGAAGATAATACTCTGACTACTGTTCAGAAGAAGGCTTGTCTTTAGGTTTTGCTTAGTCCTTTCCGAGGGCTATCAGTGGCTCATCATATCTTTCCATCTTTAAGCTGTATTCCTTCAACTTTCCTTCATTAAATACATACCTAAAGATATAGACCAGGGAATATCATACCCAACCCCAGATTGATTGTTTGTGAGTATATACAAAGAATTTCAGTTTACACTGATATTGATCTCTTGCCAGAGCTGCAGGGCTGAATGACAACAGGAATTCAAAACTAGGCCTCTTCAGCAGTGAAGATTACTAAATTTTCTGGCTCTTAATGCACCATAAAATTCCATATTATGAAGTATTAGCAGCGGTTTGGATGAGAATTAGCCACTGTGTGGAGCAGCGGCGCGGCACCGGCGGGAAGGAGCCCGTGGGAGCAGGGCCTGCTCTGGTGCCGCGATCTTCCAGAGAAGCGTTTTTAGAAAGACGTCCTGGTGGTGACAGGCACGTTCTTGCCTCTGAGAGAAGAGAGATTTCAGCTCTTTTGTGAAATCCCCGCTTCGGCCGACGGTGGAGGAAGGGACGGGAGCCACGTGTGGTGATCCAAGGCGGAGTTTATTCCTTCTCGAAGGGTCCAGGGACGAAATGGCTCAAAGGGACAGAGGGAGCAGGGTTGATACAGGAGAGCCAGGGGTCGGGGTAGAACAAATGATGAATCATCTGAGAGCTCCGGGGCAGTACAAAAGGGGAAGGACCAATGCGATACAACAGTTTACATTAAACAGGGAGGAGCCATTATGAGGAGGAAGTGCCTAATGGACATTCCCTCCATGGGAGAGAGGCAGACTTGTTCTCTGCTGGGCTTTCGGCCTCCGCAGAGAATCAGCCTTTCAGCTTTTAGCTGTGGAAAAGACATGCATCTACATATACTCCAAGGTAGAGTCTGAGGTGCAACCCTTAAGTTCTCTACAACCCTGTGCTACCTGAGGAGTAAACCTTGAAAATGGTGCCTGGAAACCACCTGTCTTGTCTTCCAGTGGTTATGACTGGTAGACCTTAAACCAGAAAATTGTCAGAAAAATGGACTGGAATTAAGAAGTTTCTTGTACCCTCTGCTACTTAGTACGTACTGTTCTTCAGAATTTGTGCTAAACCTCTCCAAAAATATCTCACAGAAAAAATGATCCTTCTCTCCCCATAAATGTTCTTTTCTCTAGAAGCTAAAGACACTCTTGGTCTGAGTTAATGAAGAAAGGCAGCTAATCTAAGGTGGCTCAGAGCATAATACAAAATTGAGCCTTTTTGAAAAAATTTGCAAAATAAAACAAAACCAAAGCCAGATGTTATGGGGAAAATACTTGTTGAATTTCACATCTTAATAGGAAAAAATGATGCACTATAAAGCAAGACAGGTCCTTTTAACTACTTTCCATTTTGGGAAAAAAAAAGAAAAAGGACAGCAACTTTGCACCACAGTTGCTTCACAGAGTTTATGATCTACTTACCCGGATTTCATCTTACATCTTCTTTACTTGGGAAATGAAGTTTTTTTGTTCGTAAACACTGTAGAATACAAAGCAAAAAGAGAGATCTGTACACACAGTCACAGACAAGCCATCCTCTGGACAAATACTAAAATTCTTTGTAAATATGTCTAAATATCTCTAAATAGGAGTCATACCGTGTTCTCCACCTGGTTTATCTTTGAATGAATTAAAAAGTGCTAGCATGGGAAAAGAAGCTATTCTGGCCAGAAAACATTTCTTGTCATTTTCCTTTAATATTTTTGGTGGGTTTTTTTTTTCCCCTGTCTCTTGAATGATACTGCAAGCTAAAAAACAGTATGTTAATAACAAGTGAAAAATAAATCTAAATTTATAAACTGACTTCTCTTCAAAAAGCTGTTATAAGCCAATCTTTTTATCACTGTATGTTTTCTACTGGGAAATATTCTCTTTGAGAACGGGATACAAGTTTTTCGATAAGACTGCACACAACCATGGAATAACTCATATTAGGGAAAAAATACCTGCAGTCAATCACATCTCTTAGCAAAAATGTAAGATCTTAATCCTCAAAGTCTTAAGCTATCTTCACTGTTTTTAACTAAATGTGAAATAACTATGTATAATGTAATTTTGAGTAATACACATTGTGTTTCAGCATATTGCTTCAGGCTCAGCATATTAATACCATTTACTCAGGTTCAAGTGAGTGAAAAATGAGGCTCACGTTCAGGTGTCTACCAAACCCCCATGTAGACAGACTCAACAAGGTTTCTCAATCTTTGTCTCTCTTTTTAGGTTGACTGGTAGAGAGATTGTATATTTTTTCCCATATGAAGATAAAAAATTCTGTATTTTCTTGCAGGTAAAAAAATGCCTCCCTGTCAATTAATTGAAAAAATATGTAGCTCATATTGGCTGAACTTTTATTTCTATGTCAGAAAAACATACAGAGACTTTCTAACAAGGCAGTTTGGTAAGAATAAATGAGACTATACTTGAATGGGATTTGCAAGATCACCTTTATTCCACAACTACAAAAGGTGAAAACTCCAATATCCTCAGTATTCCTGTCAATTCATGTTTTGTCTCCATACTAAAATACTGAAGAAGCCACCAACCTTCTCTTAAAAAGATATCACCCAACCAGACATCTACATAAGCAGAGTACCGCTAAGCCAATTGCAGAATTATAACTGGCAAGTTTAATTTTGTCATGCAGCTGGAATAGGCAGAAATTGTTTAGACAAATTACAGGATTGCAGAACTGCTATTTCTAGTAAATGCTAGGAGAGTTTTGGAGTTCCTAGACACCATAAATAAATAAGCAACTTCGGATCAAGAAAGTTTACATATTCAAGGGGTGAGGGCTGGAACCTCACTCCCATCGGCTTGTGTTGTAAGGTAGATTGGTTGTGACTTTTACTCTGCTTGTTAATTTCATTTTATATTTCATAAAATTATAATTTAAAAATCACATCAATCATGTTAAGCACATTATTGTTTAAAAACTTAACAGGAAGTTATTTGATCCAGATTCTAGTTACAATACTACCAGATTAATTATTTGTGACTTTGCATTCACTATAAGGCAACATTTTACTTTAGAATAAACTGCCTAGACTGTCTAACTTGAGCTGACATTACTTACCTAGCATTGTATAAGATGACTTACAAGATACTCCACTGATGAAAATATTTCTTTTCTGGTCACAATTGCTTTAATTAAAATATTTTCACTATTCTTTTTAGATACTTCTTGTTCATAGACCTTCCTTTTGTTGCAGTTTTGGAGAGAGTTACACAACTGAACACACCAAGTTCATGCAACAACAGCCAAAGTTTATTAATGGACACCCCCTTTTATATGGGTTTCGAAATTCCCATGCTGGAACATTTGATTGGTTGAGATCTTAACACTGTCCAGCTCACAGGGCAATAAAATGTCTGCCTTCGATCTGGAATGGGATTGGCTGAGGTCCCCTGTTTGAGTTCTAATCCAAGCTATCACTATCTTACCTGGGGACTTGTTTACTTCTAATCTTTAACAACCGAGGCTAGTGGGTTTGGGGTCTGTTATGGACAGCCTAAACTTTGCAAATTACAGACCAGCCGTAGCTGTCACTACTTTTCTGAACCCTAACCCTAGACGGGACCCTGACCCTAGGTGGAGCAGTAAAAACAGCCGTGGGCTGAGGGTGAGTTCCAAGCAGAAAGGTGTGGAGGAAGCCATGTTGTGGCAGTCCTGTCTTGCCCTTGCCATGCCTTTTGCAGCTGCAAAGTCCCTCGAGCTCAGGGTTTTGTGGTTTTCAGAACCCTAACCCTAGGTGTAACCCTAACCCAAGCCAGAGCACTAAAAGATTCAGTGAGGGTGAGGCTGGTGAACAAGCAGAAAGGTGTGGTGGGAGGAATGTTGTAGCAGTCCTGAGTTCCCCTTGGCATGCCATTTGAGCATGCAGTCTGCCTGGAGCTCTGGATTTGTGGTTTTCTGAACCTTAACCCTAGTTAACCCTAATCCTAGGAGAAGCAGTAAAAGCAGCCTTGGGCTGAGGCTGGTGCCAAGCAGAAAGGTGTGCAGGAAGCCATGTTGTGGCAGTTCTGTGTTACCTTTGGCATACCTGTTTCAGCTGCAGTGTGCCTGGAACTCTGGGCTGCATTGTTTTCTGAACCCTAACCCTAGGAGTTACCCTTACCCTAGGCATAACCATAACCCTAAGCAGAGCAGTAAATGCAGCCTTGGGCTGAGGCTGGCTCCAAGCAGAAAGATGTGGAGGGAGCCAGGTTGTGGGAATCCCGTCTTCCCCTAGAGCTCCAGGCACATGCATGTGCAAAAGTCATGCCAAGGGGAAGACAGGACTGCCACAACCTGGCTTCCTCCACGTCTTTCTGCTTGGCACCAGCCTCGTTCCAAAGCTGCATTTTCTGCTCTGCCTAGGGTTTGGGTTACATCTAGGGTTAGGGTTCAGAAAACAGCAAAGCCCAGGTCTCCAGGCACACTGCAGCTGCAGAAGGCATGCGGATAGGAATACAGGTCTTCCACAACATGGCTCTCTCCACACCTTTCTGCTTGGACCCATCCTCAGCCCAAGGCTACATTTACTGCTCTGTCTAGGTTTAGGGTTTTGCCTAGGCTTAAGGTTCAGAAAACCACNGAAATTCCCATGCTGGAACATTTGATTGGTTGAGATCTTAACACTGTCCAGCTCACAGGGCAATAAAATGTCTGCCTTCGATCTGGAATGGGATTGGCTGAGGTCCCCTGTTTGAGTTCTAATCCAAGCTATCACTATCTTACCTGGGGACTTGTTTACTTCTAATCTTTAACAACCGAGGCTAGTGGGTTTGGGGTCTGTTATGGACAGCCTAAACTTTGCAAATTACAGACCAGCCGTAGCTGTCACTACTTTTCTGAACCCTAACCCTAGACGGGACCCTGACCCTAGGTGGAGCAGTAAAAACAGCCGTGGGCTGAGGGTGAGTTCCAAGCAGAAAGGTGTGGAGGAAGCCATGTTGTGGCAGTCCTGTCTTGCCCTTGCCATGCCTTTTGCAGCTGCAAAGTCCCTCGAGCTCAGGGTTTTGTGGTTTTCAGAACCCTAACCCTAGGTGTAACCCTAACCCAAGCCAGAGCACTAAAAGATTCAGTGAGGGTGAGGCTGGTGAACAAGCAGAAAGGTGTGGTGGGAGGAATGTTGTAGCAGTCCTGAGTTCCCCTTGGCATGCCATTTGAGCATGCAGTCCGCCTGGAGCTCTGGATTTGTGGTTTTCTGAACCTTAACCCTAGTTAACCCTAATCCTAGGAGAAGCAGTAAAAGCAGCCTTGGGCTGAGGCTGGTGCCAAGCAGAAAGGTGTGCAGGAAGCCATGTTGTGGCAGTTCTGTGTTACCTTTGGCATACCTGTTTCAGCTGCAGTGTGCCTGGAACTCTGGGCTGCATTGTTTTCTGAACCCTAACCCTAGGAGTTACCCTTACCCTAGGCATAACCATAACCCTAAGCAGAGCAGTAAATGCAGCCTTGGGCTGAGGCTGGCTCCAAGCAGAAAGATGTGGAGGGAGCCAGGTTGTGGGAATCCCGTCTTCCCCTAAAGCTCCAGGCACATGCATGTGCAAAAGTCATGCCAAGGGGAAGACAGGACTGCCACAACCTGGCTTCCTCCACGTCTTTCTGCTTGGCACCAGCCTCGTTCCAAAGCTGCATTTTCTGCTCTGCCTAGGGTTTGGGTTACATCTAGGGTTAGGGTTCAGAAAACAGCAAAGCCCAGGTCTCCAGGCACACTGCAGCTGCAGAAGGCATGCGGATAGGAATACAGGTCTTCCACAACATGGCTCTCTCCACACCTTTCTGCTTGGACCCATCCTCAGCCCAAGGCTACATTTACTGCTCTGTCTAGGTTTAGGGTTTTGCCTAGGCTTAAGGTTCAGAAAACCACAAAGCCCTGAGCTCTAGGGTCTCTGCAGCTTCAAAAGGCATGGCAAGGACAAGACAGGACTGCCACAACATGGCTTCCTCCACATCTTTCTGCTCGGAACCAGCCCCACTGTAGGGTATAGGGTTATAATTGTTAAAGTGCTCACCAGAAGGCCCTGTGGGAAAGGCACAGCTGCAGGCTGAATGGTTGGAAGTTGGATAAGGAGTGAGAGGCAGTTCTGAGTTAGGAGAGAGCCAGTTGAGCGACCATTAGAAGTGAGATCAGAATTGGCTGGAGGAATGCGGGGACAGCTTACGAGCAAGAAGCTGATTGGCTGGAAGGATGCATGGCCAGCAGCACGGCAGCTGAGCCAGCCAATGGGTGCCTTCTTTCTGTTCAGTTCTGTTAGGCTTCCTTTGCTTTCCGTTATGTCAGGTGGAAATTAAAGTTATAAAAATGTTGCAATTTCTACAATAAAGCGATCTCCTTCGGATGCCTAAGGGCATCCATGTTACTTTGTTCTCCATTGCTACATATTTAGGTCTGCATTAGTGCACCTACATATGTCCTCAAATTTTCTTCAGTAAATTCACTATACGCCTTGCATTTGTCCTTCCTTTACCTATGCAAACAAATACTCTATCACTGCACTTCATAGTCCTACTTCTCTCTGCCATTGTGTCTTCTGCCCTGGTTTCCCAGAAGGACAGAGGTGCTCTGGAGGGGAAGTGCAGACAGTGCACCCATGTAGATGTGCCCAGTGCCGACTGGGAATATCACACAATGATAAACTGGAAGTAGGGTGCCAAAACTAGCAGCTGACAAGGATCAAAGTGCCTAAGAAATACTACTTTTAAGGTAAGAGCCTTCCCCTTGACATTCCTGACTAGTGAAAATACACTTAGCAAAGCAACATGTTTTCATGCAATTTGGAAGAAAATATGAACATACAAAAAATTTTTTTTGTTTTTAAGTGCTTACAGGAATACATTTTGAGCACCAGGCAGAAAAACACACTGAGGTCTCCAGCCAACATTCATTATGCTGTAGACTAAGTAAACACAATGACAATTAATGAAATAAAGCTCTGCATTTTATAGAAAAGAAAACTGTAATTATGATGAAAAGAGATGAACAGAATAGTATTATATAAAGATGCTCTTTAAATGCAGAAGTAGTTACTTCACAACAAAATGAAAGGACTCTGCCCACAAGGCTTTCAAAGCTAAATAAATCTACTTGTGTTTGTTGTTCTAATTTAGTAGGTCAGTATTTCAAAGATAAGCAAGCTGGCAGGGAAATGAGGGAAACGTTGTGGGGAGGGTAGTGAGAAAAGGCTTTGGACCTGAATTACTCTTGGCATTTACAGGTTGTGAGTAATGTTAATAAAAATTACAGTTGCGACAGTGATGACTCTCTGTTATAATACAAACTGTCAGGAGCAGCCTCTTCAGTGACCTCTGGTAATATGATTCTGCTGGTGGATGCTTGTGAATCTGCTGAGGAAGCAAGTTAGAGCTGCAGAAATGGCAAGCCATTCCTCATTCCCCAAACAGGGATCTGGCACTGAACTGGAGATTCAAAAACTACAACATATATTGGGCAAAAATAAATAAGAAAATAAAACCCCCTTTTTCCTACTCAGTGTTTCTGAGAGGAACACTTCTAGTCTATGGGAGATAAGGGTCATGATAGCACATAACCACAGACTCTTTATCTAACAGATCGATGGCTATTCTTTTGGCTGTGTAAAAATGTCTTTTGTCCACAGGAAAACTGCTGAAAGAACAAAGCAATTGAAAAAAACTGTTACCTTTTGCATGCTGGAAGCAAACACATTTATTGCTCATATCTTTTGTTATACCTTCTTCAGCACACCCATAAAATTACAAATGCATCTATTATCTATAAGCATTTGCTAGAGAAATGCAACATATAATTACAACAGCAAAAACCTACTTAATTTGCAGTTCTTCTGGAGTTTGGTTTTATAATTTCAATAACACTTTCAAAAGAAAAAAGGCAGCTGCTTTCCTTAGCCACTAATCCTGGAGAATTTTTTTTTTTTTTTTTGTTAGAGTAATACACACTAAAAAGTAACTAATCATTCACACTCCACCAGTCTAGTTGCTAGATCTGTAACTGCCATTTTCCTGGAGTTTGTGCTAATAGAAGCTGTATTCATCTTTTCATTTATTCCTGAAGTACAGCAAAGTAGTTGAAGAAGCTGTGTTTATGTGTAAAGGAGCATCAACTCTGTTGTGAACAGGCTGTTTCTTGTCTATTACAGTAAATAAAATGGCTAAATATTGTTTAAAAACTTACTTTAATATTGGTATTTTTATATTGCTTCTTTTCCTCCCTCTCTCTTACACAAAAAAAAAAAAAAACTTTGAGAAAATTATTTTTAGTTCTTAGTGATTGTGGGAAGTAGTGCATGGGGATAACAAGTGCAATGGGTTAAACATTATTTGTATCCCATCTCCTTTCATATAGAACTCGTCTCTTTGTGTTGCACTGAAACTATTGACAAAAGTTTTGTTCTTAGAGCTAAAGAAGGTATCCAGATGTAACAAAATATTTTTTTCCAATATTCTTGTCAAATTTCAATTGCTTTGAAATTTGCCTAATACTTAAATTTTAAATGTTAAAATAAAAAAATCACTTTGGGTTAAACAGAACATTTTAAGTCCTTAAAACTATCAATTAGGTTTAGATATCAGGAGCCTTTCTCATTTAAAATGTGAAACAGTAAAGTAGCAAACCCCATCATCTTGTGACTTTTGGTGCATCTATAATTTCTTGAACTAACTAAAATGTGCCCTCCAGAGAATGTTTTCCCAACTTTTCCAAGTTTTATCTCTTCTTGCTGTGCTGGAAATCCCAACATTATTTTGCTGGGATAATATAGAAATTGAGAATATTCAAAAACAATTGACTTGGATGTGCTGAAGAAACTTTTAAAAGGTCTTGGAACCTTCCTAAATAGTCCTCAGACATTTAATACAATGAAATTTTTCAAGTGTCTGTTTCATACTCTCCTATTCTGGCATTAAAATGCTATAGTTCTTTGCCAAGCTCTGAGGGAGCACTACAGCTGGAAACAAGACCATATAATTAATTGCCAAGTGTGGAGTCTTACATGCATAAAGACAAACATCAGTGAAAAAACATATTTCTCAGGCAAAGTACTTAGAATCATTTCAATTACTTTTATTTTGCTGGAGAGCAAGAGCTTCCAGCTTACTCCTGAAAGTAAATGTCTTTATTACCACTGGCATTATCAGTCAAACCTGTTACTTCAGTGTCTAAGGGCCTCTCTCCCCCACAAAAACATTCACTCATTCAACTACAGAAGGCACTGTTAGAGCCCAAAATAATATATGTTTTCTCTAATCTCAATGAGCAAGGCACTTGTCAGGAGTAAAAGCATAGAACGAGAGCAGTCACATCACAACAATTCAGAATTTGAAGGTTGAAGTCTGTAATCCTTTGAAAAATAATCCCCATGAATTCTGGGAGAAGCTAAATAGGATGAAATGTGAAGGGAAACAGTGCAAAGTTAATAAAACAGGGATAAATAGGTAACTGGGGAAAAATAAAAGCCAAGGTGAGGATCAAGAAAAGAGGATGGAGAAATAAATTTGGAATTGCAGAATTTTTTTAATTGCAAACATTTTATGTATGCATTTCTTATAAGTCTTTTATTATAGATTACCAAACCAAATTGCTTCTATTCTCTCATGTGTTAGAGGTAACAGACTAAGAGACTACTTAGAAAACAGGAAGATTTATTCAGATATTTCATTGCTTTCTTTTTGTGACTTCATGCAGGCAAACAGCAGCCACAAGAGATTATTCACTGAAATTATTAGTTAGGCAAGTGTATTAGACTAATTTTTTTTAATCCTGCTTTTCAAAAATAAGTGTACTAACTACTAAGATTATTTCCCTAGTCTGATTCTGACTAATATTACTATAACATATCTGATAACTTACTATACCTAGGTAGATACATATGCAAAACAGAATGGAGCAATACATTTGTATATAATGAATAGATATTGCACATACTTTCAGCACTTGTGAATTTGAAAGATCAGTTCTATGCACTGACATTGAGAACTCCCTTACATCCCCTGAAAAGAGAGCTTTAGCTCCCACACTTGCAATGCAGAGTCAGAGCATTCCTCCTTCCTGTTGCCTGACTGCAGGCATCTGGACACATATCTTTTAATCTTGGATTAGACTCAACCTCTACTGTTGGCCCCATATAGGAGCAGTTGCCAGAGTTTTGCTGCTGTTGGGAAAGCGTACTCTCCCACCAGGGTTTCTGGCTTTGCAGAGTCTCAATCAAAGGCAATAACTCCTACCTGCAAGTTTGAGCTTTGGCCTTTAGCTTCGTTATCTGGCACATGCTGCAGGCTGAGAGTCTTCATGATACAGTCACACAACCAAAGCACAAGAGAGAAAACTGTGCACTGACCACGTGTGTGCATAAGCATACGTAGAGCACCATCTCAACAGAATGGAAATCAGCCTGCTTGTTCCTATGGGAGGAATGCACAATTGACTCTTTTTTTTCAGAAATTTTACTGCAATAAAAAATGCCATATTATTTTTTAGATTAGGCAGGCACATTTTCATAGTTGAAATTCAATAAGTAGCTGAGGAATAAGAGCCTTGGGATTTAAACCACCATCTATATTTGAGTAAGTTGCTTTAGATGTCTTTGCAGTCAATGGAGAGAAGTTGGCATTTCTGGGGCACACTTTATCTCATCTTAAAATAGCTGTCTAAAGCAGGTCAGACGAATTATCCCCTTGCAGTGCCTTTTACTCCCCACTGACTATAAAAAGCATGACTAGCTCAGATGTACATGTCTACACTGTAGACATTTACAAATAGGTGGTAAATTCCACTCTGTATGATTTATGATGAGCTGACTCTGATGGCCAAGGAAGGATGAGTCCCAACTCAATTTTCCCCTGCTCCAAAGCTGGGTTGTTTATAGGGTTTCTCAGCAAAGTGGATACCACTGTATCTCTAAGGAATTGAACTTGTGCTGTAGCCTTACATTCTTGACACTTAAACGGACATTCAGATGTTACTTATTATAGAACTGGTGGACATGTGGTCATCTCTGAAACCCTCCCAGCCTTTAGAAACACTCCTTGGAGTATTTGGCTGAATGAACTGATAGATTGAAAAGTTATTAGGTGATGACCAATAGAAGAATACGCAGCTAGCACTGCTACATAAACTGTGTGAGGGAAACCATGATAAAAATTTCAAACAAAATTAGGCAAAAGGATTCTCATCTTGCATTTGTTCTTAAGTAATTAGTTGAAATGAGATATAATAACAGCATAAATCAAACTACTCATCTCTAAATATATCTTTTACTTCTTTATCTCCTTCCTACTAATTTTACTCAACTAATTCAGTCTTTTATTTGTGATGAAAAATACCTCCCACTGATCCCACTGAAATCAAGCTGGTATTAAATATGAATAAGAGTTTCATTATCCAGCAATATGCTCTATATGCACTGTATATCTTTGTCTTATAAGATATGGAATTTCTGTGATTCAGGGACTGTCCTTTATTTATTGTTACCTTCCTAAGTATATCATCTAAAATCTATCATATGCATGATTGAAAGAGTAGTGTTATTTGCACAGAGAGAATAATAAAATCACTCTAGTTTAAGCAAACATCTTCTTAAATAAGGAAATGTCTTCTTATGTGATGGTCATACTGAATTTTAATATGTTATACTTTCCAATTTTGTACTGCAAAACCAAATTTTGATTTGTAACCTTCCAGGCCCCATACATGGCACAAGGATGATTGCTGCTTGAAAATAACCGATAGGTCAAGTTGCTATTATTACACTTGCTTCTTTTGATCAGAAGAAGACAAAAGCGGGAATTTTTTTCCTAATGATATTATCATAAAGGAGAATCCTTATATATTCTCTAAAAGTGTTTATCCAAAAGAGTTACATTTAAAAACCATTGAATGCATTGAAAAATCTTAACTGGATTCAGTCTGCTCTGGTTTTGGCCCTTGTAGAACCCACTAGTACTTTAAGGGAAGAGAGAAAAATAAATTATTTCTGTTTCTTCATGCAATTTTAAAGGATGTTTTCCACTTAAATGTTTTTGCTTTTATTCCATTGTTCTATGAGAACCTTAATATAATACCCCATTTCTTTGTGATATAGTCCATTTTAATATAAACTCTTGAAGGAAAGCTATCTTTTTTCAGAAACAATAATTTCTCAATTCAAGGATCAGAAGTTATTATTTTGAGTTAAATTACTTTACCATGATACTCTGACTATATATAGAAGAGACAGAATACAGAACATTCTAGTCCTAAATTTCTGTAAGGCAATAATTCTAATTTTCATCCAATTTATTTAGCCTCACATGCATGGAAACACCATATGATCAACATTGGTCCTCCACAACATCCCTCTCTCTAAACTAGAGTGAGATGGATTTGATGGGGTGGAGTGTTAGATGGATAAGATATTAGCTGGACAGTCACATCCAGAGGATAGTGGTCAATGGCTCAGTCATCAGTGACAAACCCTCAGGGGCTTGCACTGGGACCAGTGTTATTTAATATCTTCATTAATGGCATAGACAAAGGGCACGAGTGCGTCCTTGGCAAATTTGCCGATGACACCAAGCTGGTGGTTGAACACCTGGTGCAGTTGACACACCTGAAGGATGGGATGCCATCCAAAGGTGCCTGGGCAGGCTCAAGAGGTGGGCTGGTGGAAATGCCATGAGTTTTAAGAGCACCAAATTCAAGGTGCTGCTGCTGTGTCAGGGCAACCCCTGTATCACCACAGGCTGGAGGAGGAACAGATCCAGAGCAGCCCTGCCAAGAAGGACTTGGGCTGCATGAGAGGCTGGACTTGAGCAGGCAAAGTGCCCTCCCAGCCCAGAAAGCCAGTTGTATCCTGAGCTGCATCAAGAGCAGCATGGCCAGCTGGTCAAGGGAGGAGATTCTGCCCCACTGCTCCGTTCTGCTGAGACCCCACCTGGAGTGCTGCATCCAGCTCTAGGGCCCCATCACAGGAAAGACATCAACCATGATGATTAGAGAGTTGGAGCACCTCTCTAGTGGGGAGAGTCTGGGAGAATTGGGATTATTTAGCCTGGAAGAGAGAAGGCTTTGGGGTGACCTAATTGTGGCCTTCCAGTACCTGATAGGAGCCTACAGGAAGGATGGAGAGAATTAATTCACAAGAGCATGCAGTGACAGGACAAGGGGCAATGGCTTTAAGTTGAAAGTGAGCAGCTTTGGATTCGACATTCAGAAATTCGGAAGAAATTTCATTACTGTGCGGGTGGTGAGGCACTGGAACAATTTGCCCAGAGAACTTTGGATGCCCATCAGTGAAATACTCGAGTCCAGGTTGGATGGGGCTCTAAGTAACATCTGGTCTAGTGGAAGGTATATGTGCCCGTGGCAGGAAGGTTGGAACTAAATGATCTTTGAGGTATCTTCCAACCCAAGCCTTTCTATTACTCTATGTTTACTTATAGGAATTTCTGAATGTTGCATCATGTTGGATAGGGATTGAAATGCCTCTATAGACATCAAAGCTCTTCTCTGACTTCCACAGGTCTTGCTATACTATAATTAATTCATAAAGTAAAGAATTCAAGCAGGCAAGATACCTGGAACTATGTCTGGGAACACAAAAGATTATGCGGTGAGACTAGATCAGACTCACAGTTACATCAGTGTTTGACAAATGAAAGATATGCTCTCTTAACAGGGTTAGATGAATCCATTTTTTAAGGTTCTCAGTATTTGCTGTCCATTTGCTGCAAGTGCTTAATGTATGAATTAAATGTCACAAGGAATATTCTATTAAAATATTAAACTTTTCCTTTGCATTCAGGTCTGTGGTGCCATATATGACATAGTGTGTTTTGTACTCAATTTGAAAGGTTTCAATTTTGAAAGGCTTTCTTGTTTAAGATTTATGTTCTGTAAATATGAAACTGAATTTCTAATTAGGAAATTTATCAAACAGAAAGAAAAATTAAAGACAGAGGATGTGATACTTGGTGATTAAATATACTCCTCTCAGGACTAGAAGAGGGGTTCAGAAGATAATTGTTGTTGTTAATTTAAAAATGGCCTGAAGAAGTAACATTAAATGTACTCTAATTAACTTTGCCAGTTAGTGAAGCTATACATTTTTTACTTGAAAATACTTGTATTTCTTCTGTTCCAAAAATGCACATTAATTAAACATTAATTCAATTTTAATTGCATCCCTAGTGAACACTCCTATGTCATTTTGTCTTTTAAAACTTTGGCTAGTTTAAAGCAAAAGAATTTGTACTGGCAAATCAGCCAGAGGCATGATTTTGTCTTTGATTGACAGCTACACTAGTAACTCTTTTAATAAGATGGGGATGATATGCTTGGTATAGATAATTTTTCTCAGTGTGGGTGAGAGCCTCAGGGACAAGTAGTCGAAATGAATGTTTGAAACCCTATGCTTTTAAGTAGTCCCAGAAGTATAGCTAATCCAACACTTCCCTATATCAGGCTATCACATACCAAATGCTCTGAAGTATCTGTCCAGCAACAAAGGAGAGGTAAGAACTCACTTATCTAATAAAGTGTGAGTGATTGGAGTTATTTCATGTGTGTACTTCAAAAAGGAGTTTTGTTGCAGTAATTAATTAGATGATGATAAGTGTTTCCTGTGTATGCATATGAAACAGTCCTGTTTCCAAAGAAGGTGCTATGCAGGAAGCAAACAAAGTAGAAAGTGTGGAGCTGAGTATCTAGATTATAATCATGAAGAAGAGAGTCTGAGACTGATGGAGATGAGTTACAAAGAACATTGGAAGGAAAACTGCTATAAAGTCAGGAAAAGGGAAAAATTGCCTGTTTTGGTGAGCCAGGTTTTGCCAAGTTTCTTCCTTGGACTCTTCTACAGTAACAATAAATCAGCTATTGCAGCAGTAGACTTTCCTGCTGCTCTAAGTAATTTCCATGGCAAAAGGATATTGCCTGCATAATTCCTGGTGTCCATCTAGGGTCTTTGGTTTTGCAAAAGATTTTTGTGTGGTAAGTTTTTGGTAGAAAAGCGGTTAGAGTGGTGGCTTCTGTGAGAAGCTACCAGAAGTTCTATGTTTGACAGAGCCAGAACTAGGCAGTGACCTGACACTGACAAAAACAAAAACAAAAACTGAACTAGACAGTGACCTGACCCTGACAAAACCAAAAACAAAAACTGAACAAAGCCAAGTCCATCAACAGTGGTGGATGTGATCCCATCAGCCTCTGGGATAACATATTTAAGATGGAGAAAAGGTTATTATGCAGGAGAAAATTTCAGCTAGAGGAGAGAACTGAGAATTTGCAAGGGGGACAGCTCTTCAGACAACCAGGTCAGTGAACAAGGAGAGAGAGGAGGTGTTTCAGGTGCCAGAGGAGAGATTTCCCTCCACCTTTTGATGAAAATCATTGTGAGGCAGCTGTGTCCCTGCAGCGCATGAGGTCTGGTGGAGCAGAGGCATATCAGAGCCTGTCCCAGAGGACATCACACCATGTCACGAAATGAGTGAGGTTTTGAAATTGATACAATACAAACTCATCTCTCTTTTCTGGGACAAAATAAATATTTTTATAAGTGTTCTGGTTTCATGTAACATTAATGGTGCAATTCTTTAATCAAATAATTGCTCTTCTCCATGCAAACAAACAGGTATACTGAAGTCAAATAAAATATTTCAGCATTCTGTGAGAAAACCACCTAAATATCATCAGAAACTATGCTTGACATACAGCAATGGTAATAGTACCAAAGTGAAATACAAAGTGCTGACAAAATCAAAGCAACATAATTTGTGAAGCCAAATGATAATTTTCATCTTAATTTTATGGTGTGATAGTTATTTGGGGGCATGTTGTGATGTTCTACCTAAGTATTAGCCCTGCACAAACTCAGAGCTCTTTCCAATTGATGGAAAGACTCATAGTGATGAGAAAGATCTTCGCATCAGATAGGCAGGCCACAACTCAGTAAGGCTTTTAAGCATTTCTAAATGTTATGCATATGTCTAGATTGCTTTAATAAATAAGGGTTGAGTTAATCATGTGTGAAAGTAGTTTTGTTATTCAAACACTTAATGTGAACGTGCTAAAGACTTCAGGAAGATTTAAATTTTGGTTATGAAGAATGTAAATTCATTAATTAATAAATCTCTTTTAACTTTATTTCATCGTGTCAATGCATATATATTTTTAATTACCCAGTCAGTAGACTTCCACCTTGCAATGTTTCATATCAGCCTGTGGATACCAAAGAGGTATCATATATGGTACCAGCATTTCTCTTCCAGCAGTGGATGGTCTGATTCCTTAATCAAGCTGATTTTTTTGTATTAAAAAGCTTAGCTCAACTTTTTTTTAGAAAATTTTATTCTGCTTGACTGCATTTAATTTAATGTCTGTGCATGCATGCACAGTTCAGTCCCTAGTAACTGTATTATGTAGGCAGAAACATCTCAGTGTTCCCATAACTATTCCTTGCTTCTTGAGATTTATCACAAGACAGTAAAAATTCAGATAACTCTGAAAACAAGGCTTCTGTGCTTTAACATACTTTACTTATTCAGAAAAAAAAATTAAAAGTTCCATTTCAACAATAAAATTCTAAGGAAATAAAAAGAGAAAGATAGAGAGGAAGAAAAAGCTTCCCACAAAGGCTGTATTGTTTTTGTCTTTCTAATAACAATTTTTCAGATCATTAATTAATACAAAGGACATAAATGCCTAGGTAATTCCGAGGGAAAGTGCACTTTAAAAGGTCTTCTGACACCTATAATACATAATTCTAATTGTTGCACAGGGTCATATTTTGGGTTTTACTTTAAATCCAGATAGTCTCCTCATTTCTCTACGTTGGACATATTTTTTGTCCGGTTATAAAAGTTACATTTTTTTTCTTCAAATCAATATGAACTGTGTCCTATGTATCTGTTTTCTCCAGCCTTTTAAATGTGCCATACTATAGCTGAGTATCATAAAAAATGGATACTAAAAAAAATCGTGAATTAAGAATCTGCAGAGCTTAAACACAAATACAGCTCCAGAAGAATGTGTTCTTTTGATATTATTCCTTTTCTACAGCAGCACGAATCTGAGCACAATCAAACTTTGCAGAGTATTCAAATAGATTAATAAATATTTTACATGACAGAGAGACAGTATCAAGTCCTATCTGGGAACTTTAAGTGGACTATGAATCTATGACACCCACATATCACTGAAGGAAATTGTTATTATGAAAAATTGTCTGTTTTGACATGACTGTCTGTAAGGACTTAAAGATCACAGTTGTTCATGTCAAACACTGTTAAGACCACAGAAGGGCTTTGCCATGAGATAAGCACAAAATGGAGTGACAGGATGGCACTAATTATAGGCCTGGTAGATGCAAGACCTGGTTAGCACATCCTGGGTAACACATCCAGACAAAAATTCCCACTGTGGCAAACTGTGTAAAGAAGCAACGGCTCAGACACATATCACTGGTCAGACAAGAATCAGCCTAAGTTATGGGACAGATGGCATCTGTGACCACCCAAACTGCCCCCCAAATGGAACTTCATGGAACTTGAACTGTAAATTAAGTCATGTGATGAGAGTTTGGAATATGATATAGGTGGTTTTATCACCTAATGTTTGTCTCAGACAAAGAGAGAGGTTAACAAAGAAGGGGGAGAGGAATGTATCAGTGATAATGGCCATAAAGAATGCAGAATTTATGGCCACAAGGAAAGCCAACTCANCCCCCACCACCACCACCAAGAAGCCTAGGAGGAGGATACTGGTAAATTTATCCCATATACCAATGGGATACTTCTGGATCCATGGACGGTGATATCTTCTGCTTGATCTTANGGACAGATGGCATCTGTGACCACCCAAACTGCCCCCCAAATGGAACTTCATGGAACTTGAACTGTAAATTAAGTCATGTGATGAGAGTTTGGAATATGATATAGGTGGTTTTATCACCTAATGTTTGTCTCAGACAAAGAGAGAGGTTAACAAAGAAGGGGGAGAGGAATGTATCAGTGATAATGGCCATAAAGAATGCAGAATTTATGGCCACAAGGAAAGCCAACTCAACAACTGCACTGAAATCAGCTCAGGCTAGGTAAAAGATAGTTCTGACATGGGCACATCACAATTCATCAACTCACAACCCACCAACTCAAAACACTGAGCACAGGACTATTTAGCGTTAGAAGTGAGGGAATCATTTAACCAGTAAAATAAGATAACTGTGTAGCCAATATGCATGACTCTATGTTGTTTGCTAAAATGTATAANGTTAAATAAAATCCACATTATTGACATCAGCATATGGTGTAATTTGCACCTTAACTTCTGCAGAGGCATCTCTCAATAATCAGACCTTAACAGTATCCTTAGGCTTTTCACTTTGAATTATGCTACACTCTATATTCAGTTAAGAAATCACTGCAGCCAAGACATAAATTTACATTTTCCACCTCTCTATTGACTCTGTTCTCATTTGGTTTTTTTCCTCACTGGGAAACAGCAGGAGTTCGTGGTTCTGTATCTGCTACACTGTGATTACAGTGAGAAGTAGCATAATGGAAAGCAAAGGAGATTAGATGAAGTGCAGAAATTAATCACATGAAATTGGTGGATTAGGTTTTCTGACGTAGCTAACTTCTCTGCTCCAATTCTGTTGAAACCACTTGGGAGAGGTAGCTGAGCCTAGAACCCTTCCAAGGAAACATAGGAATTATCTTGCAGACAGCAGACTTCTAGACTGCTTTTATATACTGTGTTTAATGGATGCATACATATTTATATATGAATATCTATTTTTCTAAAGAGGAAGTCTGTGTACATGCTATCAATGCTAAACCATGTACAGTATCATGGGGAAAAAAAAGCTGTATAAAAAGCTTTTTTCTAATGACAATTTCTAGTCATTACTATGTATGTACAATTCCTAATGAACTGAGTAACATCAGCTTCAATAAATATTATGTTTCCTTGCAGAATAAAAGCAGTCTTCATTCTAGGGAAGAACATCATATTTATAATGCTTTCCAGACTCTTGAACCAGAGTTTCCACAACAGAATGCTGCTCATTTCCTGTTGTTTACAAATGATAAGGACACTTTAGTTTGTGGAAAGATTTTTTTTTTTCTGAATGTTACCTCACCTGTAATCCATTTCTGGTGGTTTGATTTTTTTCTGAAATATTTTGGGATTGTTATAGTATCTTCTCTAATTATATGTAAAATATGTACTGATTGTAATACTCTTTAAATTGCTGATTTATGAATGTAAAAATAATAAAGCAGCAAAATAATAGGCAAAGCTACAGAGCTACATTCTGTGGATATACTGACCAAGCTGTCAATTTACATACCCTCTTACTCTGCTTTAAAACTTTAAAGGGGTAGAAACAGGTTTTAGTATGCTGAACTGTAGCAGAATTGAATTTGACTTGATTATCCTAATCTGGAAGTTTAACTGTTCATTTTAAGTTTGAATCATGTTACAATGGTCTTTTTGATTTTCCAATACCAAACATCATATGTGCTTTGAAAAGCAATTGTTTAAAAGACAACACATACTCTGAGGTGAATATATTTATTCTATTTTCAATATGCACCTCTGATTACACAAAAGCAGTGCAAAAATTACAAGTTGAAAATAACAAGTTTTCATGCACTTTTAATAGTACTTATTATATATTAGGTCTATATAAGTATTAGATGTGGTACATTTCGATGCATCCCAAAGATGCACAGCTCTTATGTGGATGATACAAAATGCCTCCTCAGAGCTCCTTGGGATTTCAAAAGATTAGGGTTATAGTATAGTCATGTAACATCCCAAAAAGTAATTTTGATTCTGTTATAAAGTTTTCTAATCATTCAGCTGATGCATTACACTGATAAATCCCATTTTTATTGGGTCTTATATTGTGGTATTCTGTTGTAAAAACTTTATTGAAGTCCTCTATTTGTTTTGGCCTGATGGATCGAAAAATTGTTTGAGTTGTACAGATCTGATCACTTAACAGGTATTCATTTAAATGGGTAATAAAATACAAGGGTTGTGTAATGAGATGGGAAATTGCTAACCACATATTAGGTAATTACTATGGGCTTTGTCCAAATCAATTTTGGCAGAAAATAATAAATCTAGAAAATAGACTTGGAACCTACATTACAGGTTGGTAATCAGTAGGTCACTCTTGTGAAAATATTTTCCTATTCTTGTTAAATGGGGAAAGAAGCCATTGGCTTATTTTATAGCAATTTCGTAGTGATATACAAGAGTCATATAAAAAGGGATATGTATCTGAGCTAAAAATTCCCTCAGACACAAAGTCCCAGCTTCTGTCTTTTTTTTTTTCCAATTGAATACTGAGATTTTCCTGATCATCTCCTAAAAGAAGTCGACTCCATAATTGCCAAAAAAAAGGAAGGAAATAAGCAGAACTTCTATATGTGATTAGGAGACAAGAATGACAGCTCAAGCCTGGATTTACTAGGGAACACTTGGGTCATACTTTCCCCAGCCTTGCTCTGGTCTCCCAGTATGGTTCTCCCTCAGCCCTCCAGGCCAGAGTCCACGTCAGAAGGAAGTTTGATCTCCCTCCCAGAAGACACATGCTGTTAGCAAGGTGACAGGAGTCATGAAGACATCCCTTTACTGAAGCCCCACTGGAGGCCATTATCACACTTTTCTAAAGGTGAGAAATCTCATTCTCTCCATCCTTTAGGATTGCAGTCACCATATTTTATACATATCTATGTTTTTACAATTTCATATCCTACTATCTTGGGTTTACCACAACCCAAAATTAAAAAATTAATACTTAGAATTTCTATGCATTATCTGTGCATTTTGTCCACAGAATAAGAATTCTGATGTAAACAGGCCATAGTGGAGTAAATTCCTATGGTAAGTTTGTGCTTTATGCTACAGGAATTGACATCCAAGACTCTAAGATAAATCAAGGAGCTAAAAGTTATCCCTGAACAGGTCAACTAGCAATAGCAAGGAGACTCACAACAGCTGCCCACATACCTCTCAGCTCTTATAGGCTACAAGGAGATTTTCTAGGCTATTGCAACACAAAGTGAAAATCCAAAATTATACCATTTCTGAATATTTGGTTGAAACCCAGCCTAAAAGAATAGTATCTGTTCACATGGTGATTTGCAACTCAAAAACTTTCTCAGAAGCTTCTTTCCTCAGCCCTAGAGCTACTGATTGCTAAGTTACAGCTGTGATGCGCTTTATAAGCAGAAGACACTGACAAAATCCAAAATTACTACTGGAAATAGTCATTGGACTGTGATAACTCCTAAAGTGTAGCCAGGAAGTATTTAGGAGACATCTAGTTTCTCAAACCAAAACTCAAAAAAAAAAAAAAAAAAAAAAAAAAAATTTAAAAAAAAAAAAAAGTACTAATTGTAATAATAATACAGCAACGTATACAATTTAATACTGGTACAATGACTGTTGCCTCTCACTGGTCAGTTTTCTAGTATAAAAACCATATGGCTATAAAGACTGACTTCATACCTGTTACAATGTCAGATCTATGGACAGATTTTTATATTATCAAGTACTAACAACAATAATCAGGACAAAGCAGAATTAACAGTTTGTTCAATCACACACTGTGATGACATGCTGTAATCTTATAAAAATGCTTTTTTAAGATAAGAAGACCCTACACTACACCTGCAGGAAACAAGAGCTACTGAAAAGCAAACAGGAAGTAATAGTTATTTCATTAATTACTTGCAATGTAATTATTGCCTACACCTGAGCAAAGTCAGGGTCTACCCTTACTACTGCCCAAAGCTTTGGCATTATTAGCACATTGCCCCACAACTTACTCTGAGAAACTCCAGGGATTTGTGCAAACAACAGACGGTCTATTTTGTGCAAGTGACAGGTGCAATATTTATGGACCAATATAGTTAATCTACTGTTAGGTTCCTGACTTTAAATAAGCTCAGTGTGGGCAGATGCCTGCAATTGCCCAAAGCCCTATGAAAGCCTCTAAAGGAGCACAAGACTCAGAGGAAATGCAGCTCACTCCAAGCTTGGGGATGTAGTATGGTCTCAGAATTACATTTAAATAGAATTGGTTTTCTCTGCTTCTATTTTAAGAATTCTGCTTATCATAATACTTCTTGAAGTTAAAACAAAATATGTCTTGTTCTCATTCTAGCTTTCAGAGTGACTTTGCAAAAATTCTTAAAAAAATCATACCTTCTAAGCATCTCAGTTCCTTGTGCAAATTGAACTGGACAGTAAGGTCAGTTAGCAGTGAAATAACATTATTTAAAAGTAAATCCCCATCATGCATCGGAACTATCCAGTAGGGAAACATTAGTGAGATAAAAATTTATGTTTCTCAGCTTGCAGCTTCTGACTGTCTATTTTAATTTTGTTCGTATGCCACTTATTATCTGCAGGGGATGTAATATTCTGCAATACCAGATTTTATGTGATTTCTCTGGTCCTTTTTCTCTTGCTTTCCATTTACTACTGCCTGTTATTATTTGGTTGCGTGAAGCTTGAGCTTGGCTATTAGTATTTTGTTTTGTTTCTGTTGCCAGAATAGTTTTGATCAATGCAGCTTGTAAAGTAATAGCTCATAAAATGCAGTGCATTTAACAAAACTTTTTTTCAGCTGTCCTAAAACCTTTTATTTAAAATACAGAAACTATAAACCACCTACACCTCACTTCTGGCTTTTTAGTATATTTTGCAGACTATTAAATATAAAATTCATATGAACAGTTAGTTCATCCTTGAAGAAGTGCATTGAGTTTGAAGTTTTTTTAATAATACTGTACAAAATTATATTTCAAGATATTTTCTGTTCCAACATGAAGTGTGCAATATGATGGGGCATAACAGGATGCTAACGGGATGTTTTAGCATTTACTTCTAGCTACAGATTTTTTCCATAAGCAAAAGGGCAAAAATATAAAAGTGGAGTTGTAGCAGTCTCACTTTCTGGGGACTCTACAGAGTAACAAGCTGTTATAATGTGTATGACAGAGTTCACGTTTCTATTGTGGAAATTATTATCCCATAAAACCACACCAAAATGTCTTTCTAATGATATTTTTATGCAAAATGTTTGAGTCAACAACAAAACCTATTCACACCTTTAAAACTATTTATGCACAATTGAACGAACAATTGCTCCTCTACACACTCAGTAGCCTAATCATTTTAATCTTAATAACCCACAGAGGAAACTCACAAGCAGTTATTATATGCTGTGTGGGCTGCTTTCCATTCACTTTGAAGATTTCTGTAATAAAGCTCTGCCTGTAATCAGAGAAGTTCTCCACCCCTAAGGGCTACAGGCTAGAGAGTTACATTTTTGTAAGTAAGAAAAATTCTTTTTGTCCACAAATAAAGTCAAACTAAGTATTTATCAAAATCAGAACTATTAAAGTAAAATACACCAGTGAAAACAGTAACTTAGGAAGATCTCACTAATTTTCCTCAAGGAAGTTGTGTTCTCTTCTGAAGCACACCTTCACCAGATGGTAAAGATCACTTGTGACTTTTCAGATTTCTGACTAGCTGCAAGTTGGTTTTCACATTAATATTGAAAATATATAAAATACATGGATGTTAAAAATGGCTTGTTTACAGTTCCAAATAATAGTTCGTGGTACATCTGAGATATCATGAAGGCTCTGGTTTTGGTTTTAAATATTTTTCCTAAACATAATTGAGAAAAATACTTATCAGCAGAGAAAACAAAAGGAAATAATCCTTAAACATATACAGTCAAACTTTACCTCTAGAAATCAGCTTCTGAGTAAGTTTGACCCACGTGAGTCCCCTCTGTTCAGTTTATAATAGAACAAAATGTTTATATATTAGAGAGTTGTTTGATCAAACATTAAAATATCTTATATTGTGAACAGGGTATTAATGAAGCCTATTTTCTTACGGATTTCCATCCTACACACTATGCTACACAGAAGTTCTTCAATCTGCATCCTCAGTAACTTCACATCACTCTTCTTCAGTGTTTGTTGTTCCCTTACACGCACCCCCTTAACTCCTGCAGCTGCAGTACTCTTCCCTGAGGGTGCCTGGACTTGCAGCTCAGTGAGAGGTGATGCGAGGACATAAGCCTGCTGACCAACCCATGAGGTTTTGCATGTCTGGCTGGAGAGCAGCTGGAATTTGCAATGGCCTGAATGAGCACTCACATTGCAACCTTTCTGTTGGGGATTTTCAGTTCTCCCATCTATGTCTTCTAGTCAGTGTGTGGTTTTTTTATGCTTGTAGAAAGCCATTATGTTCTAGATCTTTGTATACTTGGTTGAAATTGGTTCTTGTTTAAAAACCAATCCAATTGAAACCAGAATATGACATGCAATTTCAATTTCTCTTGCACCCTGATGATCTCCAGCTCCTCTGGTGTTTGCTTACATGCAGAGACTGCTGGCACAGGGGAGGATGGTTTGTGAGCTGGTCTGGTTGGCATTACAGGAGTTCCTCTGTACAAATGTGCCCAGGACAAGCATCTTCTTCATGCTGAGATGTGCTTTCCCCTCAGATCAGTGATATTGTGGATATGAGTTTCATTACCCTTCTTTTCACGTGGCTTGTCCTTCACATCTTTGCTAAGCCATTTACCTATCGTACTGGAATGCTACTGGAAAAATACTTTTGCATTCAATGGGTTTGAAATTACTATATTACACAAGCCACATATCAGGAAGAATCCTGCTCTTTCATGACTAAATGTAACTCGGAGAATCGTCATTAATCTGATTGCCATGGTGCAGTTTGTAGATACTCTTTCATGACAGCTGGCCACTAAGCCAGTTTTCATAATCAGGAAGCAGAACTCATTGCTTGGTTCCCACTGGTTTGTGTAGCTCTATTGCTTCATGTTTTCCATTTCTTATTTTGGAATGCACTTCTAGCTGTATACTAGATTATGTAAGTGTTTATCAGCCTCAGAAAACACATATTTTTAAAAATATATTTTCTACAGTGTGTTCCAAAAATGTAATGTTCAGGGAGACTGAAACATTTAGGGCATCAGCAAAGCAGTATTGAGAATTTTCTTTCTAGGGTCAGAATGATAATCTAGTATTATTATTAAAATGCTTTACTCAAAATAAAGGCCTTTCTCCTAGCTTTGCCATAAGGTATTTTGGTAACTCATACTATCTTTCCATGTACATACTTACAGAGGAATGGAAGAAAATAATGTTTCTTATTCACATTCTCATCACACCTTCTATTTAAAATCATTCCATGCAAACATTATAGCTACTCATGGATTGATAATAATAAGAATAGCAATAATACTGGCATGGTGATAGCTTGTGCTTTCTACTCAGTTCATTGTACAGTTTCAAGCACCAGAATTTTCCCCTTTAATGTCATCTCTACTGCAGTTCCAGCAGAAAGTCCAAGCACTCCCTCAAGCTACCATGTTCTAGAGCATTCCATAAAGCTGCATTTGTACTTATGTTTGTTGTTAGCAGATAGAAGAGATTAAGCAGATGGCACAGAAGTGCATAGCACAGTTTTGGTCATTGTAGGATCAATTAAAAACTTCCACACAGCAGCCAAGGTTTCTTTCATGTACATCTTTGCATGAAGCACTTCCATTATAAATCTTAACTGTTAATTTTCCAAATTGACACTAAAATGCAGGATAAAGTTGTGAGGACTTAAAGAATGCAGTTGCATGTGTCAAAACACCATCCCCATATATGATAAGCTACCACAACAGAACTTCAGAAAAGCACAAACAGCATAATATGAAGGATCTAATTCCAGGCCTAACAGAGGTAAAGGTTTAGAATTAGCACACCAGAAAAATTTAACTCTTCAGACTGTGGAAAAGAAAACCACTGCTTACGCTCATGCCACCCCAACTTGTGAGAACTTTGGTGACCACACTGAATATCCAGAACCTGGCCTGTATAAAAGTTGTACCTCCAGAAGAATGACTCAGGGACTCCCACCCCTGAGAAGACCAGGATAAAGAAGGACCAGCAGGACACTGCAGGAATCCACATGATAGTGACATCTTTTGCTCAACCTGTCTCACTCTTAACTGTGTCCCTCTCCAGCCCAAATTCCTATTTCTTTCTATCTCTCTACCTCACATTTATTGTTAAATAAAATCTGTACTATTGATTTGGCATATGGTCTCATTTGCACATTGATTCACACAGAGGCATCTATTATAATTGGATCATAACAAGAGGTACCTGTACTGCTGCTGGCCCTGGTGTGTATATGAGGTATTGCTATCCAGAACTCCCAGACTAGTATCTTTAGTATAGGTGAAATTCACTTAGAGAACTTAATATAAATATGTTTGTAATACATAAACATCCATGAAATTAGATTCATTGGAAAGCCTGCAGATTATACAAAGTCAGCTTCTTGACTTTAAAATGAAAAGCCAGTTGCTATCTCCCAGAGCAAACCAGCATTTTAAAAATTTAAAATAAGTATTCAATCAGGCACAGCAGTGCTGCTGAAGAAGGCCACATAAGTGCAAGCAAATCATGACTGATGAAGCTCCTTGAGCTGCTGAAAGATACATGCTAATAAAGGAACATGGATAGCATATAATTATTTGCTCATTTTTATGTATTCAGGTACATACATAATTAAGGGGAAAATTGCTCATCCTTTTCTGACAGAACCGTACATAATACAATACATAATGACATACATAATGCAATACAATTCAGCAGTTCAACCCACATTTGTAATAGTACAACCAGTTATATATATTGACTTGAAAAGCATAATCCTGCTTAGCTTTTCAGCTCTTAGTCATTTCTGTCATTCTTGACACCTTTATAAATTAATCTCATCATCTTTCACAAAGTTTAATTAAACTGGTCTGTACATAGTCTGGTTCCAGAATCTAGCAAATTTCTGCATTAAAACTTTATTTCTCCTTTGAATTGTGTTAACATTAGTTCTCATCAGAAATGTGACAGCCTTGAAATATAAACTCCAGGTAAGTCAGGATGTTGAATGTTGTACTTTGAACACACATCAAAAAGCTCAAACAGTAAATCAAATTACAGCTAAAAAATGGCATTTTCTTTTATGCAGATAAGCTGTTCAATATATATGTTGTTATAGTCATAGAATCATAGAATGGCTAGGGTTAGAAGGGACCTTAAAGATCATCTAGCTCTAACTTCTCTTCAATTGATGTTATATAACAGCTTTTATTTTTCAAAATTATTCCCACTGATATATCTTCAGAAAACCATGAGTCAGCCCTGTTATGATCCAATTATAATAGATGCCTCTGCGTGAATCAATGTGCAAATGAGACCATATGCCAAATCAATAGTACAGATTTTATCTAACAATAAATGTGAGGTAGAGAGATAGGAAGAAATGGGAATGGGGGGTGGAGAGGGAGAAGGAGAAAGAGTAAGTGAGAGGGGTTAAACAAAAGATGTCACTATCATGTGGATTCCTGCAGTGTCCTGCTGGTCCTTCTTTATCCTGGTCTTCTCAGGGGTGGGAGTCCCTGAGTCATTCTTCTGGAGGTACAACTTTTATACAGGCCAGGTTCTGGATATTCAGTGTGGTCACCAAAGTTCTCACAAGTTGGGGTGGCATGAGCGTAAGCAGTGGTTTTCTTTCCCACAGTCTGAAGAGTTAAATTTTTCTGGTGTACTAATTCTAAACCTTTACCTCTGTTAGGCCTGGAATTAGATCCTTCATATTATGCTGTTTGTGCTTTTCTGAAGTTCTGTTGTGGTAGCTTATCATATATGGGGATGGTGTTTTGACACATGCAACTGCATTCTTTAAGTCCACACAAACCCTGACCTGAGAGTCAAGTTAATAACAAGATCCCCACCTAAAGCAAACTTTCATAGTCTCACATCATTAAAATCCACTCTTTACTGATTTTACATTCATTTAATAGTCAGTACTAATGAGCTACTTGAAACTCTAGGCTAAAAGTCAACTTACATGCTGTGTTTAGAAGGACAACACAGTAAGACCTCCAAACGCATTTCCCAGTGTAATCGCTTCAGACATATACTTTACAAGTTAAAGAAAAATTTTAATAGATGTTCCATTCTTTAGTAGGACATTTGATTGAAAAGCTGCACACTAGGTGGTTACTATCATCATATTTCACTATAACTCACTGTCTTTTCCAACAGTTCTGTATTACCTACAAAACATGAAGAAAAGATGAAGCTCTCTGAAAATCCAACCCAAAAGATCTGTAAGTAAAATGACTATAACAGCAGAATATTCTATAATCTCTTAGTGAGACAAAAACATCATGATTTTCTTAACCAACAAGAGTCCGAGAAAAAAAAAACGACTGTCATTCTTGATACTAAATGATAGAAAAAAGAAATTGATAGATCCAAGAAATGTTAATGAACACTCATGATAATTAGTCATAACACCTCTCTCTTCTGCATTATATCTTTCTGGAGAGAAGGAACTTAAAAATAGGTGCATGTAAGGTGAAAAAGATAATGTAACTAGACTGAGAGGACAAAAATTTAAAAAAAATTTAAAAAATTTAACAAAAAAAAGCTTAGGATAAAAGTCCAAGAAGAGGCATGTAGGAGAAGGTTAGTAAAGACCAAAAAATATCAACACAAATTTCATAGCTAGAACCTACAGCCCCCACGCTTATATTGTCACAGGCACACAGTGCAATTTCAGAAATAATAGTCCTATCTTAGTGTATTGGGAAAAGTGTGTGTGTGAATTTATGAAGATATACAAAACATATTGATGCATTTTGTGTTTGTGTTTACTGAAACGCAGCAGTCTAAATGAAATCAAGGCAAATGATACTTGTAATAAAAACCTACCAGAAAAAGACAAAAGAAGATGAAAAATTCTATCATCAATGGATTGTAATTTTTTTCCTGGTGCTTGTACTCTTTATAGTCAGTAGATGTTAAAAAACTGCCAGATACACTAGTGCCCTCTGAAATTTCATGGAAATACAGCATAAGTTAATTGGACACTGCAGATGTAATTGCTTCATGACTGCAACTCTGCAGAATTTAGAACTTCACTTCTTATTTTAGCCCCTTAACAGTATTACATTCTAGCACGTGCTAAAAATATTATGTAGGTACTGATGATGTCACTTCTTTTGTATTCTTTGCAAAGCTGAAGTGTGCAGCTGGAACTGTATAAAAGCTGTGGAATTAGTGTCATTTGAAGTCAAAATTATTGTGCTTGAATTTCTGCAACTGTAGGTTCTCACAGGACTACTGGCCTGCAGGCTTATGGAAATGAAACACACTGCTGCTAGCCAGGAGAGATTAGTAAACATATTGCTTGTGCTTCTGGAAAACCATCACTGGGTACTCTCCCAAAAGAAGTTCTGCTCTGTATTTTAAGTAGCAGCTGCTCAGCATGCTAAAATGTCCTGCACAGATTTATTCTGTTTGGCTTTCCACAGAGTTCTTTTCATCTCTGTGATGGACAAGAGTGGGACAGAAGTGGAAATTTGACATTAAGCTGAGTGGTTACTGGCATTTCTCAGAGCAGAAAACAGCCCTAGAATAATTAGGTGATATTTAAGAACAAGAAGTTTGTTATTTGCTTTATCACTTCTCCCATATCCATATACACATATATGTTTTATCACTTTGTCCCAATGAAAACACACATATGTACACAAACTGAATCACAAAATTACAAACTGTGTAAGGAAAGGGGCCACAGCAGGTTACCTGGTCCAACCTTCCTCCTCTAGCAGGGGTCATCCCAGAGCACATAGTACAGAACTGTGTCCAGACAGTTCTTGAATACCTCCGGTGAGGGAAAATCCAAACTACTCTGGGCAACCTGTTCCAGTGCTCAGTCACCCAAGTGCTCAGCCACTTGAACAGTAAAGAAGTTCTTTCTTGCATTCAGGTGACATTTCCTGTGCATCAGCTTCTGGCCATTTGTCCTACTGCTTAGTCTCACCAAGAAGAGCCTAGCTCCATTCTCTTGACACCCTTCCTTCAGACATTGGGGTTGCCTCTACTTGTATCTTCTTGAGGTTGAACAGGCCCAGCTCCCTCAGCCTTTCCTTGTCAGGCAGATGATCCAATACCCTCAACACCTTTGTTGTCTTCCACTGGACCCACTACAGGAGCTCTATGTCTCTTGCACTGAGTGCAGAATTGGACACAGCACTCCAGATGTGCCATACCAGGGTAAAGTAGAGGGGCAGGATCACCTAGCTCTTCACCCCAGGTTACCACTGGCCTTCTTAGCTACAAGGGCACTGCTGGCTCATGGACAACTTGTTGGAACTTGCTGGGAGGCATCTGCCCCTTCATCCAAGTCATTGATGAGTAAGTTAAACAACACTGAGCCCAATGTTGAACTTTGGGGACATCACTTGTGACAGGCCTCCAGCTAGACCCTGTGCCATCAGTAAAGACCTTCTAGGATCTTCCATTCAGCCAACTCTCAATGAGCCTCTGTCTTGGTTTGAAAGACAGGTTTCTGCCAAGAAAGGCAGGAGCCTCTTTTTAAAATGGAGAATGTAAACCCCCTCCCTCCAAATTATTATAATTTTGAAATTAAGGGGGCTTTCAGGCAAAGATATGTGAATATGAATAACAGTTCCTTACTAGGAAAATTAAAATAGAAATACAGTATTACAGAGAACAAACCCAAAAACACTGACAGTGTCAGAATACAGCCTGACACCCTATCAGTCAGTCCCATTAAATGGTGGCTGCAGTCCTCCTGGATAACAGATGTGGTTCAGTTGAAGCAATGATCCTGTAGAAGGTGCAGTTTTCCTCCAAAGGTCCAGTGATGATGTGGAAAGGTCCGTGTTTTCCTCAGGAATCCAGTGGAAAAAGGCTGCTTTGCTGTTCCAGATCTCAGTTTTTATCTAGGTAGGAAAGGCTTGGCTCCTCCCTCTGGCTGGAGCATTTCCCAATGGGATGATGTAATTTTATCAGTCATACAGTAGGACTCAATGGCCCATTAACAGAAGATATCTTCCTGGGGGAAGGATGGATTGTGGAAAAGATAAAGATAACTGCCTCACCTGGTTTTAGCAGATGGCCCATTAGCAGAGAATATCTCCCACAGAGATTAAGGATAGCTGCCCCACTGTGATGGGGGGCAGTTTTCAACAGATGGTGATAGAATACATACTTTTGGTCACATCCTGTATTGCAACCTAAGACAGCCTCATTACCTACTCATACAGTCCCCAATTCCTGAGTTTGCCTGTGAGGATGTAGTGAGATACAGGGTTGAAAGACTTGGAGAAATCAGGGTAGACAATATCCACTGCTCTCCCGTCCTCCATTCAGGTAGCTGTTACATCATAGAAGGTAAACATGTTGGTTACGCATGATTTACCTTTAGTGAATCCATGCTGACTGCTCCTGAACACCTTCTTCTCATCCATGTGGATAGAGATGGCCTCCACAATGAGGCACTCCATCGCCTTTCCAGGAACTGCGAGGCTAAATGTGCAGATTTGACAGTGGTATGTAATCGTCTGGGGAGAGTTAGATGGTTTCCAAACTGGAGTGATGTTGGAAACCCTACTATTTGTCTCCAGAGGACAGCCATAAGGTTTTAAAGGATTTCTTCTGAAAGGATTTTTGGAACAGGATTCATATGACTAAGCTGCTTACTAAACAACTGCAAATCCCCACATAAAAAGCATGAAAACAAAATAGTCCAAAGTATTATGCCTTCCTCATGCCAGGCTTTAGGTTACAGTCTCACTGAAAGATTTGAAGAAAATCGCTGCAAACATCGATTCAGAAGAATACAAAAGAAATAATAACTTCTTACTAAATTTTTTTCCCTTTGCTATATTCACCATTTTATAATATATTTGTATGGTTGAGCAGACTAGGAAAAGTCTCTGCTGTATTTGACAAGTAATTTTCCAGTGGGGCTAAAATGAACTGTGATTTACCTTTATTTTCTGCTCATAACTCACATAGACTACGGGTCTAGATAAGTTGTAACAGTAAATGATTGAAGAGAATATTGGAGTGTGTTTTGATACCCAAGGAAAATAATCCATCTCCATCTAGGAAGGTACATCTGCGAAATATGCTGGTAATGCTGTTTGTGTATGAGAAGACTGATGACCATGAGTGAAGAAACATGAAAAAAATCAGCAAATGTATGTGATACAATCAAATAATCATGTAAGAACTTTAAAAGTCAAAGGATGGACTTCAGAATGGGACTTTTAAGTAAAATTTCTTTTTAATTAGGAAATTTTAATCTCTTACATTCATCTGCTAAAGATAAAATGTTAGAATGTGGGAAAGATAAATTGAGCCAAGACAGAATTGGTGATAAAGATGAGGAAAGATGAGGCATGTGAAATTTCAGACTTCTTGATAAGAGTTATACAGGAAAATTAAATGAAAAGGTAAAGACAAATATGACAAATCCAGGAAAGAAATATCTTGAGCTGAGAATGAAAACACTTGAGTGCAGGAGGCATCTGAAAATGCTCCTCTCATAAAAGAAAATTTGAAGATTGATTTCACTAAAATAGGCTTGTGAGAGCCGGAGATGAAGGCATTAAGCACAAATGTACATAGGAGTTGCTACAAGATTTAAAATGTGAAACTGTCCCCTTGACCTGGTAAAAAACACCTGGAGAGTAGGAGAAAGGAAAACCATGCCATCCTAATTTCATGTATGACCAGAAAAGATTAGATAGGGAGAAACAAGTGGTTTGAAAAATTTATTGTGCAGATCATGTTTCATGGAGGATATAAATAGAAACAAAATTAATCTGAGTCCAGAGAACAATAGTTTGCCATTACTTCAGAAACAGAAACCATGTCTACAGATGACCTATCATATGCATTAGGCACAGCTCCTGAGTCTTCAGATACTTGGTCTAAAAAGATCTTTGGCCCTTTATTGACATAAATATCATGAAAAATATGCAAACAACAATGAACTTCAAGGAGTTGATGCAGTCAAATAAAAGGAAATTCCATTAATGTGAATTCGCTACATTGGATTAAAAGTCCATGAGTAGTAACCAAGAATCACTATCTGAGAAACAGATAACATAACAGATGACATAAAATTACATAGACCACTTTTTTCTGCAAAAGTATAACTTCCTCTAAAATAATTCCATATAACCTTTACTTTTAGGAAGCAGTATAAGTTACTTGCACCTGAAATTTTCACATATACAGAGAAAATACAGAGAGCTCTAACAAAAGCATAGATTAAATTTTTCAAAGCCTGTCATATATTTCTGTTGAATTTTCAGGAAGAGCCTTGGATTAACACTTCTTTAAATGGGCATTGGTACATTAGTTTATATAGAAATACAGATTTCTTAGAAACATTAGTATGTATTTTCATTTTCCATTGAAATTAACTATATTTATTGTCAAACATTTTCTTTGAAAATGTTCCAAATGATACTTTGCTGCTATATTTTGATAGCTGAGGTATAAATAAGCTCTGTGCAAAATGTGTAATAGGAGTCTTCTTTTCTCCTTCTTCCAAATCTGGTAGGTGGGGAGTTAATAGTTATCAGAAAAAAACAAACTACATAATGCCAAATTTTATAACAGTCTTGCAGCAAAAATTACTTTTTATGTCAGAAGTGATCAGGAAATGGCATGGTCTCAAACATTACTCATAGTACCAGTAAATTATAGAAATAAATGCTGTCATCTGCTATCCTAATCCTCCAGTTCACTGTCATTTTAGAAGAAGAAATTATCATCATACAGTATCCAAAAAAGCACTAATTTTATAAGAAAAAATGGATTAGGTTTTCTTATTTACGTGCTGTGAAGATGTGATGGCACACAACTCCAGCAGATGGATGCATCTCATTTCAAAGCTAGCAATTTCTTGGAAGTTCAAAATACAAATTTGTTTAAAAGAGGAATAAAATTGAAAGGAATGCAATATATAACATTAAGATTAAGTTCCCATGATAAACAGCTAAGATAAAAAAAAAACTAATTAAGTATAGAATTATTTGGCCTCATCAGTCCATAAGTAGTTTGGGTTACAAGTTTCTCTCATCTCCTCATAGCAAATATAATTCAGTTGTACATATCATCAATATTAACACAACTAAATTTGTGTTGGGGGAAGAAAGGCCATTTTCCACTTTTAAATGATATGCATAATCCTAGACATAGTAATAATTGCAGAATTATATTTTCAATAATTGCTCAGCACAGTTAAAGATATCTCAGAGGTAGTAAAGTATCAAGGAGATGATGTGTTGGGCACATTATTTACAGAATCACAGAATATTCTGAGTTAGAAGAGATCCACAGGGATCGTTGAATCCAACTCTTCAGTGAATTGCCCATACACGGATTGAAACCAAAACCTTGGTGTTATTAGCACCAGGCTTTATCTTGAAGCCTAAGGACATGTTTTTCTTAAAGGTTTTCTCTTTGTGTTATACAGACAGGCTAAGATTAGATAGATTTGCAGTAAAATCTCCAAGTTGTATTGGAGACAAGTTTTATTGAAAATAAAACAAAGCAACCAAACAAACAAAACCAAAAAACTTTCTCCCAAAGGTCTGGTAACATGTATATATCTTGGACTTCTAAGTACTTTCTCAGTTTTCTTCTGCAGCATATACCAGCATGAGGAAAAGGACATTAATATGCTTTTTCTTAGTATTTTTTTCCTTCAATATTTTTTTATCAGAGGGCATTCTTCTCTCTGAAAAAACACCTTTCTGTTTATCAGTCATAGTGTACTAGTCAATAGTAACAGCTTTGAAAGAAAAAAAAAAAAGAAAAGAAAGTAAATGTGGGATCATTTCAGGGTCTAGTCCTCACAGAAATTTTGCAACTATGGATCTTTCTTGATACTTGTATATTTTGGACTTGCCATTAACATTCTGTTGCCAAAAATAATAGGTTATGATACTATCTGCATCAAAATAATTCTCTTTATTTTGCACACTTCCCAGGTCTTTAAAAAATCCTGTAGATGTTTTTATTAATATATTATTAGTTTGAAAAGCTGTTTTAATTATAATACTTATGATGAAATGGAGTTGGTTTAGCCTGTTAGGAAAAAAGGCTGTTGTGTAATTACTAATACATAAGTGAACTTTTCCTTGAACCATGCAATTCCTGCACTCTAATTAGGTCTCCATGTCTCATTTGCATATTTTTTAAATACTCTGATAGAATGGAATATTCTGTTCTCAGGACTGATTAACAACTCATTAATATCACTAAAGGAATTAGAAAGTAATTGTGAAGATAGCTCTCACTTGTGTTAGCTCTTCTGCTACATTCCAACTACTCTGTTCTGTTGAACATGAAGTTTCAGTTCTCTCAGGCCTCTTGCTTCTGAATATTCAAGCTACTTATCAACAACAAATTTACCAGCTCAGCTTCTCAAATAATTTACAGTGTAAGAAATATTCTAGCACTCAGCTGAATGAGATATGGAAAAGTGTGATGAGTGAAGGATGTTTAAAGGTCTATGGGCTATTTTTAGTTCATCTCCACATTGACATATTATTTCCTGAAGCTTTCTCTTATCTATGTCTTTATATTGAATTCCTTACCATGGTATCTCAGGGTTTCTGTTTCTTTGGGCATTATTAAAAAAGAGAGAAGTCTTGATCTAGGCAATTCTAACCTGCAGTCACAGAAATTGATATCTGTACCTTGTACCCTTGCCCAGAAAGAGGAGGTCCCAAGGGCAGAATGAAACAGGAGAGATGTGGTGGGCATTTTAAACACATGGCAGAGTGGCAGCAACGTGACTTAGCTTAAATGAACCTCCAGTGTTTCTTCCTTCAGTCCTTCCCCTTCTATTAAGGACTGTCTCATTCTTTCAGCATATGGCAGATTTTTTGATTTTCTTATATTACCCAAAATTGGCATTTTTGTCTAAGTCTGCCAGTGAAGGTTCTTGTATCCTTTTAATTACAATTATCATTTTCCTGGAACACAGAAGAAAATCATCAAAGCTGTTAAATCCATTACTCTTATATTTCATGTAGTCTAGATGCTGAGACAGTTAAACTAGTTATCTAACACTTGAGAAAGGAAATTTTGTATACAAATATATGAATCACACCCTTTGCTCATTACAATATCATATTTAGAGATATTCAGAAAAGTCCAAATTCTTTTCTGCTAAACTCTCTCCACTGGATCAAAACCTCACATATCTGTTCCCAGGTGTTATTTGCCCTTCTCATTACACTATAAATATCTTTATACTTCTAGATTTCTTAGGAAGAGGCCTCTTACAAGGCATTTTTCTTTTAATTCACTTTTTTACTTATACTATTAAAGCCAGATGGGTGCTGTATATCAGAAATAGCCTGACCAGCAGGAATGCAGTAGTGGTCATCCTCCTGTTTTCAGCACTGGTGAAGCCCCACCTCAAATCCTGTGTTCAGTTTTGGGCTTCTCACTACAAGGAGGACATTGAGGTGCTGGAGCACATCAGAGAAGGGCAATGAAGCTGCTGGAGGGCTTGGAGCAGGAGTCTAATGAGGAGTAGCTGAGGGAGCTGAGTTTATTTAGCCTGGGGAAAAGGAGGTTTAGGGGAAACCTTTTTGCTCTTTGCAGTTACTTGAAAGGCGGTTGTAGCCACGTAAGAGGTCAGCCTCTTCTCCCAGGTAAGAAGTGACAGGATAAGAGGAAATGATCTCAAGCTGTGCCAGGGGTTTAGGTTACACATGAAGTAAATTTTTTTCACTGAGAGGGTGGTCAAGCATTGGAACAGGCTGCCAAGGGAAGTAGTAGAGTAACAATCCCTGGAAGTTTTCAGAAAATATGCGGATGGGGCACTTTGGACACACTTAAGGCATGGTTTAATGGTGGATTTGGCAGTGTTGGAATAATGGTTGGACTTGATCATGTTAGAAGTCTTTTCCAACCTTAATGATTGTATGATTAATGGCCTCAAGTAAAATTGTGTAACTCCATTGAAGTTTTTAACACCTATGGAATCATACCCTCCAGCAAAGGAAAATTATATGTTTCTGTCTTATGACACTGTGGAAACTCGTCTTGCATTGGTGTAGAAGAGGACTGATTACGTAAATGAATATGAAAACATTATTGAAATGTTGGATGCTTAGTTTTTTTATGGACTCTTATACTGCTTTATTTCAGTACTTTACTATTTTACGGTGATGGTGATGAGCATTATTACCACTTTTTAAGACTGTGCTATATCTTTGATAACGTTTAAACTGTACATATATTATCAGAGAGCACCAATGCAACCAAAGTCAATGAGGAATCCTTGTTAATCTCAGTGATTTGGGGTCACACTGGGACAGAATTACATTTTCATATACGTGCTTTCTAAACTGAAGTGAGACTTCCTTTCAATGGTCTCACTTCACAGCTCCTAAGCACAATAATTTGCAAAGAATGGCTGCTATACTTATGGAAGGAAATTAAACTAGTTATTACCTCTGGTAAGTACTTTATATTTCACAAAGCTTCAGAAATGTGGTGTCCATTAAAACTTTTTATTATGAACCTGATAATTAAACACTTTGCTACTATTGTTTACAATTTATCCATCATGAGGTTGATGCAAATTTGCCTTTGTTTCCATTAATGCTCTTTGGTGGTAAGGCAGGTGTATTGTCTGCATATATCTGACCAAATTAAAATCTGAATTACTCCTTTGTGTTCTCCCATTTCAGTGTTTGATGAAGCAGAATATTTATATATGGATTTCAAGTGGTAAAAAAATAATATAAATGCCTCAAAATCATAGGAAGGGAATGCATTCTGAGATATTCAACCATACAGAGGTCTTGTGAATCTCTTAAAACCTGTTATTGTCTGCAAACAGGAAAAAAAAACTGCCATTGAATTAAAAGTATTGATAAAATAAGTTAATTTCAATCATTTAACAAATTGAATGTCCTTAAGCCCTTCACATCTGTAAAGAGTTTTCCAATAGTAGGTAGTCACTAAGAAAACAGCTTCTTTTAAGCCTTTTGATGGTAGGTATGTGCATGCTAGAGAAAACTCTTCATATAAATGAGATAGGAAAAAAGACTCAATCAGAGAAAAGAAGATAAAGACAAGGGCTTATAAACCTGAGAAGAAATCTGTAAACATATATGCAAAAAAATCTTGTGTATTTACATTAATTAATTTATAATTTTGAAAACTGAAAGTTTTCAATTATCAAAATAAAACATATTTAGAAGCATGTTGACATCTTGGAAAGAACAGAGGGGCAATAAAACCAATTCCCTGTAGTCAAGTCTTTAAGTTTTTAAGTCTTTTAAGTTATTTTCATAACTTCTTTGAGTACCCTCCTTAAACAAGTTCAACATAAAACTGTATTAACAACAAAGTATTCAGGAAACCTATTTCTCAGCTTACTAGCAACCTTTTTCTATTTCTCATCCATTCTTATACATTTTCCAGATAATATTTTTCTTTTTCATGAGCAGATGTCCTGCCTCCTTGATGTTTACCAGGTGATCGTTTATCAGAGAAGACTCAAGAACTTCAGCTTTCCAGTAGCTTGCCTCTCCAGGAAGCTGCTTTTCTTCTCCCTAATTCCATATACCAGGTTTAGAAGCCAGGAAGAAGTTGTGGTGCTGACATGCAGGGAATGCTCTTATGCAAAGGAGAGAGGAGATGGGGCTTATCACTTCTGCTCATGCCTTCTCCCTCCACCTCTCTATGGTGGAGTGAAAGGAGACCTCAATAGGAATCACAAGTGACCATCTACATGATTTATATTCTTTTTTTACCTGTAAAGAAGAATAATGCTTTCTGGAAGATTTCACTAGGCTAAAGAGGCAAAGATCTTTCAACCTGCTTGGACAAGAGCCTCTCTATTCCTTATCCCCCTCTTGTTCTACACAGGGAGACTCATCAGCACCTGATGCTGCACTTAACATGTTCTGGGTATAGGAAGGACCCATCTTATTTCATCAAAATATGACCACAATGAGAGTGCCTGTTTGTAGTATCCTACCCAAAATCAGACACTCAATATTGCCAATAGTGTATTCCCCATAATGAAAAGAACTCCTTGTTTTCAGTATCTTTCAAAACAGGCTCATTGTCCAGTAAGTAATATTTTTAAAAGTATTAGTTGTTTCAATTGTTTAACATTTCCCATGATCACAGTAACCCTAAATAAGCATTTAGTATTTAAATAGCATGCAAATAATAAAATACAGCTTTCTCATTTTCATGATACTGTACATATAAGCTGTAGCCTAATTGCTAAGACAGAACAACACTCTTAATTATATCCATTGTGAATTTTTTGCTTTTGTATAGTGTATGAAGTGGCGCTTTTTTGTATGTTTATAAATTGCTGGATCCAGGTGAGCTTCAAATTTCTACAAGCTGATCTCACATTAGTCCTTTGACCTGTATTTTTAATTTGGCATGAAACTACTGCAAGCGGCATAGTGAAACTAATGAGGCTGTTGCAATTGTGCAGGGTAGTAATCAACAGCTACTTTATTGTTGGAGAGTGTATTAAATCTATGCAAGATATGAACTGAAAAAGCTTTTTGTTTCAAAAAACCATCTGATGTGTGTACACACATTTTCTCAGAAAATAAAAAAGATTGTAAACAGACATGATAAATGAAAAAGGGCTAGGATCATCAGTTATTTTGATCTAGTCTTTTGAAAATTAAAAAAAAATAATTCTGCACATTAAGTGCAAAGAGAAGTTCAGAGCTGAAGTATAATCCACAGTAACAAACAGCAACAGAAAAACAGCAATCTGTGTAGTGGCCTTTCACCATGTTAAGGCAGAGCAAGAGCCTTTCTCCCAAGCTGTGATTCCATGCACTGCAAAACAGATGTCTGTCCTGATACACACATAGACTGACACAGGAAAAATGTGCTGCAGTATGACAGAGAAGCCAAAGGCCTCCTAGAAGACACACTCGGATGCATTCCCCAGTGGCAGGAGGAGAAGAATCAAAGTAAAATGTTCATGTTGATATAAGAACAATTTAGTAATTGAAATTAAAGTAAAATATAGTAATAATTGTAAATAATAATAATGATGATAATCAAAAGGTAAAAAGCAAATGATGCACAATGCAAGTTTTCACCACCTGCTGACTGATGCCAGACCCTCCCTTCCCAAAACCAAATTGGCCTCCTTCTGGGTAACTCCCCTTTAGCTTATATATACTGGGCATGACATTTTGTGGTGTGGAATATCCCTTTGGTCAGTTTGGGTCACCCGTCCCAGCTGTGTTCCCTCCCAGTTTGGTTTTTTGCATACTGCCTCACTGGCAGAGCATGAGACACGAAAGAAAAAAATCCTTGAGTTATGATAAACACCACTTAGCAAATATTGTCAATACCATTCTCATTCCTAATCCAAAACACAGCACTGTAACAGTTACTGAGAATAAATTAATTCTACCCCAGCTGAAAGCAGGACAGTGATGATGAGCCCAAAGAGGTAAAAAGAGTGGCTCCAGTTCCTTCTTTTGCTGCTATTTTATCAAAATATCTTTGTTCAGCAACATTATAGTTAGCACATTGTATCTGGCAGCTAGAAATATACTTTGGTTCATTACAGTTATTTGACTCATCAGTCAAACCTGTCGAGATCCATCTTTTTTCTTTCACAGGGCAGGAAAATAGATTGCTAGAAGACTTAAGTTCTTGTTATAAAAGTGCTGGTATATATACCTTAGTGTCGTATGTTAGCATTTGGAGTAATGCATCTGGTGATATCTAAATACACAAAACTATCCACATGGATTACTATAGGGCTGAATCAATTATTTTATCCTTACTGTCCACATAAGCAATTAACTGGAAATTTCATTCTCTTGAATCTACGTGCTGTTCTACATTGTTCTTCCCTGTCCTATTCCCTGGTTCCTATACTTTTTTCCTGTCCATGTAAGTAGTGTGCAACAAGTAGGTGTTGAAGGCAGAAAGCGACTGGTCAGGAGCACATAGGCAGTGCTTTATCATCCTTAGGGGCTACACCCGTGAAGTCCACTAACTGAATTCACACACTAATACTCTCAAATACTCTCAGGCTGTAAAAAAAAAGAGTGGTGACACTCCTGGCCCCAGAGTTTCCTGCTCATATGGCATACAATGTCTTTCATTTCTCCTGAAGTGCCATGTCAAGCAATGGTGTTCCCAAGTGCTTAATGAAAGGGACAGACCAGGATACAACTGAATGACAGGGGATTGCATCAGCCCAAATCTCCAAGTTATTTAATATTCAGCATTTCAGCCCTGTTCATTGTTCTGGGTAGGCTCAGACTTCAAGGGAACTTTTTACAAAGTCCAATGTGCTAACTTCCATTTGCCTTTCAAAGCCAAGTTTCAAATTAAAATTAATAGTGCCAAAAGAGTATAAATGACTTACCCTCTTCATGCTTCCCCTATGTGATCATCACCCACTGTGTACTGAGTGTTCTGTACTTTTAAACTTAGTGGCCCCTGTAAATATATCTCCCTTTATGAGACCTAAGGTACAATGTTGTTCAGCTACTAAGTGTGTTACCTCCAAAGTTAGTAATGAATAAATGATGCACAGTACAGTTTGATGTATAGAGTGTTTCAGAATGACTCTGCTACCTAACAATATCCACAGACCTACTACCTAAAAGATGTGTCTTCTCCCTCACAATGTCTGCATTCTGTTGCTATTGCAGTTAAATGTAAAACCATGCAATTAAAGTATGTTTGCAGTTTTGCCCTTTGATCCCAAAACTTCATTGACCTAATTTTTTGTTTGGTTAGTGCCAGTTTTTTGCAAGCTTCATTTTTTAAGAGTGGAGGTAGGAGGCTCTATTTACTCACATATATTAACCATAGCACTTTATAATGTATAATTAATAATTTCTTCTAAAGATTTTTTACCAGAGATTATGAAGTTTGTTCACTTTCCCCCAAGTAAACATATTCTCATTCTCCTGTAGGTCTGCTACGTATATTTCTGTTAGGACTGGAAAAGAGCATCCTTTCATCAGCCTTTTGAACATTTGTGGAAAAGACCAGGGTAGAATTACACATAAAGAGCAATGAAGTTCTTAATATACAGATTGGTGTACATTATCAGTTTTTAAGTCTCTTTTATTTGCACCAGAACAATGCAAAGGAGTTTTAGGAATCTCAATGTTGTCTCAAAAATGAAACTGTTTCCTTTTTTATTACCACTTCACAACATTACTCTCTATGCACATCATATTAAAAATCTGTAAGAGAGATACTTAATTTAAAAAAAAATAAAGACCTTAACAAAGAAATAAAACACATTTTACAAATATTACACCATCTGGTGAAGACTCTAGAGTACATGACAAGAAAAGAAAAATCATTGTGTTTCAGAGATTTTTTTTACATGTCTAGATTTGGTCCTGCTACAACATCAAAATTGTACATTAGCATACACTTATTCAGTCAGAGTAGTTTGCACTTGAGCCATGACTGTCAAAGAGCAGCATGTGTAACACAGAAAAGGTGCCAGAGTAGCTGAGTTAGCCATGTGTCAACTATTAAACTACAATGGTGTGCATTTTTTAGGTTATTTAAACAAGATTATTACAGGCAAAAGGGTTAACATGCAAAAACAAAGCACAATGGAGCTATGCATCACCTGTAACTGGAATCACTGACCATGTAAACAGCTCTTGCACGTGTTGATGTGATTAATTTCTGAAGCACAAAGGATATGTAGCAAGAATTATCCGTTCAAAATGAACGTGAATTTAAATGTGGTACTATTGTTAGACTTTTCTTGTTTATTTCCACTGAGCATTTGGATGTCATAGATGATTGCAGCAAATTTGCTTTTACTGAAATGTTCAAATACATGCTGTAGAGTGTATGTTCAGTCACACATATTTCATAAGATATTCGATAAGATATAGTTCATAAGATATATGAATGCCACAATGTAGGTATACTGAAATGACCAAACTTACAGACAGCCTCAGACACAAAAGGTGGGGTTTTCGGTGACTGTATTCCAACAGTAATTGTCTGAAAAAGATTACCCTCACCCTTCAGGTGTTAATTAGAGCACACAGGCTATACTGTCAATTTTTAAAGGATATCTGAGAAGTAATGCAAAATTAAAAACATGGAATAGTAGTAGAACTACTACTACTAGTTTCCTGATGCCTTAAGTTTCAGCTTTCATATTTTCCAGATTCTGTATTGCATTATTATATAACCCTGAACTTCATATAAAGTGTTAGCAAGTTCTCTTCGCAGTTTAGTTAGACAAAATAATCCTTTTCCAGCCTGAGAACCAAGGACACTGTTGTACCTTCTTGCCCAAAAAGTGTAAACAGCAAATTGAGGAGAGCAAACTGGGAGGATGGGACTTCATAACCTGAAGCTGTAACTGGACAATTAAGCCAAATATGTAAATGGATCAAAACTTATAAAAGTGTGAAAACGTGTGATCCGTCATCCTTCATGGGTGTAGCCTCGACCAGGCTCTTGTACTGCCCAAGATGTATCCTCTGAAGGCCTTTTAATAAATATCTACTTTATTCCTTTAACACTGTCTAGCCTCTGTTCTAGATAGCCTCTCAAGGCATCATTCCAAGAAAGCCTGTAGCTTGCAGGAAGTCTGTGTGTTATTTAATGTTACACAGAGTGCTGGGGAAGGAATTAATCAGCCAAACAGCTTGCCTGAACAGATTTATAGGCTACTTCTGAGTAATATGTGGTTTGTTCACTTTCTCTTTGCCAGCCATTATCTAACAGGGCTTAGTCTTCCTAATTAAAGAGATAATCCTTTAACTGTGAAATCTATATTCTATTATTTTTCTCTTTTTATTGTTCAAGCTCTCTTTTTTTTTTAAGATGAGTCTTGGCTTTCACTCTAGGTTGATTATTAGTTTCTTTCAAAGCTTCTTTCCAAAAAGTCAAGCATGTTAGATAAAATTAAATTACTTCTCTGGAAAAGGATAAGTAGGCTTTTTAATATTAAAGTAGATTGACATAAAACAGTAGCACAAATAATAATGTAAATATAAAGCACAGTAAAATTTTCTTTACATTCTGATTTGACTCTTTTTCATGTATGCTTTCAGGACATAGATATTTCTGATCAAATATATTTCCAAATACTGATGCTTAAACTTCTGATTTCATGTTCTTCTTAGAGCTCCATACTGACAACATAGTAAAATAACTTTAAACACTCTGGAACTTAAACTCTCCCTTCAGGGACAAGTGAAGCTAATTGTAAAGAAGAAATAGCTGGTGTCCAGCCTTGCTCTAAAACAAGGCCTTTTTCTGAGAGCAGAGTTGCCAGTGTGACAAGACACTCCTGTGCAGAATGCAACAGGAGATTCACAGGTTCTTCACACTCCTGTTCACTGTGCAGCAACTTCCAGTTTTAGTCAGGAGTTTGAGACTTACATGCTATCACAGAGATACAAGGGTCATTGTGCCACCAGCAACACTCCTCTCATGTTCCAGGGACACATAGGATAGGTGCTGAGCAATAACACATGTAATCCTTATTCACTGGAAAGGTGAAGGTAAAGCTCAGGCAACACAGTGACAGTGTTTGTCATGGCTGGAAGTCAGAGCTATGGAAGCATGAAATGTTAACTGATGTGACAATTTGTATTTGCTCAATTCACTCATGAAGTTAACACAGCATATTTCAGCAGCACTTACCAGTCAGTCAGCCAGACAGGCCATTAAAGCATATCTATTTTCCCTCCTGTTTGCACCAGTTCTTTGCTAAAATAATACTAAGTAGTAAGATAAGGCAAAAATAGTACTTGCAAGTAATCCTCACTAGGCATTTTTGAATGAAAATCCTTGTTATTTTTAATTTAGAATATGTGTTAAAATCACTAAAAATAGATTGCAAGTCCACAGCGACAACCTTAGTGGCTAAATAAGTTTTTTAAAGGAAATCTTTATGCTGGCTGCAAGGCAGGAAGAGAAAATTCTTGTACTTGCTAAAATCTGTGTGTTAACCTTTCTCATCTGTGTATTTAGCCATGTCTTATAAGAGCATATATATATAAACAAGGCCTGCAAATAAGACATATATCAGCTTTTTATTTGGGCAAGACGGAGAATTCTGTGTTTGAATAATTGAACTGATGAAGTAAAGCTACATTAACCTTGCTTTCTTTATTTAGAGGAAGGTGTTGTCCTTTGTCATTTTTCTTGTTTCTTGCCATGGGGAATGAGCTAGTTTTAGTTCATGAAGCCGTAGTGAATCTCTTCCTTGCAGCTCCTTCTTCCTTTTGTTTTCGTGAGAAAATGTTTAGATACACTTCTCCTCCTTATAAAATAAAAGTGTATGGGGTTTTCTTAGTGAAATTCACTTTCTTTGCCTGTTCCATCCTTTAGACTCACAGGTTATTTCACATCTCAGAAAAGCTACCAGGCCTGTTCTGTTCTGTGCATTACTCCCTTTCTAAGGAGCACCATAACCAGTTGCCACTTCTTTTAAGTTCTTAGTCTTTTGACCAGCTTTCCTCTTATTATATCCCATTCTGAATCTTAGAAGAGTTTAATGTGCTGTTCTGAGGTGATGACCCCATATGAAAAACTCTGTAGATTTCAATAGGAGCCTTTATTACAAGATCAGACACATTGTGTATTTTTATCCTCCTGCTCTCTTTTCTTCCTTTTTTTTCACCAAAAAATGTTTGTTATGTTTCTGAATAAATTGGTAAAAAAAAGTTCTGGCTCCTGCTCTGTTCTACGGCAATGTAACTCCACTGGGATTTATCTTTTGCTTATGAGCATCCCCTACTGTCCCTATTAGAATGAGCTGCTCACCCTATCAGGATTGTGCATATCTCAATAATGCTAATTAAGACTGATTCCATAATACACATATATACCATAGAAATAGCAATGTAATATAATCCATGTAATATTAAATTCATTTTACCCAAATCTGTGATTATGGACCCAAATGCCAAGGCTGTGAGAGCCAAACTCTTTAAAAGGAAGTAAGGAAATGTCCAGCAAATGTGACCAAGGAATTTATTAATCAGAAGTTCAATTCAGAAGCACTGTGAGTAAATCTTTCTGTAAGAAATCAATAAACAGTAAGAGCTGTGTCTTTCAGGTTTATACTTTTACAGTAGTTGCTGTGAGATTCTTTAAATAGCCTTAGTTGTATTTCTTCTGTTAGAAGTACCTCGCTCCCCAGATGGCTAATATACAGCACATCAAAACAAACTGCTGCCTTCTGGTGCTTTTGCTCTGTCAGCTGCCTACTTTGCAACACTTGCATATATATGCCAAATGCCTATCTAACACATATGAGATATACCAGTACCATATACCAAGATCTGAAATAAGATTTTATTAATGGGTAAAAAACCTGTACTTGCATTCTGAAAACAGATATCATTAGGCAGCAGGGTCTATACATTATTCACATCAAGTTTATATCTATAATTATGAAGATCCCTGAAAATTTCCAATAGACTGGTGTAATATACATAAAATAATAAGTAGAGCTGGATCCTATAGAATTTTAAAAACTCATTTCAATACTGACCATGCAAGAGTACTTCAAAATTTATTTTAGCTTCAGTTATGCCCTCACTACCATGGAAAAATTAACTTTAATGACACAGGAATCAGCAGATACTATTTAAAACAGTTTCTCAGTTGCCAGGTAAAAATATCTAGACCAAGACTGACTATTCTATAGTTGTATAATAGATGTGCATCACTTGAGTATTAAGATGCAGGTTTAAAGATTTAAAGAGAGTGATTGGTTCCAGTGCAGTGAATGGATGTATTAGAGCACAGCACAAATGGCTGGGTGATTTTCATTTTCACAATTTTTCTTGACCTGTCAAGTTGTTGTCTTTACGAAGATCAAATATTGTTTCTTGTCTAACTCAATACTGCCTTCATGATGTATGCTTTAGCCTAGATATTATCATGTCATCTTTTGTATCTCAGAGGTCTGATGGGTTTAACAATGAAAATCTGAAGACTAAACTGTTTATATTGACATCAGTCAAAATCAAAATGCATTGTTGTGCCTCTGACCAAGCCACTGAAAGACAGCTATGAAGATGAAGGTACCTTACATTACAGTTGAATAAGAATATATAAGGACTTTTTTCCTTTCATGAAACCGGTTGAATAATTGATCAAGGATTTAACTTGGATTTATCTAAAGGACCATGCAAGATGCTTTGTCATAAAACAGAGTTGTCAGCATTACTCTTTTTTCACTGTTGCTATTATTATACTGTATGTGCTTATATAGTATAATGACAACTTAAGCTATTAAGTTTCCCTTTTTTTTTTTCTTTTGGCTTTCTGTTATAAACATCATAGGGAAAATAAAAACACAGTCAAAGCAGCTGAAATTATTTGAAGTGTTTTTACCTCCAAACACAGTAATAATTTAAAGCCTCTTTCTTTAAAAGCTTAAAAGCAATGTACTGGCACTAGATACCCCAAAACATAATATTGAGGTTTTGAGGGTTTGAATTAGAATGGTAAACCGTAAGCTTACTTGATTTTCTTTCACTCTTTTTTGCATGAAATAAAAGTATTTTCAGTTATACAGTGTCACATTCATGTGCCCTAGTTTAGGCACAGTTTAGTTCATCTGGGAAACTCCCTAATGAAGATAAACCAGCCTTTTCAGATGGTGATTCATGTTCTCTATCTTAAACAGCTACAGGAAAACCAGCATACCCTCACAAAGTGCTAGTTTTTTTCTTGATAATTGATTAACATATATCTCTGGCTGTGTTACACGTGAAAGTCTAACTCCTGTGAGTCTAAAACTAGGTGAAAATTATTATCCAACCATTCTCTCCTCGATACAATAAATTATCCTCTTTGTGTGCCCCTCTGAAACATCTAAAATGTCTGATAAAATTGATTTTAAACATGGTCAGATAAAAACAATAATCCAGAACAAATATGTGACTGCCTTATCCATACAAATTTTTTTTAAATTACAAAATCTGCCTTGAAGTGAACTGAGTTTGAAAGATTCAAATGGGAATTTGATAGGATTAAACAAATCCTATATGTATTGTGTGTTGTGCTATGGGATTTCAGCTGTTTTGTAAAATCATAGAAACACTAGTTGGAAGTTATCTCTGTACATGGCCTATTTTGAACTCAAGAAAAATACTCAAGCAAAAATTCATCTGCTTCTCCTGCATGTAGCAGGACTATAGAGAAAAGTAGACTGGTTCAGTCATGGCTTTGTGTAATGCAGTCTTGAAAACCCCAAGAATGGAGCAAGACTCCCTGCCTCTCTCCAGGAACTTTTCCAAAGTGGAAATGTACTTATAGTGAAGACCTTCTTCCTAATCTGCATCCTGAAGCTCCCAAGATACTACTTGTGGCTGCAGCACTCACCCCTCCAACAAGAGTTTGAGTCCACCACTCTTGTAAGTCCCCTTCAGGCAGCAGCAGTCTGGGATCAAAAAGATGAACTCAATGGCACAATGGCCACGTATATTTGCCATATATAGCTGAATATATAGTTGCATATATAGCTGAGTCAATATCAGCTGGCTAAACTCAGCTGCACACTCATTTTCTACAACAAAATTCCATGAAATTCTCTGTATCCTGAGTAGACCTGCTGCTATTACTGCTGTTAATTCTACTTCTGATGTAAATAAAGAAGATAAAGGAAGTCTTTTATCACCTCGTAATGATGGTGCTACTTGCACAGCAAGGAGTATTTATTCTAGTTCAAAGCACAATATTTCAAATGTTCAAAATACTGCTTGTTATAAGAAGAGTAAACCTATATGAAATGTTTTAGCAGATGTAGGTAATATGTTTCTACAAGATTGGTATCATACAGAAATACAAAAATATTAACACTGATTAAGAAAATAAAGATATGGCTGCCCTGAACATACTTTTTATTCAAGGATTATTTTGAAAACACAGGATGAATTTTTCATGTAAAATAGACTTGCATTACACCCAAATTTTTTCTGTCTTTGCAAATATCAGAACAGTTCTCTTTGTCATAATTGTTCAGAGAAAGGGAGGTTTTAACTTTTGTATTGATAAACTATTATGTGATTTTGCAAATCTTTAGAGTACAGAATGTTGAATATTAGAGTACAGAGTTTTTGATATATTTTTCCATTCAAGTGAGAGAAATTCTAGATGGTTTATCAAACTAATAGCCAACAAATTAAAAAAGCTACTAGGAAACCTAACAAAATACAGAAGTAACTATATATTTGTTTTTAATATCGTATTTCTTTTGAGTTACTTTTCTAAAAGAACTGTGATCTTCTAATGACATTTTACAAGGACAAAATACATGAACTATTGTGTGCTGTTTGAGAAAATACAGCTGTGATGTCATAGCTAAAAGAGATGTTTATTTTTCACCAAGGATGCTCCTGCATGGGAGGGTTGGGGGGGAGGGTTGACATGTATTGCTACTGTGTAACATGATTTTCTCTCCAACCAAGATAAAGTGAAATTGTGTGCATGGTCTTGAAAACAAAAAACAAAGTGAGTTATTTCAGCAATTGGGAATAAAGGCAGAATTTACAGTCCAGTCAATCCTTTTGACTATGTTCCTTAATAATTGGCACTAAAATGGACCATGGACTATCAGCTGGCCCTTAGGGCAAGCAGCACACCATGGCTTATATCCTCATGGCTCTAGTCTCATCCCTGCCAAAACAACATGGCCTCATCTCTACTGAATTTGGGAATGCTCCTTGGTAAATATTTCTTGTTCAAAAGACTCAAAAATAAGCAAAATTCAAAGGTGTCTAATATCTTTATGTCAGCACCTCATCTGCCACTTGTACCCAAAAGACAAACCACATAGAAAGATGCAAGTCTACTGTCAGAGTCAACTGCAGGTGCTTTCACTGGGAACACAAAAACTTCGGCTTTTCTCCCTGAACCCCCTGAATATCCCACCACACTGTGGGAAAAGAAGGGAACCTTTAGTCATTTTGCCAAGCAAAGCCCGGTTTTGGAAAATCAAAATTAGCAAATAATGCTATCATTGTTGTATCATTGTTGTTGTATCACCTTTATTTATTAAGAATATGTCTTGGAAAAGGCAAAAAGGATAAAATCAGATTGCCAAGAGTATAAGTAAACCAGACTTGGATTCTCTAGCCATGTAAGTTAATTGGTCACTTGACTTGAAATCTTGAGTTGAAAATTTTGGAGGTTTTACAATGTAAAAGGAGTGAGATTTTGGTGAAGACTTTCAAGCAAAAGGCAGAAAGTTGATGTAGAAACCTGATACAATTTCAGATAGGATTATATGATGCTGCTGCCTCTTGTAACAAGGCATTTGGATTAGGATCAAAGAGGTCTCTCGCACATCCATGGTTTTTTCTTTTTCTGCTTTTAAAAATACACTTCTATTTCTGTGCAGAAAAAAAATATCCTCATCTCCCTTTCAGCATGAATAGAGCCTTAAATGGTAGGAGCAGTATTTTGTTTTTGATTTTTTTTTCATTATTACCCAAAAAGTTATGTTTTAAATGATACATGAACAGTCTATCTCAAAATTAATGCCACTATCTTATTTCTAAGGATTACATTATAAATAATGAGCTAAACACTATAGCTCTTATAACAAACCAGTATTTGCATTAGAAAAATAAATTTTCTTGTACTAAGGACTGCCTTTTTTCCTGAGATGATTTGCACACAACTGTTTCTTCTAAGGAAAGGAAGATGTAGTTAGCTAATGTAAGCTAAAGCAGCTGGATTTAAAAAATGCACACAATAGTAGACAAAACTTCATTGTCACAGGGTGATTCATTCTATGCTTTATTTCTTCTAACAATTTCCTAATTACAGTCTGGAGTTCCAAAAGCATTTTTTATTCCTAAATTGCATAGCAGTGATGGACCCACAAGAGGTTTCCAAGGTGAACACTGTGTGTGACTCTGTGAACACTTCTAGCTTGCATAAACTTGTATAATCTCTAAACTTACCCTCACCATTCCTCACCAGTCCTTTACTCCCTCTCCCTTAAACCAGAAAAAACACTTAAGGAGCCATGCAACAGCCAGACCGAGTTAAATCAAGCTTTCCACCACCACCACTTTATTTTTTGCTGGGTTAGTTTTTAACCAACCTAGATCTGTTCCTGACCTTGTTCTGTGTCCAGCTTCATGGATAGCAACCAGCACTAATGACTGTAGAAGAAAGAAGGAATGAACACCCACACTCATGCAGAGAGTTAACCCAGTTCTTTCAGTATCAGATTAAAAACCTCAATGAATCACAATTTTACAGAGAATGTATCTGTAAAAACATGCCACTGAAAATAAGTATTGTCATGTCTCATATGACAGCCAATATTCTTCATCACAGAATCACTGAATTAATAATTAAGTTAATAATTAAAAATAATAGAATTGCTTTATACCCTCAAAAACCAAGAAATGCTCATATGACATTCATGTATTTGTTCAGAACATATTTCTCTCACATTACATTTCTATATTTCCCTGTGCAAAAAATACTCTCCAAACAGAAATTCCTATGTGCTGCTGAAAGAAAGTGTGACTACTTGGTGGTAGTCAGAGATGAGAATATTGTCTTCAGATTGTGGTAGAGCTAGAGCTTAGCAGAACGCTTTGGACTGATCTCCATACCCTACATTTTGTTATATATCTAATTATATTGTTTTAAATTTTATTTAACTGTATATTCACATTATGAAGCATATTCTCTTTTTGTGGGTTTCTGATTCTGTGGCCCATTCTCATGTCAGGTCATTCCTCTCAGCTAACACTAATTGTGAATTTAATTGACATGTATAATGAAAATGTCAATGGCAGGGTATTTTTAAAACATAGTGGCAGCTTCAGATTTACTCCTCTTCAGTATTAATTCCTGACAGTTATTGTCCCATTTAACTTCGGACAGAATTTTAAATAGAGACATTGTCATCTGATGACTAAACGTTCCTTTTTATCTCATTTGTATCAATTGTCAGTGCACAGAGGCATTACCATGATCAATTCAAATGTATGAATAGTTATGCCACCCACGAAAACTGTCTCAACAGACTAAAGCACTGATGAAATTCCTGTTCTTTTGTTTTAATTTTTACTGACATTCGCTGCTAAGGCATCCTATAGGAACTTGTGTTTTGGACCATGAAGTGCTGGACTGTAGAATAATTCAAAAGTTCCTATTGATAAGAAAACCCCTTTTTTAGTAACTTTGCGTGACAAGCTTTTGAATATCTGAGTTACATATTTCACTGAACCATTCTAAGGGATGAAGGTTAGAATTTTAATTTTGATTAATAGAGAAAAAGGTACAAAAGGAAACCTAGGCTAGCATAACAATAAAGTCCTTGAATTACAAACCTGATACCATGACCTAATCTCACTATAATTCTTTTAAAGAAATTAATAATCTTCTTTTATTTGACACTTCTTTATTTTTTCCCCCTTTTTATTTTTCTCTCTTTTTTTTAAGCTTATGCAGAAAGAGATGGCATGTCACCATTCAAGTTTTCTATTTTCCAGATAAGTTAGAGGTAAACTCCTGGACTCCAGTAAACAGTGTGTAAACAAGACACATGCCAAGCATTGGCAGGTATACCAGTACACAGCTCACGCCTGTGCTGTCAGGGGCCAGGAGCACTCACCAGCTGCCCAGCCACAGCTGCCCCTCTCCCTAGGAGGCTTCTTCTTTCCTGCACTTTTGGACGTGGGCAAATTACATCCTTCAAGAGCTCGAGACTAAAGCAAAGATTTTTATTGAATCAATTTGTCAGATCCTGTGCTCTTACAGAAAGCATCCTGGTTGAGGAAAGTTGTATTTTTATTGGCTCAGATGAGATGTTTGTAGAACCAAAGTCTTCTTCAAAGGAAACCCTGAAAAGACCCAGTCTTATGTCCTCACTCCAACACTGTTAATTTATTTGCCATAGAAAGCTGTCAGACTTATCTTTAGAAAGCTGTCAGACTTATCTTCCTGTCCTCATTTTGAATAAAGGTTCTCTTACACTTGAAAGGCATCAAGTGAGCTAGAGAACTGCTACCACAACATAATTAACAGGCCAAATTTAGGAAAGTGCCTCCTTAGAAATGCTTTCTTATACACTCTTGATTTTAGGTGTATGCCTCAGGATCATTGCTAGATCTCAGCATGCATAGTCATTAATAAAAGGTTATCAGATACTGGTTTTGCTTCTGTTTGGCTCTTCCATAACGTGGATACCTCACTTCATGTTGTAAACATATTATTTCTGCTTAGAAGATAAAGATTTTTAAAATTATGTCATTAACAAATAAAAGTAACCATTAGAGAAAAACATTTAGTGAAAAAATGAGCTGTTGCTCTTGAAGCTCTACTCCTCTCAAAGCAAAGCATTACTTGCTTACTACACTATATAGGAAAGAACAAAGAATTTCACTCTCAGATCCCTGCAGTGAGTCCAGCTTGGAATCTAACTGAAGCATGAAAGCTTTATATCCTGGTTTTGGTTTAATACTGATGTTTGGTTTTAAGGAGAATTCTCTGTCTCTGTAACAAGCAATTGCAATAAAAATTTGAAGCTCAGTGCAACCTCTGAGATCTTTCAATTTATACTTATAGCTATTCCTTTGAAATAGTTATGTAGATATAAAATCTATCAATATCAACTAGACTTGACATAGCAAATAAACTAATGCTGGGAGGGGGGAGGTGCATATTTTTGATGAGTTAAAATACTCTCTTTCCAAAGCATGACAACAATAAATATAATTACACAGTTCAAAGTTAATTTGGGGATTATAAGCAAGCACACAGAGCCAAAATTGTTTTATTTACAACGCAATTCCCAGCATAACAGATTATTAAGGAAGTTACTTATTTTTCTATGCCTTTTCTTTTTTTGTAAATGATGATTTTCAAGAACAAAAATCTTAATTTTGACTACTTTACAACTTTTTAAAAGTTTTTCAATATGTAATTTGGCATTATTGTTTTGATTTCTGAATACCTTGTATAAAATTGCTTCTTGTGCTCTGCCACCTATACTTTACATATATTATTAAAATGATAGGGATTAAATAAAATAGCCTTAAATTACGTTTCCTTATTGACATTGAATGTTTTAAAATCAAGCAATTATATAATTTGTTTTAATTGCATAAAACTGAACCATTTCATGCTGATTCAAAATAAATATCAGTATTCTAGTGATTTAATTTATTAATACACCATAGACCAGAGCAGACTATCTCACCATAATAGTAATTCACAACAGATTAGATTACACTTTTTTTCCTACTCTTCCATGCAGAAAGTAAGAACTGCACTCCATATTTTTCTTTGTCACAAGTGTTTGGGTCAAGGAATATAGTCTCAGATCTGTACTACCATGGACTCAAGCAGGGTAGGTATTCCCAAAGGATGCATACTTTGCTGCAAGCTTGGAGGACAGTTAAGTTCCATTCCTCTCCTTACCAATACCACAAGTGCAGAGCAAGGTGGGAACTGAGGTGTAGTCAATGGAGCTCAGGTCATCACAATCAGTGTACTTTGGATAGTAGGTTAGGGTCTCTCCAAAATAGAAACATAAGCTAAGTCAATTACATACAATTGTCTGGTACAAATGTTTATATTTTTCCTAGCTACTCTGACAAAACATTCAAATACTCCATATACATATAACTGACAGGACAGATCCTGAGCTCTGAAGAAATCCCATTAAGACCTAAAAGCACTCCCAAACAAACACCAACTACATTTTCCTTTCTTCTCGATGCTCCCAAACCATCAGTGTAGTATGATTTGTCTGATTCATTAGTCAGGTCAAAGAATTTGCTGAAGTTATTAGCAAAAGTGCCTTTTTAAATATTTTGTGCATAAAGAAGACCTGATTTTAAAGTGAGTTTGAGGTTCATTTTAAGGAAAGAGAATCTGGGCAATCAGAAAACCCAGCTTTTCATCAATATAGATTCACTAGATTCACTTTGTCACCCACAAAAAAAAAAAGAGCCCCCAACCTTTTGCTCATATGAAATTAATCACTCATGCTGTAAGGAGATTATGAAAGATCTCCTTTCATGTTATAAAGACTTGACCCTTCATCCTCAAATGGCAATTTATATGATGAATCCATTATAATTTCACATCTTGAAGTCTGCAGATGTCAGTTTCCCCAGTGTACAATAACCCTCCATATTCTATCTGCTTTGTATGGAGTAGATAAAACTCCACATTTAAATGTACTGTGCTGTTGAGGATACAAGACATAGATTACATATCTGAATATAGTAAAATATGTAATTCCCTAACCCNAAAATAAAATTTTAAATTAATAAAAAAATTTATAAGTTGTTTTTCCTTCTATTTTCTAACATTCAAATACCCACAAATACTCACATCTTTGTACATATATATATTACCAGCATATTAGATTGGTATTTGAGATCAGATTTTAGACAGATGAAAGATATAGAAAGATGCACTTTAGGTTAGGAACTTATTTCTCTATACATGACCCAAACCACAAGCAAGACAGTTTTCCAATAAGATGACAAAATGTTAGAGGTAACTTCAATTTATAAAAAAGGTTCATTAAAACTATCTTAATTTATATATTCTAAGAACTGTGGAATGTTTGTTTGGATTGATTTCAAGCATTTCTGAGGCAAAAAGGGTGATCAAAGTTTAAAGTCCTCTTCCTACACTACAGCCCATCAATGACCAACAGATATGGATTTTGATGAAGTGACTAGTTTAAAAACCCTACACTTTGGGGAAATGCAAAAAGAAAAATACATTTTTGAGTATTTTTGTTGAATATTTGTCATTCATTTATTTTAGTTGATGCAGTACCACTTGGACTGTGTTAGCAAGGTCTATTTAAAGTAAGGTAGTATATATTTATCTAATTTTTTGGGAGGAGGGACTTGATACAGAAGAAGATGTAATTGAACTTCTCAATAATTGCACTGATGCATTTGGTAAAGTCCATTCAGTTTACCCATTACTCTAAAAACATATTTTCAAAATATTTTAAAATAGATTTTGCTTGGACATTCANCCATATTCTATCTGCTTTGTATGGAGTAGATAAAACTCCACATTTAAATGTACTGTGCTGTTGAGGATACAAGACATAGATTACATATCTGAATATAGTAAAATATGTAATTCCCTAACCCCACCCCCAAGAAAAGTTAAACAGCATCTAACAGTGTATGTTTTCCAAAACCATGTGGAATTTGCCATGTGCATTCAAATTTTTATATTCAAAATCTTGTTATTGGAAAACAGTATCAATTCTTCATATGAATGATACACAGTATCACAACAGCCAACTTTAAAATAAAAAAAAATAAAATAAAATTTTAAATTAATAAAAAAATTTATAAGTTGTTTTTCCTTCTATTTTCTAACATTCAAATACCCACAAATACTCACATCTTTGTACATATATATATTACCAGCATATTAGATTGGTATTTGAGATCAGATTTTAGACAGATGAAAGATATAGAAAGATGCACTTTAGGTTAGGAACTTATTTCTCTATACATGACCCAAACCACAAGCAAGACAGTTTTCCAATAAGATGACAAAATGTTAGAGGTAACTTCAATTTATAAAAAAGGTTCATTAAAACTATCTTAATTTATATATTCTAAGAACTGTGGAATGTTTGTTTGGATTGATTTCAAGCATTTCTGAGGCAAAAAGGGTGATCAAAGTTTAAAGTCCTCTTCCTACACTACAGCCCATCAATGACCAACAGATATGGATTTTGATGAAGTGACTAGTTTAAAAACCCTACACTTTGGGGAAATGCAAAAAGAAAAATACATTTTTGAGTATTTTTGTTGAATATTTGTCATTCATTTATTTTAGTTGATGCAGTACCACTTGGACTGTGTTAGCAAGGTCTATTTAAAGTAAGGTAGTATATATTTATCTAATTTTTTGGGAGGAGGGACTTGATACAGAAGAAGATGTAATTGAACTTCTCAATAATTGCACTGATGCATTTGGTAAAGTCCATTCAGTTTACCCATTACTCTAAAAACATATTTTCAAAATATTTTAAAATAGATTTTGCTTGGACATTCAACCCCTTAAAATTAAATACTATGTTATTAAACAATATGCAGTCATTATGTCAAATCTTAGAATAGCCTTTATTTATATGCATATCATTTTTATTAATGTTGATTTAAAATGTATTATTGGAGTGAGCAATGAATATTAGAGTCTAATAATGTAATGGTACTATCTGTAGATAACATTCTAGAAGATACTATTTTGCTGTCATCAACTTGCTGACAAAATCAGTGCTAATTACAGTCACTTTGATTCTAGTATGTTACTTTCTATAAAAATTGGCCAAAAGAGAAGTTTCTTTTCATTTTCAGCTCATGGTATTCATTACAAATCTATTTCTAAATTGTCTAAGTCTCTGGAGGAAATTTTGTCCTTTTTATTGACATAACAACTGCTTTAAAACTTAATCTTCAATAGTGACTTTTGCTTCAAATGGGGGGAACAAAGTTTTTCAGGTATTTCACACACATTCACTTATGACACCTGTAGCTCCCGAAACATTCCTAAGTACCCTGCCATATGTCAAGAGGCTTTCTTAACTACTCCTATTTAGTTGAAGATCCTTTCATCGCTCATTCGCAAAACAAGGCTATACATTTTACACAGATGTAGGTTTTGCTTCATGTTTGGTGAGCTAGCTGGAGAAGGTAAGCATCTCTTCTAGGGTCCCATGAACTCACTGTTAAGGATCCTGTGCTCACCAACAAAAGAGGGAGAGATAATATTTTTCAAAACATCCATAGGTCCTCCTAAAACCAAAAGGAAGTGATTGTAAGAGTTAAAAACAAAATATCCCCTCATTACTATTATGGGAAAAAAAAATATAGGGAGTCTGTGTAGTGCTGTCACTCTGTTGCCTTTGTTGAAGTTGCATTCTATAGCAAGGTGAAGGAGGATTAGGTCTTTATGACGACATAGTATTTAGCAGATGCCACTACCATAATCAAACAATGTCTTTATTACTTAAAAAAAATTTAGAAACAGAAATGATCATGTAAAATACTCAAATATTATTTTTAGTCTTTTCACAATATTTTTTACAATCAAATATCAAATAGAGTAATTCCTTACATTTTATCTTTATTTCCAAGTCTTACTTCGAGGTTCTGGGGAATAAACTGAAAACAGATGGCTAGGTTTACAAAGCTTTACCTTTCGCAGTAAAATGAGGCTCTGTGCAGATGGACCTGTAGATACTAGTGCCAGTATTGTACTTTATCCATATGGTTCACAAGAGTTATGGCAGGAGTAATTATTTTCAAATTCATCCTTGGATATAAGCTAATAGCTCCCTGTTCACACGGCTCTACTCTTTCTAGTTAGTAGCATTGGAATAGCAGGAAAATGTGAAATAAATATTGACATGTTTGCATGGTAAGTCAGACACAATATATTAACTAGTAGTTTGACATATTTTAAGAAATATTTTTTCTCTGGGCATAGCAACATAAATCATTCAGGGGAGCATGCACTGCGTCAGATCAGTGTTTTCACATCAGAGGATTCAGGCTGCTGCAGACAAAGTTCTATGGGATAGAGTCTGCAGAGCTAATAGGAAAGAGGCAGTGAGTTGATGACATTATCTATGACATTATCTAAATTGTTGCAAAACCTTTAAGAACTGAACTCCATTTAATTACAAGTCTGTCCTCCAGGACTTACTATACTCAATGGTATAGTGGGAATATTCTCAAATCATACTTTTTACTAAATCTTGCGTCCTGCTATCAGCCAGCTACAGATCTGAAGCATTTTAGGTGGAGATCCGTGGGTTAGATATAGTATAAGAACCATGGGATGGACTATTCTCATCACTTAAACGAAAGACTCCTCCAGTTGTTACCTTAAAGACTGATAAAAGATTTAGGATTAGATTTTTGAGAAAGATTGTGGAAGCACAGAGGCAAAGGCACCGGCAGGATTTTTGGACCATCTTGTAGCAAAGGCTTTTTCTACAGCTTAGTTCATATATGGGAATATTCATATTTCAGACTTAATTAGCAAAAATTGCAAACAGTTAGGAAAAAATAAATACAGAAATGCAATTTCTAACAATCACACACACAAAGAGGAGTCCCTTCCTAGATGTTGTTAGAGTATGATTTAAAGTGTTGATCTCTAAAGAGATAATGCACAGGGTTTCCAGCTTCTAGTATATCTGAAATACACTAAGCCATAAATAAAGTAAAAGCCAATGATCTTTACAAAAAGAAAATCATAGATGATACTTTTTCCTTTAATATTCCATTGCTCTTCAAACATTACAATTTTCCCTAATTTCTACTTCAGTTGCATTTGTGAAGTTTTCATTGTCTGATCATAAAATCACAGACCAATTAGGTTGGAAAAGACCTTTGAGATCATCAAGTCCGAATTATGACCTAATACCACCTTTTCAACTAGACTATGTCACATCCAGTTTGTTCTTAAACACATCCAGGGACAGCAACTCCACCACCTTCCTGGGCAGCCCATCCCAATGACCAGCCACCCTTTCTATGAAGAACTCATTCCTAATGTCCAGCCTAAACTCCCCTGGAGTTTAGCAGCTTAAGACTGTGTCCTCTCGTCCTGTCTCTGGTTCCCTGGGAGAAGAGACTGACGCCCACCTGGCTACACCCTCCTTTCAGGTGGCTGTAGAGGCAATAAGATGTCTCCTGAGCTTTTTCTTCTCTAGGCTAAGTAGCCCCAGCTACTTCTCACGTAAGTTGTGTTCCAGACCCTTCACCAGCCTTATTGCCCTTCTCTGAACATGCTCCAGCATCCCAACATTCCTCCTAAGTTGGGGGTCCCAGAGCTGGACACAGCACTAACAGTGGCCTCACCAGTGCCAAGTGCAGGAAAAGAATTACTTCCCTGGTCCTGCTGGCCACAACATTTCTGATCCAACCCAGCATGCCATTGGCCTTCTGGGCCACCTGGGCACACACACTGGCTCATGTTTAGCCTGCTGTCACTCAGTACCCCCAGGGCCTCGTCTGCCTGGGCACTGTCCAGCCACTCTGTCCCCAGCCTATAGCACTGAATGGGGTTATTGTGACCAAAGTGTAGGGCCTCGCACTTGGTCTTGCTAAACCTTATATCCCTGGATTCAACCCATTCTTCCAGCTTGTCCAGGTCCCTGTGCAGAGCTCTCCTACCCTCCAGCACACCAACACTTGTACCCACTTTGGTGTCATCTGCAAATTTGCAAATGGCAGACTAGTTCCCCTCATCAAGATTATCAATAAAGATATTAAACAGGACTGGGCCCAAAAATGATCCCTGGGGGATGACACATAGTATTGAGGTATTCTCTAATGCTAAATATTTAAGGACTGTGGTTCATCTTCTGGAACCAATATGTTTAACTGATTTCCATTTGTAAAATCCTTTGAGATCCTCTGCTGAGGGGCACTAAAAAAAAGTATCTCTTATAAAGGAGTGATCTCTTGTACTGTTTAACACATCAATTTACATAAATCAGATCATATTTGTCAGGGATATAGTTAGTAATTCATGCCAATAAAATATAGATATGTGAATCAAACTTGCTGTACAAAGGGAGTGAGGGGGGCAAGGATTTAAATTCTAGGATGGCAAAACCGAGGACCAGGGTGGAATGTGAGATTAACATATGAAGAAAACCTTGGCTGCACAGGAGATGATCGTTCACGATGACATGATCACCGAGGACTCCCGGAGATGATGGCCCAGAAAGATACCCATCTGAGATAACCAGGGCCATCTGCATCTTCCACCTGAATACAGGATTCCGGGAATCAGAGGAGGAACATCCATCAATTCCCAGATGAGGTTTTGTGCAGCTTGGAGTAAAGAAAGGAACCACCATGAATATGATAAGCTCTGAAAGAAAACAAAGGGACTCTGCCGCGGGTTAGGAAAAAGGGTATATAAGCTGCCCTCTCGGAACAGCTGGTGTGAATGGAATTGTTTTGGTGCAATAGAGGCCAGACCCTCGTTCACCCAGCCTTTCTCCCAGGAGTTGTGCGCTGTTGTTTTTGATTGTTGGCTGTCGGGACTGTAGCACGGTCGCTAATAAATTTATTTTTATTTTCATTTAATTATGATTGGGCACATTTTTATTTTTACCTATAACAATATTCATGATAAGTTTGGAGATTTTATATATTTTGTCTTCAGGACTGACAAAAATGCCACATATAACAGCAACAGAAGTACATAAAAATCCATCTGAACAACTTAATAAAAAATTCTGACAGAACAAAACAATATAGAACAATACAAATTCTCCCACATGAAATTTTACTTGGAGTATTTCAGACTAATAGCATAGCCATAAATTGTTAGCTTGAAACACTTGCAGAGGTAATAACATTTTGAGATATTTGTTTCTGAAGGTATGTCAAAAAACCACTGGTTTCAGATGAAGATTTTTTTTCTTCATCTGAAAAAATAATTTTCAGTTTAAAAATAACTTTTGCTTTCTACTGGTATAATTTTGCCCTTGGCTACCACAGGCATGATTTGCTTAAGCTGAAAGGAATTAATAGCTGTGAAGTTGTTCATATATGATGAATGATAGCATAATGTGAAACAAAGTACCTAAACCATAACAGGCAACAGAATATTGCTCAGCTTAAAGCCTAAAAATCCACACTACATCCTGATTATTTACTGAGGACAATTTTGTGCATTTGCCCTCAGAGGCCCAAAAGTTTCTTGCTTAACATGCCACTAAAATTGTAAAACCAAACTGTCTTATGAAGAAAGTCACAAAGAAACAAGTAAGCATAATATTAACTGATAAATACATGGAATATAATGAATAATTTCTAGAAGTGGAACTACCACTCACCTCTGTAGATTGCTAATCTGAACGTGAAGTATTTTGCAACAATCCCAGCTCCCTCAACTGTTCCTCATCAGTGCTTGTGCTTCAGACCCTCCCCTGGCTTTGTTGTCCTCTGCACAGCACCTCAATATCTTTCTTGTGATGAGGGGCCAATACTGGACACAGAACTTGAAGTGTGGCGCCAGTGACAAGTACAAGGAGACAATCACTGCCCTAGTCCCTTGGCCACACTCTTTCTGATCCAAGCCAAGATGACACTGGCCCTCTTGGCCACCTGGGTACACATACTGGCTCATGCATAACTGACTGCCAAGGAGCATCCCCAGGTCCTTCACCACCATGCAGCTTTCCAGTAATTCTGTCCCAAACCCGTAGTATTGCATGGAATTGTTGAGACCCAAGGGCAGGACCTGGCACTTCTTGTTGAACCTCATCTAATTGCCTCAGAACATGAATCCAGCCTGTCCAGATCCCTCTGCAGAGCCTTCCTGCCCTCCAGCAGCTCAAAAATCCTGACTAATTTTGTGTCATTTGCAAACTTACTGAGCAACCCTCAACCCTTGTCTAGGTTACAATACAGATAATAAAACACACCACTGGTGACCAGATACCAGTTGAATGTAACTCCATTCACCACTACTCTCTGGGCCTCAGCATCCAGCCAGTTTTTAATCCAGTGAAGGATGCACCTATCAAAGCCATGAGCTGCCAGTTTCTCCAGCAGAATGCTATGGGAGACAGTGTCAAAGGTTTTGATAAAGTCCAGGTAGCTTTTTGCTCATCCACTAGCCAGTCACCTTGTCAGTGAAGGTGATCAGGTTAGTCAAGCAGGACCTGCCTTTCTTAAATCCATGCTGTCTGGGTCGTTCCCCTGGTTGTTCCGCACAGGCTGCAACATGGCACTCCAGAAGATCTGTCACTTGACCCTACCCAGCACTGAGAACAGGCTGAAAGCCCTCTAGTCCCCCAGATCCTCATTTCTACCCTTCTTGTAAGCACAACTGGTAATAAATCACAGAATCACAGACTCACAGATTATGCTGAATTGGAAGGTTCCCACAAGGATCATCCACTTCAACTCCTGGCCCTGCACAGAACATCCCCAAGGGTCACACCATGTCCCTCAGAGCATTGTCCAAACACTTCTTGAAATCTATCAGGCTGGTGCTGTGACCACTTCCCTGGGGAGCCTATTCCAGTGCCCAACCATCCTCTGGGTGAAGAACCTTTTCATAATATCCAATCTAAACCTTCCTGATGCAACTTCAGGCCATTTCCTCAGGTCCTGCTGCTGATCACCACAAAGAGATCAGTGCCTGCCCCTCCTCTTCCCACCATATGGAAGTTGCAAAGGCAATGAGGTCTCCCCTCAGTCTCCTCTTCTCCAGGCTGAAGAGTGACCTCAGCCACTCCTCATACAGCTTCCCCTCAAGGCCCTTCACCATTCTCATTGCTCTCCTTTGGATACTCTGTCACATTTTATATCTTTCTTATATTGTGGCAATTGGCCAGAATATTCAAGGTGAAACCACACCAGTAGACTAGGGCTGGACAACTATCTCCCCCTTCCTTGGCTGTGATGCACCCCAGAAGACAAATTGTCCTCCTGGCTGCCAGGGCACTGCTGACTCACATTCAACTTACTATCAACCAGGACCCCCAGATCCCTTTCCATAGTGCTGCTTTCCAGTATCTCATTCCTCAGTCTGTCTGTACATCCAGAGCTGCCCCATCCTAGGTGTAGAATCTGGCACTTTCTGATGTTGAACTTCATATGGTTGGTGATTGCCCAGGCCTCTCATTTGTTGAGGTCTCTCTGCATGTCCTCCCTGTCCTCACAGGTGTGAACAGTTCCTCCCAGTTTTGTATCATCTTTAAACTTGCTCATTATGCCTTCCTGTCCTGCTTCCAAGTCATTTATGAGGATGTTGAAGAGCACAGGACAGAGGATGGAGCCCTGTGGAAAATTCCACAGTGACAGGTCCCCAGTCTGATGTCACCCCATATCCTGTAACCCTTTGTGCATGACTCATGAGCCAGTTGCTCACCCATCACATAAAGTGTTTATCCAGCTGTGGGAGGTACATTTTGTACTAAGAGTTAGTTCAAAGCTAGTGTTTCCTCATTGCTTACTGTGGGATATTATTTGATAAAAAAATATTAATTTTCTTTCTTTCTAAATCATAGGATTTAAATAGGTCTGGTTTACTACCGTACTTCCCCTTACATTTATGTTCTTATGCAGAAGAAATGTATCATAATGTTTTAACATTAAAAGTATTTTACAGTAGCAAGATTGACTTCATGCCAAGTAAATTTTATTCCCTTTTGGAAACTAAAGCAAACACATCAGTGATTTTATGTCATTCTCTGCAAGACAGGAAAGAAATATGCAATTAACACTGCAAGCAGCTTTAAAAGCTTTTCTCCTAGAAACAAACACAACTAATAAAATCAACAGCTCAGTTTCTTATAGACTTAAGCATTTTCAGCTTACATGTTTGCTGACATAATTTGTAATAATTAAAATAATTCTGAAATTGTTGTCATGACCAGCTCTGGAATATGATATGATATGATATGATATGATATGATATGATATGATATGATATGATATGATATGATATGATAGTGTCTCTTATGCTTCATACTGCAATGAGAAGATAGCCCAGTATTTTAACAGTCACAGATGAATCTTATTTGCCTTATGCTTCCACTCCTTCCAAATCAGTATATTCTAATTAAATGTGTATAGAACACAGAAGACTTGATAAGATTTTCTGCAGGTCAAGTTAATGAGCTTCCAATAAGAAAGATTTTTAGAATGTTTAAGACTTGAGGTATGAAAAAATTATTGCATGAAATAAAAATTGCAATCCAAAATAATAATAAAAAGCAACAATAGAAACTTAACTTTTTAGCAGAAATGTTTCTTTTAGTGTATATACTGTCATGAGTAAATATTATGTTTGAAATGGATACTAGAATTCAAGGTGGCTTATAGAGATGTTCCCTTTTAAGAAGATCAGAGAAGTATAAGTTTCTCCTTTTCTCCTTTTTTTTTCTTTTTTTTTTCCTTTTTTTGAGGGGAGGTTTGTTTGTTTTTGTTTTTGGGGTTTTTTTTTGTTTGTTTTCATGGTTATGAACTCTAACAATTAAGAAATACTTCACTGAATGTAATGCTATCTTCCATATGCACTAGGGGAGCAGCTTGCTGAAAATGTGGACATTACATTCTGTAAAGAGGAAAAAAATACCACTACTTGCAAATAAAATCTACAGTGATAATGCTGAAGGAGACAGCAAACATGTTGCAAACAAGGCTCTCTGCAGAAAGGAGGAGACCAGAAGGCTTCCAGAAAATGATGAGGAAAGTTGGAACTTCAGATGTTCTGTATGAGAAATATGTTGAGTAAAAGGTGGAGGGATATTAACAAAGCTGTGGCCATAGTTCGGTGATGGCTAGCTGTATTGTGGGTATTCTCATACAACGAGGGTGGCAAAAGGTAACTTTTAGAGAAGAGATGTTCCAGGAGAATGAAATTCCCACAAGAAAAAGTGAATCTGAACAAATCAATGAATATGAAAAGAAGATTCACCAAGTTAAATTGTTCAAAATTTCTCCCTGGGGCTAAACAGGTTTTCTGCTTTTCTTATATGACCAAGAAATACTTGCCAAGTGGATGTAACACTGTTATGTTAATTCCTTATGAACTGAGTTAAGGACCTTTCTAGTTCTTGTGGTCTAACCCACCAGGCAGCTGAAAGCACAGCCATACACTCACTTGTGGGGTCAGAGAGCAAATTAGAAAAAAATTTAAAGCTTATGGGTCAGGATAAGGATAGTTTAATAGGACAGAAAAGAAAAAGAAAATAATAATAGTTATAAAAGATTATGCAAAATATACAAGTGAGGCACAATGCACTTTCTCACCACCCGCTGATATATGCCCAGCCAATCCCTGTGTAACATTTGCTGCTCCCCACAAATTTCCCTTTATTTTATTGTTTAGCATGATTCCATATGTTTGAAATATTCCTTTGGCCAGTTGGGGTCAGCTGTCCTGTCTGTGTCCTTTCCCGGACTTTTGTGTCATCATCCTCTCTGTTAGGGAAGAATGAGAAGCTGAAAAGTCCCCAACAGTGTAAGCTGCTCAGCAACAATGAAACCATCAGTGTGTTACCAACATTATTGTTATCCTGAATCCAAACCACAACACTGTACCAGCTACCAGGTAGAAAACCATCTCCACCCCAGATGAAATCAGGGCACTAACCAAGATGAGATCTGTTTATTCTAGAACACTTATGGTTGGTACACAGTGGCTTTACTATATGTGTCTTTGTTATTTTAAGAATCAAATAAGCCCTTCTTNTCCTGAGATCCTGGCACAGCTCCAGCATTGCAGCCTTGCTTTCCTCATTTAAAATCTTAACTCTTTCAATGCTCAGATGAGACTTGCAGGCTTTTCAATCCTCCCCAGAGTGAGAAGGAAAAAAAATAAAAGAGCTAAGTTTCTTTAGATGGAAGGAGAATGAGGAGATGCTGTGAAGATGGCTGAAAATCCTTTTGTAAGGTTGTAGGGGTGAACTGATATTGCATTGAACATTCCTATAAATCATGGAGAAAAGACATGGGGCATTGGAGTGTTCCATTTAATAGATCATTTGACCAAAAGCACCTGTGTTGAGAATCTTTGCCCCAAGGAAAGACGGGGATCTCGGTTTTCTGAGGATGAAGCATGAACAGAGAGAAGAGAGATGAAGAGAACTTTTGCTTTGGAACAGTTCTTTCTTAAAAGTAAATACCCCATGAGTTTATTTTAGAGTTTATTTATTGAAGGGAGGTATAAATGTGATGCAGTTGAATACACATTGTATATGTACCCAAAATGCTATAGGTCATTCACTATGCCAAAATGAGGACCATAAAATTTTTTTATCTTCATAAATTGAGCTAATTTTTGTTTTAGAAATAAAACTAACTAGAACAAAGGGAATTTCCTTGAGCTGGAAGCAGTGACAGAGAGTAAAGTGAAGCACTCATAATCCAAGGGAAAACGGTCAGTGACATGCTACACTACTGAGACAAATATATATCTGTAGGGATCCACTCAAGAGCACTGAGGAAAGTGCCAGAAGGGCTCATTGAGCCACTTTCCATCATTTTCCAGCCAGGCAAGGGGAAGTGGTTGTCCAGCCCTACTCTCACCTTGAACATTCCAGGCAGTTTTGGGTGACACAATATAAGAAAGATATAAAGCTATTAGAGAGCGGCCAAAGGAGGGCTATGAAGATGGTGAAGGGCCTTGAGGGGAAGCTATATGAGGGGCCAAAGGAGGGCTATGAAGATGGTGAAGGGCCTTGAGGGGAAGCTATATGAGGGGTGGCTGAGGTAATTTGGTCTGTTCAGCCTGGAGGAGACTGAGGGGAGACCTCATTGCTGTTACAACTTCCTCGTGGTGGGAAGAGGAGGGGCAGGCACTGATCTCTTTGTGGTGATCAGCAGCAGGACCTGAGGAAATGGCCTGAAGTTGCATCAGGAAGGTTTAGATTGGATATTATGAAAAGGTTCTTCACCCAGAGGATGGTTGGGCACTGGAATAGGCTCCCCAGGGAAGTGGTCACAGCACCAGCCTGATAGATTTCAAGAAGTGTTTGGACAGTGCTCTGAGGGACATGGTGTGACCCTTGGGGATGTTCTGTGCAGGGCCAGGAGTTGGACTGGCTGATCTTTATGGGATCCTTCCAACTCAGCATACTCTGTAATTCTGAGATAGGAGAAATAGATTTCTAATTCTGCTCAACCAAAACAGATTACTCATTGACTGTACAGACCAGTACACAGTGGTAAGATTTAGAATAGGCTAAAAATTACAAAATTGTTTTGCTTTGTTCATAAGAGACTGGAAAAACAGTTCCATAAGCCATATCATAATGAAATCACAAAGCAGGAAATTAAGTGTATTTCCTTAATAGTGTTGGTCTTCCAAGCTTACAATGTGGAAAAGCTAGAGTATGTGTGTATGGTGAAGGTCAAGGTTAGTAAAATCAAATAGCTACTGAAAGAACCCTTTACTTACAGACATTTGCTTTAAAGCTTCAAGTTACTTTTTTCTGTACCTGCAAAATATCAATACTGTAATGGTGCTTCTTATAATGTGTGCTCTTGTAAACAAGGAGCTTTGATACCCATGTTCCTTCCTTAGCCTTTTTATAATATATGTATTTATGCCCTAAATACAGAGTCACAAACTCTGTAATAATCAGTGGGCCATACCAGTCTGGGAAGTTTGTTGGTGATGCCTCTTACCTGGTCTCCAGCAAGGCAATAATCTTCCTTTATTAATTATGGAATTATTCCATAATTCACAACAGTTCATCCCAGAGGCTGTTCTCACCAAAAGTAACACTCCAACAGGCTGTGAACTGCAGCAGAATGGATAAATGTGCACCATATGGAGAAACAGATTCGTCTTCTGTCTTCTCAATCTTTTCCTCTGAAACAGCTGGAATGTACATTTGTTTATTGACATTTCCTTTATTATCTTCAATATGATCCTGCTGTGTATCTATTGTTTTCTTACTTAGTCTTTTCCCTTCACTGTCCTTTTCCAAGATTCTTATGCTTTAAAGTGCTTCCCTTCACTTTATATATGAGATTTTGTCTCTGTCACACCTTCATGTTCATTAAAATTTTGCTAGACAGAAGAATATAGGCTACTTCTTTTGCAACTCCACAGTGAGCTAGGATCTAGATATTGAACTGCTTTGACATCAAAAAACAGATTTTGGTCAAAGGATATCTGTGATACTATAGTATGTTTGAAGAAAGGTGAAGACTATTAAGAGGTAAGAATAAAATATCAACTTCAAAGAGCCTGCATTATTCAATATATCTGAAACCTTGCAGATGAACACAGGTTAGCTAACACACTGTGAAAAAGGAATTCTTGTGTATTGTGAGAACAGACCAAACTTTGAAACTTGCTGCATCTCAACAAAATCATGATATCAAACTGCCAGTCACACAGGGGTATATATATTAAACTGCAGCACTTCTACTGAAATTGTTTGAAAATAGCACTTTCTTCTGCTTCTGATGTTTCCTCTACATCCTCAGTGTATCACCTGCATACTCCAGGGAAAAGCTAAGTTTGGACTTTGAAGTGAAAACAGCAATGAGGAACTGAATTAGCTTCTACATCTTTATGGATCATCAAAAGAATTCGCATTTTATGTTCCAGAAATATGATTCAACCACCTCTATTGTTTCATAATTTAACATCAGTGAGACTATGCCTTAAAGGCATTTACTGATCAACAGAACTGTTATTACAGTTTATAATAATTATAAAGTAGGTAACTTTAGGGAAGTTTGTAGGCATGTCAATTAAAAATTAAATGCATGTACTGAAGACTCATTCTAAAACAGCAAAGACAATCCACCATGTTTTGTTCTTTGCAGCCATTTTTTCTGCACAATCTTTCCCCTTAGGAAGAGAGACTTGAATGGAGCACTGATCCAGTTATTAACCTACTGTACTTGTTCTACAAAGAAGAGCTGTTGTCCATCTCAGAAAATTGAAAGCACCTTAATTCTCATTGTAATGATGGCCTCACAGCTCCATTCCAATAAACTCTTGTCAAATATAAAATACCATCTAATTAAGTACTTTTGTGTCTTTAAACATGTAGTTGGCAATTTTTTACAACGTCATAGAATAGCTTACTGTACACTGTCTGCTACTTGCAAAAAGAACAGACAATGTATAAACTCTGAAATAAAATTGCATGTGTCAAATTTGAGAGAAAAAATATGTTGCTTGTTCAAAATTGAATGAACACTTTATAGAAATGTAGAACGTTCTGCTCCAGCAGGTTTAGTTACTCAGACTTCATTTTACTACATTGTGCTAGAACAAAGATTTATGTCTCCATTAGAATAAAATAGAACTAACAGAGTCTACATTGGTTTTAAAGTAGAAAAACAGGGAAAGTAGCATATTGCCAGGGCCAATGTTGAATAGCACCAACAGAGACAAACACATTGCTGAAAATTTCTGGATTATCCAAGTACCTCACTCAGTTTTGAGCTCTATTACAATGAATTATGGAGCTTTCGTGTTCCCTGTGTCACAGCAGGGACACTATGGTTCCAGCAACTGTCTTCTCAGGTTAATTCTGATCCAGTTACTTCTCTTGTATTCTATCCTAATCAAGCAAAAAATGGGTTTTGTTCTCTGTATACATCCTAAAGGTCTTTGCATATTGAATAAATAAACATAGAGCTGCTAAAAATTACTAAAGCTTGTGGAAAAAAGAAAGAATTCTCTCTAACATTCTTCCCAAAGCAGGAAGATTCTTTCAAGAGGAGAGCTGCTACAGGTTAATTTCCATGAGTTTTACATATCTGAAATGTAGACAACCAGGTCTGAATTAATTGTGCTATATTTTTCTGTAGAGGAGAATTCTCTTTCAGGAAAGGGAATGAAATCTTGTGATTTCAATGAGGATTATTTGGGCAAGCTTTGGACCATTTCCCTGCACTTCTTATCATTCCATGCAATTTTAGTGTTTTCACTTGGTTTCAGAATTTTCCATTTTTATTTTTTTTAGCCTTTCATTTCCTTAAGATCATCTTCTCACTCTTTGTTTGCCTTTATTCCTTGATGTCAAGATTTTAATTGGATTAAATTTGCAAAGTTTAGGTCCACTCCACTGCAGCTCGTTTAATTTCCGTCCATTTGGTTGTAGTCACTCCATTTCCAGATTTTCTGGTTTTTTTCCATTGAATTTAATTTGATCATACCTCTTTTCCAGAGGGTATGTTAGACTTTTTTCTCTGATTTCAAGATTTCATTCCCTTTCCTGAGGTGATGACAAAAATATGTAGGCAGTTCTATAGAGTCTGTTTAATTTTGATGTCAACAGCAAGATGAGATGATGTTCACTCCTAAGGGTGACTATTACTTTTCTTGGAATCTGGAGAAAACCTGAGATGTCTATCCAGGCAGTAGAGACCTGCAATATATATTTAAATGTTCACTGAAATTAATTCCCCCCTGTTTGCCTTACAACTGTAATTATCAGAAAATTTGTAACTTTCATTTTAGACAGCGTTCTAAATGTCTACTTCCATTTGCATTGTTTCTGATTGTATAGGTGGTTTTCTGAATCATCAATGCCATCATCTGAAAGTACCCAAGAACTAGAAGAAACAATCCAGACAGAGAATTCTTTGCTCTACAGTCACTGGGGCTATGTATGAAGCACCATGCAGTGTATGGTTTAAATCTAGGACCTCTAATGTTTGGTAATCCTGAGACAGGGAATGTCTGAGAATCCAGCATCTTTACGACTCCTTGTACCTAGGAGTTAAAGTTTGGGTATTTGTGATGTCACTTCTGACCACAGATAGTTCATACAGTCATCCAAAGGCACAATTCTACCTATTTCATTTTTGTCTTCTGTGGTAGCAAAGTGTCTACTGTGTCTTCCATATCAGTACATACTGGATTAAAGAACACGGAAAATCAGCATAGCCACAAATATAGCTAACATGATTACCTCTAAAATTAAAATAAAGAATTATGACAATAGTTTAAAAAAACCTGTAGAAAATATAAATTTCCACTGTCTGAATATCATTTTACTAGAAGAGAGTAGCTTATGAAAACCAAAGTGAGAAGAAACATGCTTTGCTTGAAATAATCCAATTACTATATTATTTTATTAAATGTCTTGTTGTATGCTATAGGATCATATGAAATGTGCTGTTATATGGTGCAGGCAGCATTGAAAATAAAAATGGGAAAGTTTACATGTAGAACAGATTTCTCTGCAGTACATACAAAGTTTTCTAGTTTATGTTAGTGAAGTGGCTACTAGATTGTCATTTACTAGTTCATTTTAAGCAGTGTTTACATATATTTTTCCACAGAGTGAGAATGCATTAGAATGTAGGTTTGTGAGCATGTTTTCTGTGCTGGACTGGCTCACCATTTAAAGTTAGATATGTTACTTAAAGCGACAGATTACAGTAGAGTATCACATGTCCCTATTCTATTATTTTCAGTACATCAGAATGCAGAGAGCAGAGGATGAAATGGGATGAACCAAACTGCTTCTGACCATTTTTTCCTTATGTGATGGCAAAGGTCCCAAGTCCACCTATTTAACCTCTCCCCTCCGAAGCTCTCCATCACATCGACGCCCTTTCTTTTGCCTGCTGTATTTAAGATGGCCTTTACATCTCATATTCATTCTGTCTGATCAACATCTACTCAAATTCCTCAGTAATTTCATACATATTGTAAAATTCAAAAATCGATTACATTATCTTTAAAGAAATATATGCCTTAAAACATTTTAACACAGTCTACCAATGACAATTCAGCTGAAGAACACACATCTGTTTACTTGAATGCTTCTGCTCCCTTCCTTTGTAGCACAAAGAGGAAATACCATCTTTAAACAGGATGTTGAACAGAATGCTGCTCATAATTCAGAAGTATCTTCCTTCTGAGCTAGAACTGGCGTACTGACTCAGCACACTTGTCTTAAAAGATTTCTTTTTCTGTAGCTGCCGTCTTTCAAAATTATTCTTACTGGTGACATTCTTTCCTCCTAAACCATTCATTTTATCTTTCATTCATGTAGTTATTTATTTCTTAAGCAATTTCCTAACATTTCTTTGTCATATTTGCAATAACACATAGGAAAATAAAAAAACAATCAACTGTGGGAACCATGAACAATTTTAAATTATTATCTATTTAGTATGTGCTCCATACAAGAACTTTGCAACACTCTGCCTCAACAGCCTTGTAAAATTACCTGGCAAGCATTTCAGTATATAAATGGTATCAAAGGTTACTGTTAAGGTTCTTTTTTTGGCATCTCTTCATAAAGGTTTCTTCCTCACAGAATGACTAAAACCTAGCTACAAGAAATGGCAGAAGAATTGAAAAAGTTCTGACAGCGGACCATTAACAGGTCATAAGCACGGCCAAACTGACAAGTAACACTTTGTCCATGCCAAAAGAAGGTTTCTGGTTCAAAGAATCACTAAAGTTCAAAGTTTGGATGGATTTGTGAGAGTGTTGTCAATCTCTTCTCTTGTCTGTAAACTCTCCCATAGCAAAGGCCACTGTGGAGGTCAAAGGAAACATTCAAATCAAGATGGTGACAGCCATTTGGGATAAAGGCAGAAGGTTACAAAATATTATCTAAGCCCTGCTGACTAAAACACATAATTCTTAGACAATAAAAATTGTCAGTAAATTATATTTTTCAGAATATTTTTCAGTTAGCTAAGTTGAAATTTCCTTGGACAAGTTTTCAATCTTGTATAAACATGTACCAAAGAAATAAAACACTAAACAGGACAGTTTAGTTGTACTTCTAAAAAAGAACAGATTCACATCATGCAGTCTTAGTCTATTTCCATCACCAGCAAGCTCACAGGGATCATAACTGGAATAGGATTCTAGCAGCAGCAGCTGGCAAACCAGGATCCAAAATTTATATGAGCCCTGATGGAATCCTGATGGGGTGAGGTATATTTCACAAGGAGAAATATAACTCCAAAAAACAGTGTTAAACATTGCATCATGGTGTCTGTCACTCTGGGAGAACTGAAGGGCTTTTTTTCTCCTCCTAGATTGTACTGTTGTACTGTTGTACTGTTGTGTTGCAGCCAAGACAACCATTTGACCATAGCTTTTTGAGGATTTTTTCATGCAGTGAATATCATTGGTGTATAATTCAGAAGACACTAGAGATCCTGAGGATCAGTGCTTTTTGTTTTCTTATCCTTCTACTACTATTCCCTTTTTTATTTCAGAAAGAATATTAATATATCCTGTGAGTAAAAACACAGAGTAAAGTAATATCACTGGGGAAGAAAGTTTATGTACTAGCACAGTCTCTGCAGATGTACATACTCTCATCAGATGCAACTATACTCCTAACTCAGCAAGACCAGAATTTTACCATTTTACCATTTACCAATTTTTGCTGCCTCTGTGTCGCCAGCTCTTCAGTAACTACCAGTCAAAGAGCCAGACATCAAAGAGGTAGGGTTGACGACAACTATGCTTCGATTATGCAAGGAGCTGAGCAAAACTGTACATACAGACCTTGCCATTCAGTCCTTTCAGCAGTGTTAATGTTATCAGCTCTTTGTAACTCAGTGATATCTACACGCAGCACCAAAGTCTCTCTGGACTGATCATACAGGAAGACAGCCCTATTCTAAAGGTATTACCACATTTTTTAAGCAAGACACAAGAGTCTGTGACAATCCAAGTGAAAAGAAAGTGATGAATGGTTAATGTAATACAACCATCATAAAACTACATATGCCTGAAAATCATTAATTTATATCTTACTGATTTATTCAGATTCCATCCATCACAGAGCCTAGTCACACTGGCTTGGTTGATGCATTGCTGACTGTATGCAGGTTCATTAATTTAAGCAGGAGTTACAGGCAGATGGCATGTGCTTTTAGCAAAGATTAAGGCCACAGTTTTGTGCATGGCAATGTGTATAATGCTGTAAGTACATCATGTACATGAGTTCCTTAGTACATCACATGCATTTAAGCATGGCTTTCCAGAAATCACTTTTCCAGAACCAGAGCCTTTCTGTATACTTTATATGAGGGCCACAATTCTGAAAGGAGACATTGCTCTTATTTATGAAGCTTTTTATTCTTTTTATTTCTGTATTCCTTCTGTAGCTTTCTTTTAAAGATATTTCTATTGCTATTAGAAGTCCATGTATGTGTATTTGTAAACCTGTGATTACCACACCTATGAAAATTTTACAATTCTGATGAATCCTTCAGCCAAGGCTGCACACTTCCACCCATCCTGGTTGGAAAAGAAATTCCCTTTCTACACAAGGTATGTGAAGCACTATAGTTACCTCCCTGTACTTATTGGAAGTCTCTCATTCTCAAGTCTAAAGAGTAGGAACCTGACCTGGGTAACCAAAAATGTTATTGTATTCCATAGCTATCTGTGCTGTTGTCATATGCCCAAAACTATTATTATCTCTTGAAGACTGGCTGCTAGAAACAAACTGAGGACATCAGGGAGTGCCAGCACCTTCTTAAGGTCAGGGTCACTCAGGCTGAAGCCTCTTGCATTTCTCTTTTGTTCTTACAGGGAAGGTGGGACAGGGCAAGGCAGAAACCTTCTTTTGTTTCTCTCTGGGCTCTGGAGGAGGTTGCTTCATGAGAGGCTGCATTTTGCAATCCAAAACTGTTTCAGAGTGAATTTCACAACACCTGTCCCCAGTGTGGAGCGGGTCAGGGCTAGGCCAGCATTCCATGGTGCTCGACTGGTCGATTTTCTTCCTCCCCGCATAAAGGCAGTGACCTGAGCACCAGCAGAGTCCAGCAGGCAGCAGGAGGAGGCAGCAAGCAGCCGCACTGACCTCACAGGCACACATCCAGCCAACAAGGACTGGGAGGCTGACTCCGCAAGGCCGGAGCTCCCTGCAGTGCCAGTATCCCCAGCTGGCACCAGAACAAGCGGCTTCGTAAGCTCCTGCCTTCCCAGTCTTCTGTTCCAGGGGTGGGCTGAGCCCAGCAGGACTTGTCTGCCACCTTTGCCTTTGTCTCTTGGGCCGCGTGGTCATCTGCACAGGGTGCCTGCCACCTTGGGTGAAGGGCTTGTCCCTTTTGTGCCTTTGTCTCCTGGAGGTCATTATGGAGCGCACTACCTTAGGGGAGAGGTTTCTCCATTTCGTTTCTCTTTGTTCCAGGGAGTCAGGGAGGTTCAGCAACTTATAACTAGTGATTATCACCATTATTTTTCACCTGTTGCTGTTTCATTTTTAAGTAAACTGTTACTTTTTTACTTATATATACTCACATTTGTCTCTCCTTATTGGTGAAAAATGAATGGTTAAGACTAAAAGGGGAGATTTTTAAAGCGAAATTGTCTTAAACCAAGACAGGATCACACAGGGAAATTAATCTCCCTGGCTTGATAGTTTCTTCATTTAAAGATCCTCAAACTTCATAAACTTTAGAAAACTCTCTTGATGCAGGTGGAAATACATCTAGTAGTTATATCATGATGTCAGTTACCACACTACCATATCCTTTTTCAGGTATTCTCTGCCATTCCCTTGCTTGACTGTTCATCACAGAGCATATATTATTCAGATAAGTTCCTGCTGATTTTAAAAAAAAATGTTAAAAGTACACAACTTGAAGTTGCACTGCTTTAAACTCTGCCATCTTAGTCAACCCATGTCTGTTATCTGATTTCCTCTTTAGTATTGCATGTCTTGCACAGCAGGCTAGAAATGTGTGATTGCCATTTTTTTTGCCAATGAAATGATTTTCAGCAAGAAGCACAGACCCACTTTCAAGATCTACTTTTAGGTCATTAGTATGTCTTGAAACACAAGTCCTAAGGAGGGCTACACTACCCCAAAGTTAATAAATTAATTTACTGGCATCTGATTCTTTTCCCTCCTCAGTTCTCTTTTTGTTGCTGCAGGGAATTACTACTTCATGGGCTCATTGTGACCAGGCTATGATGCCATTAAGCATACATGCTTAGCATTACTTAGAGGGAAGATTGCCTTGCAAACAATAGCAAAAACTCACTCTGAGGTTTGGCAAAGTCCTGGTTCAAGTACATGGGCTTCCTCCAATCTTCAATTTTTGGGAATGCACTGCCATCTGAAAAATATACATTTTACATATATGTGTGTGTATAACATATATTTAATAAATCTATTTCTACAGCCTATCACTACTACTGCAATTAGTTTGCATTCATGGTGCATGATGCAGCATGGAAGAGGGCAGAGATGTTTATTCTCAGCAGCAGTAATGGTATGTGAATATAAAATACAGACATCAATTTAAGATAGTGCTGACATGTCTTATACCTACCATATATAAAAAATAGTGTAGGTATACAGCAGAGTTGTCTCTCACAATAATTTTCTTCTCATCTACCACCACTGATTTTAATGAAGTTACTGTGGATTTACATTGGTATGCTAAGGCAGGTCTACATTATAGAAATATATTAATGTAAGGGGTTGAAAGAGGTAGACAGCTTAAAAGCTCAGAGACTTTGAAAAATGTGATTATGTAGGAGTACACACTAAATCATGGTAATTTGTGTGTACTTGTCTCAGATGACAGCCTTGTTTGAATGTTTGAAAACTTATCTCTAGAAATACATAACAAAAATTGCTACAGCTATATACTTTCTGGATATATCCTAGTGGTAAAAAACTGTACAGATAAATGAGGCAGTATATCTGTGTAAAACTGTTGTTTAAGTGAATGGAGTAAATATTACAGTCTACTAGTAAATTCAGTAGAACTCTGTATTACTTACAACATTAAGCTTGATAGATATCATGTACCACAAAGAAAAACATTTATGATGGACAGCTGTGATGTGAGAAAAATAACATGTGCTAGGGATCAAGCCTGAGGAAAGGCAAGGAAGAGCTCTCTTCGAAAGCACTTTCAGCTACAATTTGTCTTTTTCCAGGTTATTAACAGAAATGCCAATTCTCCAAGTCAGAAAGTTTCAGACAAAAAAATATTAGTGTTCATTCAACTTCCAAAAAAAACCCAAACAAACAAAAACAAACCACAAACACACACACTCTGAACCTTTTCTCATTTTCTTTCCAGTTCACCTTAGGTGCTTGTGGTCTCCCAGAAACCCTGCAGGTCCTGACAACATCTCCTCATGACCGTGATATAGATAATTTTGCTTGAAGGTGCTTCAAAAAAAGATCATGGAAAATACCCACCCAGCTCTACAGAAAAAGCTGGAAAATATATGATCTTATCTATACTCTCTATAGTATAATTTCAGTACTCACAAATATTGAAACAGGAACTGGCAAAAAATAAAGACTCAATAAGGAATATTTGTTACCCTAGTCTGTAATATGAAGAAGTGGAAGTTTTTTCATAGTCTGCTTTCAGTTAATCTAAAAGGAGTTGAATTTATTCAATTTATTTATTATTATTAATGAGTTCACCTTCAATTTATTACTATTTTTAGTAATAGTTTAGTATTCCAGACTTAACATAATGTATCCCATTTTTAGGATTCAGTTGATTACATCTGAATTCACGATGCCTCAATCCCAAAATCTGAACAAAAGAAATTTGAACAAAATCATACATGTTGTCTTGGTTTGAGACAGGTATTTGCCAAGGAGAGGCAAGACCCCTCCCTTTTTCCCTGTAACCCGCTCCTTTTCAATCGCTATAATTTGAAATCAGGCAGAAGATATGGGGATAGGAATAACGGTTCTTTACTAATATATCTAACCAGGCAAACAGCATAAAAATAACAACAACTTTAGAAATTGACAACAAAACAGAACAGTACAGCTCAATTTAGTCCCCTTTGGCCACAGGCTCCTTTTTCCTGTGCTCAGTTCCCGGTGCTGTGGGCAGAGCCGGTCCCGCGCAGCTGCAGAGGCCGGGCTGATGGCGGCAGCTCAGGGGTGAGCGGGAGGCGGGGGGGCCGCTCCTGTTCACGGCGCCGGCCGTGCTGCTGCTGCTCAGCAGTGAACAGTAGGATAAGATGGGAAGGCGGCAGGGTGAGGTTCAAACAGCAGGGAAGTGTGGTCTCTGGCATTGAAAACTTGTGGGGAAAAAAACGGGTCCAAGACCGGATCTCCCCACTGTCTTCCAACTCCACGTGCTAGCCGAGAGAGAGCCCTCCCCCCGACCCCCTTCCTTTTTCTGGCTCCCCTTTTTTTTTTCATCCCCCCACCTTCCCCTCACCTTCCGGTGAGAGGCAACTAACTTGTAGCCACAAGTATTTAGCATAACAATAGGGAAAAATTCCACAGAAAAGAAAAGAAATTATTCAACCCCCAACACGTGTTTATTTAGACTGTTTCTTTTCGGCTGGGGTGAATTTACCCTTTCAAAATAAGCTATTTATGATATTCTGTGTCTACATCATTGTTGCACCTGAGAACTCAATGTTAACGCCACTTTATAGATGTAAATAGCAAAAGGATTGTTTCTCCTTGTCAGTTTGGGGTTTTGGTGCATTTTTTTCCTAAGGATGTATGTTTAACTGTTCTATATCAATATCTAAATACAAAAAAGATCATTAACTGGGAAGATGCAAAATTCTTCTTTTTTTCATAGACATCCGATTTTCTTGTGGCTATATACTAAAAGATGTTACAAGAAGCTCATATTATGCTGTACAGATGACTAATAACTTGCTTAATCACTTGCTGCTGCTGGTTAAATATAAAAACAGGGAAATAGTAAGTGAACAACTTTGTATTTGGAGGCAATGACTTGCCAATCCAATAGGTATTTTATTTTTATATATGTCTCTAAAGACACATCATGTGTGAAGGCCTACAAGACTTTAAGTAAATCTCTAGTTTTAAGTTTCATACAGCCAAACAGAAGCTTCCCAATAAACACATTATTTCACTGAACTTTCTTCTTAGCCTTATTTTTGTTACAATGCAAGTTGCTCAGAACATTGCAACTTTAATATGTTCATGGACAGGAAAAAATTGAGATCTTGGTGGCTGATGATGAACAAGGAAGCTAGGTAAACATCCATGGGTTGTGCTTATTATTATTTTTTTATGTTTTATTCAACCATAAAAAAGGACAGTATTAAAAACAAATCTGAGCAAATATCCCAGTTTACATAGTGCAGTTATATACAATATATATAAACATCTGCCCACTCACAGAAAGTCACTGGCAGTCCCTACAAACTTGTCATTAGTACAAGGGTCTTCCTCAGCTGATGACTATATTGCACCTTTCTGAATTTTCAAATGTCTGGCTTTTTCCTATTTACTCACCTTGCTCTACAATAATTATTTAAGAACACTACTGATGATTTATTTTTTAATTTGTATATTTGTAATCTGTAGCATGGTACAGCAACACTCCGGTACAGATTCCAGGTTTAAACTTGGTTCTACTTTCATAGAATTTTGGAGCAGTGGTCCACCAGTCCTTATTTCACAATTGATTTGCCAGATAGATTATGCTGTGTGAGGAGTACTTGTGCTGTCTGAAGGAAGGGAGACAAGAGCTGCTTTTCTTACTGAGACCTTCTACAGAGTCAATGGGTATCAGTAGTCTGAGAGAAATAAAGCAGAAAGAAAGCAGCAGAGATTGCTACAAGCCATACCTGTATTTCTAAACAGAAAAATAGTTTCTTTGTATTATTTGTTACATCTTGGCTCAGGAGGTAGAAATTCATCTCCTTCCTTGTATGTAAATAAGATTGTACCATAATTATACTTGACTCTCATCAGTTTAGCTTCTTAAAGAAACAACTTATCAATTCCTTGTTTATTGGCCCTTTTATTGATAATGGGTGCTATAAGTTTAGCCAATATTGAAACAACTATATATTAGTAAAGACATAAAGTTGAAATATTGACTACAAAACAAAAATATTTCAGAATATTTAGTTTGGAGGAAAGAAAAAAGACTTTGACTTTACCCTGAAAAAAAATGCAAAAAAAAAAAAAAAAGGCATTAAATTTAGCAGTCATGAAACAATTATATATCCCAGAAATCTATCTTGGGACAGAAATACTTTTCTGCAGTCCATACAGATCACAGTCCATAGAATTGCCGAAAATTAGAGGTTAGGAAACATTATTCTCCAAGTGTTCTTGTATGTCAAGTCTCTTATTCAGGAGTTTAGAAATTATTTATAATTATTTTCATTTTACTTTTTATTGATTCTATTTGTATGAGTAGCTAAGATTTTCTTGTCTTTTAATTATTAAAACAACAACAAAAGTAAAACAAAAAACCCAAACAAACAAAAGACTCCAGTAATCCCCCTACTATCAGTTACCAAATTTAGAAAGCAAAATTTGCATAATGAAGTTTTTATCTAGACGAGAGTATTGTGGGATTTTTTTTAAAAAGAAACCTCTCTACTAGATTAAACTGGATTAAACAATTGTCTAGTCAGGCAGCATGATCTGGTAACAGAAAAGGTCACAATGGTGACAGAACTTCATTATCCTACACACCAGCACTGCCCACTTTGACTCCCGATTTTTGTACACCTGTAATACAGAATCAGAGAATTGTTACGGTTGGTAGGGACCTCTGGAGGTCATCTGCAAACCTTCCACATTCACATGTGCTCTATCATTGCTTTGTCAATCCTTGTGTGAACCACCTGTTTTACAAGCTCTCACAGCATATATTTTAACTTTATATCTAATTTCAAAACATGCTCTGAAATGCAAATTGAGTTAAGATTACACTTACCGTAAGAGTTAGGATTTGCAAAATGGGCTGAACTACTATTTTTTACAGCTGACTTCTACAGGACCAAGCCTGGATGTGACAGTACTGATAACTGTCAGTGAGGTAACCTGATCCACTCCCAGATTAGGTATCAGTGTGGGTTAGAATTAACATTCAGATAAGTTAAAGAAATTTAAGACCTGGGTTCAAAGAGCAAGTTAAGACCTGTTCCCAGCTGGTTCAGATTTCTTATCCTGTCCGTCTGTTCTCTGGTAACTTGGATTAGCATTAAAATTTGAGAAAATGCAGGATGAAGATCTTTTTAACTGATAGCTAATATATATTTAAGATGAAAAATAACGTGAACAGAACTAATTATATAATGTTGGTACAAAAGTGGGAAGAATACAAGATTTATCATTACGTTTAGAGCTGTTAGTAATACCTAAGAAAGCATATTATGAATAACTCGTTGGTGAAGCAGGAAATGTTGGCAGTATTCAATAAGAGCAGATGTCAACAAGTTCAGATTCTTTTGTCTGATGGGATGCTGATTCTTTTGTCTGATGAGATGCTGTTGGTCTCATTTTAGGGTTAGAATTACTGTTTAGCAGTCACAATCAAGGAGTTATATATACTGACACATTGGTAGGACTCCCACAAGAACGCTGATTCCTCATGGCACACTCAAAGATCTTGCTGACCTTCTGCTGCAACAGGACTTCAATGTCTGTGATCCAACTTCTATCTGGGACCATCAGTGTGACCTTGGCTCAGTTTTACTGAGAAAAATCTTGTAAAATGAGAAAGTACGTCATGAAGTCCAGCAAGGTAAGGAAAAAAAGACAAATGTAATTGCTCAAATGGTAATAATTGGCAGATCGGGAGTTCAGGAGGGAAAATAAAGCTACTATTTAAACTACTATTTAAACTACTTTTATAGTCAAAAGTTATAAAACTTTAAAGGAAAAAAAGATAATCTAAAGATACAAAGTCAAAAAGAGTGAGGATCAGCCAACTGTAAGGCATGAGAGGGGCCAGCATTTGCACTGGCTAGCAAAGGCTTGGGAAATACCAGGATGATGAGCTTACCACTAGTAGTTAACTCATGTTAGATATCTGTTATGNTGTGGCCAAAGGGGACTAAATTGAGCTGTACTGTTCTGTTTTGTTGTCAATTTCTAAAGTTGTTGTTATTTTTATGCTGTTTGCCTGGTTAGATATATTAGTAAAGAACCGTTATTCCTATCCCCATATCTTCTGCCTGAAAGAGTCTGATTTCAAATTATAGTGATTAAAAAGAAGCGGGTTACGGAAAAAAAAAGGAGGTCTTGCCTCTCCTTGGCAAATACCTGTCTCTTAAACCAAAACAGCACGTTATCCAACCAGTAATTTCTCAAAGATGTTTCCTGCTTATCGTGTCTCTTCACACTACAAAAGTTGCCTACACACAGCTATTACAAAAAAAAGGTTACATGGCGAAGTAAACAAATCTGATAAATGACTAAGACCACTGCTAAAATTAAAATTTGGGTTAAGTCTTCAGTGTGATGGTCTGAAAGTTTTCATGGATCTTGGAAAATCCGTAGGCATAAAACAAGGATAAATGCTAGCCTAGCCTTTATAATTGGATGAAAGGCATCATGAGTCCTGGCCTCTGAATAGATTGCATGTTAAGGTCCCAATTTAAACAAGCTGATCCATCATAAAAGTCAGTTCTGAGATTAAGGCTTGGATAAGAGCAATTGTAGCGGCATGTTCCATGTCTAGTTTAATGTCAAATCCCCAAGACTGCAAGCAAAAAAGAGCTGAAATCTGTAGAGACTAGCTACTGTTGACAGTCCAATGCTAACAGGTTTGCCTAGTCAGTGCCTAAGGCTGGGCTTTAACACAAGACTGAAAGTCAAATCGTAAACTGAAGAATTGTCTCTCCTTTGGGATTTTGAAGGGCCTGGAAGAGTATAGATTAGGGACTAGTAATGATAATGTGGAATCTGGAGTTATATACTTCCCATTTTAAAGTCAAGATAAAACTTAAGGAACAAAAAACTTGAGTCACAGAGCTATGTTTCGTTGTTTCTAAACAATTTTTTCGACACAGGTCAAAGGAGAACTGAATTCTTGTTACTGTTTCTGCTGGTGTTATAAACAAACACTCAGATTAGAATTACAATCAAATTAGGACTTCATACAGAAATGCTGTTTTAATTGATGAACCTACAAAAGGTGACTAATGTTTCCAATTATATGCTGTCTATTTTGTTTTACATCCAGGTTAGTCTTAGAAATAAGGTTAGGATTTGGGAAAATTTAGATTGAAGAATTAGTTTCGTAATCTATGCTAGGAATTTTACTCTAATAAAAAAAAGAGCTAATGGTAATATGCAGTTATTTAAATATCTTAACTATAAGTAATATAAACATCAAGGTCCAAGGTCAGAATCCTAGGGTGAAGGTTCCAGGGCTCTGTTGGCTAATTAGCTCTGCAGATAGTTCCAGGGTGAAATGAGGAAAGTAGGAAGGCACATCTTTCAGTTTGACTGCTTGGAAAAGAATCACAAAATCATTAAGGTTGGAAAAGACCTCCAATATAATAGAGTTCAACCTTTGACTGATCTCCACCACATCAGCTAAATCATAGCACTAAAGTGCCACATCCATTCATTTCTTGACCACTTCCAGGGACAGTGACTCTACCACCTCCCTGGGTGGAGAAGCCTGGGAAGGCTGCTCCAATATTTGACCACATTTTCAGTGAAGAAATTTCTCCTGATGTCCAACCTGAATGTCATTTGTGCCATCTTGAGGACATTTCCTCTCCTTCTGTTGGTAGTTTTCTGGGATAAGAGACTGACACCCAGCTGGCTACTCCCTCCTTTCAGGCAGTCTTAGAGTGATAAGGTCTCCCCTCAGCCTCCTTTTCTCCAGGCTAAAGAACCCCAGGTTCCTCAGTTGACCCTTATGACTCATCTCTCTAGACCCTTCACCACCTCCAATGCCCTTCTCTGGACATTCTCCAGCCCCTCAGTGTCTTTCTTGTAGTAAGGGGCCCACAGTTAGATACATGACTTGAGGATGCAGCCTTGACAGTGCCAAGAATAGAGGGACAAGGTAGAGGTTTTGTTGATCCCCTTCCATTCTTCACCAAGAATCAACAACTTTATCACTCCATATTGGCTGTGCCCAAGGCAGCCTCTGGCCACCTCACCTCCCACCAGCCCTTTTCTGTTCATAAACATCAGGTGTAGCAGGGCACTTCCCTGGTAGGCTCAGAATATGGTCAGAATGAAAATTTGATGTACTATTTAAATGAATTATATTTCTCACATCTCCTGCAAGGCCTCCAGTTCCTGAAAGACTAAACAAAAGATGTCAGGGGCCTTACTTCCATTACTAAATTAATTGTCTTACTGATCAAAAATACATTTAGGAGCATGAGAATTCAGATTTTTAAAGTCTAGTCCAAACATCTGCAAAAACCTTCAACGATAAGGGACGATGGCAGCTCATCATATAATTTTCAGTGCCAGGGAAAACAGGTTTGTCCAGTTTATGATTATGGTTAGGCAGAACATTGATGAAAGTACTCACCGGCATATTACTGATTATTCTATAAAAGCTGGAAAAGAGAGATGAGAAATGGTGATAGCAGGACCTGACACACTATTGCTAGTATTAATTTAAATACAGTTGATTAACCCTAATTTTAGTCTAAATTTTAAACCAGAGTTAGACTGTCTTCCTAATTCAGCTCTACATATTTTAATTTAGTGGTGGGTCCACTAAAGTTTATAGATATAATCCTGGCTAATAGAAAGAGAAATTATTTTTCTAAACTAGGTGCAGTTACATGGCCTTTGAAAAAAATTCAGCACTATGCTGAGATTACAAGTTGACAAAGCAGAAGCTGAGAAATTTGTGTTTGTTGATTGATCTTGGAAGGTCTTTTATTGCAATATAAGGGAAGACAACAAGAGACCTATTGCTCTTTCAGACATGGGTCTTATTGCTTGATCAGTAACTTAGATCTCTGAAGAATGAAGATTATCATGGAATATTTCTGAAAGAAAAATGTCTGTGTCTACCTGAGATTTTTGCCGTTTGTACAGAGGGAAAGACTGCATTGTATTCAATCTTGGTTTACATTTTGGGTCAATGAGAGCATTGGTCTTAGTGACAGAAAAACAGGCTGAATGTAGGAGTTTTATTCTTCTGATTAATCCCAGAAGTCCTGTGGGACTAAAAAGTTAGAAGAAAATCAGAAGCTAAACCCTTCTAGAAGATCTAACTAGTGAGGGGACACATGGGCCATCATTTAGGCTAGGCCTGGTTGAGCTAGCTTTAGGCTAAATGTGGAAAAACAAAGTGTTTATTGGAATTTCCTCAGTCCAGCTTGTTTTGAAAGAGCCAATTTGAACAGAGGTGATAAAATTTTACTGCCAAAAAAAGGCTGACTGATGTTTATTAGGCTTCAGTCATAAATGTGCATGGAGACTAATATTAATTTTGTCTGCTGGTTTTGGCTGAGATGGAATTATCTTAATAGCATATATGGGGCTTTGTTTTGGATTTCATGCTGAAATCAGGGTTGATAACACATTGATCACATCGATGCTGTAGCTACTCCCCAGCAGCACTTAAATGTCAAGTCCTTTTCTGCCTCTCAGCCCACTAGTGGGGAGACTGGGAGTGCACAAGCAGCTGGGAGAGAGCACAGCTGGGGTAGCTGACCTCAGCTGATCAGAGCTGATCCCATCATGCTGAACAATAAAACCTGCAGAAAGAAGGAAGCAAAAAAGTTTGAAGTTAAGGAATTTGTCTTCCTCAGTCACTGTTACGTCTGACAGAACCCTGCTTTCCTCAGGATGGCTGAACCCCTGCCTGCCCATGGAGAGTGATGAATCAATTCCATGCTTTGGTTGCATGAGTAGCTTTTGCTGTACCTATTAAACTGCCTTTGTCTCAACCCACGAGTTTCCTCAATTTTATCCTTCAGATTCTCTCCTGCATCCCATTTGTGGGAGAAGGAAGGAGGGAGTGTAAATAGCTGTGTGAGTCTGTGCCTACTGGCGTTAACCCTCAAAACTTTGTCAAGAGTAGCCCTTCAGGTAGAGGTGAGAACACTATGAGTTGAACCATTTTGATTAGTCTGGATCCTCACATAAAACATATTTTGTTTTATTGTAAAGCTTAGCATTAGGATTCAGATTCACCAATAATCTTCTTAAATTGCATTTTCAACAAAAAAAAATAATACTTCAGGATAAAGCTTAAGCAGGTACAGCTTGAGCAATTCTCATGGGTATCAGGTACAGAAGGTAGAAAGTCTTCAATTTCATTGAGAAGAGACCTTAAGGTTGAGCTGAAAACAGATGTGATATAAAGAACAGGGCTAAAAGTACATTTCATTCCCCTAGTTTTTAGGTGGACCTTCAATAGCCCTAAACTACAGAAAACTACTCTTTATCTTCAGCTAAAGAGTTATTTACACTTGAACGGACAGAAAATTCTGTGGGGTTTGTTTTGGTGGGGAGGTTGCTTGTTTCCAAATTTGGTTTACAAATGAACTTCAGACAAGACAGCAGTCTTTAATGGATTTCTTGAACTCATTTGAATAATGATTTTGTTTAAGCTTTAGGGTGGCTTCAGAAAATCAAAAAAAATAGATGCGAGTTAATTTTTAGCAGTATTCAGAATGGACATTAAGACACATATTGGTTTGATTTAGTTTAAAGTTAGGTCTCACAGGGCTAATATATTTCTAAACAAAGCCTAGGGGAGAGGATGATGGTTATGTTTCTGTAACCAGGGGATGATGCTATAGCCTAATTGAAAGAAACCTTTGAGACAGATAGGAACAAGCATGTGGTTGATGTAATTGACAAAATAATTTTGTCTTGAGACACAAAACAGGTAGAGAGCTAAAGTTATAGGTGGAGTTTGGATTAATTTACGGGAAAGAATTCATAGAAATATATTGTACTGAGGAGACCTTTAAAAAAAACTAGCTATACAGCCTCAAATTTCAATTGAAAAATTCTTATCTGATTTAATTTGATGTCCTAGATTGGCCTAGGTAACCCTGGGTTAAGTACATAATTCCAAGTTGCCAGAAAACTGACAACCTGACAAATTTCTATCACATTGGGACAGACCAAACTACGCCTCTCTTTTTCTCAGCTACCCAGGGCACATCAATTAGGTATGGTACAGTTAAGCTTTTTTTTTTAAGCTAACAGTTTGGGGGGTTGAGAGGGTTTTTTATTCTTCTTTGATTTTCCTTTCTTTCTTTGTAAATTGGGAACTTTTTATTTTGTTTGGATAATACAGGTATTGCTTGACATTTTTTGAACAAGAGAAAACTAACTTCTCTGGAGACCTTTTGACAAGATGTTTTTGTGGCTTCTTCCATAATGAAAAAGGTGACTTTTCCCTTCTAGAAGACACCTGCTGAAGATAGATCTTGAATCTTCAGCCTGTCTTTCAGATGTCTTTTGATGCACAGTGAACACTTCATGAAAAATTTTTCCCTGTCTATCTACCAGATATCAACAGAATGTTTCCCTCCAGGTGGACCCTGCAGGTTCTCACTGCAAGGGGGTAGAGGAAGGATGAAGGGATGAAGACTGTGCTCTATCTGTAAGCCTCAGAACCAACAATAATTCATAAGTCTAGACAGGAAAGGGAGAAAGGGAGAACCTATCCATATCTTATATCAAAGAATACCAACCAACACCATTCACTCCAAAAAAACATACTTCAGTTATGTGAGTCACAAATAGAGAGCATGAAGAGTGGAATGCCTAGTTACAGAGCTCAGAAAGGGAAAACAATGACAGACAATGACTAGTGTTTCTCAAGTTCACTTTATTCTGCTTCATACCAGTCCTCAAAGATCTGAAAGCTTGTGTCTTGGGAGTATTTTCACATTTTTAACCCAAAAGCCAGCTTAATCTAATACCACAGGGAATCTGCAGCATCTAAGGAAAGTTCCTGGTGTTTTCTCTTAATGCTGTTCTTGGAAATAGCTTTGCTGTCTTGGCTGAAAAATCCAAAAGGAAAATCCACTTGGATACAGACATTTTTCATAAAAGTTTCAGCACCATATTGCAGAGATTTGACAGAATACAAAATTTGAAACAAGATGCTAAAATTACATCTACCAGCTCCCTCTAGAATAATGACTAGATAAGTAATACGTTCTACAAGCTTTTTTAACAGGTTAAAAAAAAACCCAGCCAATTAAATGAAAGTGGAAAATAAATTTTTTCATTTTAATATTTTAACCTTAAAAGAGAGAAAACATGGAAAACTTGACACTGCAACAAATCTTGAAAATTGCCACCTATTAACTAATCTAGATACACACTGAAAAACTAGAAAACTTCTGAGTTGAGTTGGTATGGTAAACAAGACAGCACCTCCTCAGATTCAGGAAAGAAACAAGCATTCAAATGCCTTTGCTGAAACAAGATCCCCTCTAATCTAAAAATCATGGTTTAAGAACAAGGTCTAGAAAGTTTTCCCAACCAATATCAAATGCACTAATGGAATCACCTTCATTTTTATTCAGTATGGTAGTAATAGAAAAAAAAAAACCCTTTGTAATCTGCTCTTGAACCAAATTATGTATTAGAGAACCTGGAGCATTTCCTTGAGGTCAATAGGATTAACTCCCAGTTCTTCAGCTTTACTGTGCAAAGATACAGAGAGCATGATAGGTTTCTTCAGCAGTTTGGTGGTAGTTTTACAGGAGCTGGCAGACTAACTAATCAATCCAGAGGCACTTCTGCTGCTGTTCATCGTACTTGTGGTGGGTACCAGAGAACAACACATTACCCTCAGGAAAACAGCTGACACTCTTCAAAACGCTTAAAGGGTATTTTTTTATGTGGAGATTTTATGGGGGGTTGTTTGGGGGGGGGGGGGTTTAAGGGTTTTTTTGTCTGCTACTCTTACTACTTTAAACCACTACTCAGTGCTTGATCATTACTAGGGAGAGGCAGGTGATAAAATAGAAAAAACTGCTTGTGATCTAACACTCTAATCTCCCTTCAAAGCAGATTTTTATTAACCTAATGTTAGGCAAAAGTTCATCATAATGCTCTGTATAACAAACAGAAAGTAAAATAAATTCTGAAGATCAAATTATGTGTTTCAAATTCATACTAAATTTAAGCCAGTACTATGGAAACTTTCACCAACAAGCCAATCCAAAAATTTCAGCAATAAAGTAACATCCACCATAAAAAAACCAAAGTAAAATTAGTTCCTATTCACAAAAAGTCTACTTTTAGGCTTTTATTTATTAATTACAAAGATTCATCTCAATATGCAAAACAAAAATGCTGAAAAAATGCAGTTCTGGTGTTTTGAGGTAACTTGTGAGTGTTGGACGTAGAACATGAAAGGGGGGGAAGATTCTGGAACTGCTGGTAAAATTCAAAAATAAGATGTAAATACTTGGTATTGATCTGAAGCTAAGTCTTCTGATAAATGCATTATCTGTTCAGAAAGGCTTATTGAACAGAACTAAGTGTTTCAAAGCCTGAAGATGCTTGATTTTTATTCTATCTATAGGGACAGGATACAGCTAAGAAATTAACCCTAATATTCACCAAAGTTTTGGAAATATTTTGGTGCAGAATCCAAGTCTTGCCATACATTAACATTTTCCAATGAAAAGGCAAGGTTAAATATGCCCTGACAGTGCTACTGCAAAGAGAAGGAAAGGCAACTTGCATTCTGGCCTCATCTAAGCTGCAATGGGGTGCACATATTTGCAATGGTGAATATAATTGCAAAGTGTTGATACTCTCAATTCTATGTGCAGGAGGTGGTGAAATGCCACTATGAGACAAAAACTTATTTTTTTCTAAAGGGCAAATGCTGTCTGCCCTCTCGAAGGGTCCATTAATAGGGAAAGAACATATTGTCCCCAAAGTAGATGGTGGATAACTGGCAGAAAGGATTGCTTTGTAGGCTAGACATGTCCACTATTGATTTAAATTCTTTCTATCTCAGGGGCAGGCTTGAAGTTGTCTTTCCCTTATGTCCAAATGCAAAGATGGTATTTTGCAGAAACATCAGTTGCTTCATGATTTGTAGACTGAAAAAAGCACTAAGCTGGGAGAAAGGTGAGGTGTCCTCATGCCTGTTCATACTCTGCCCTGAAACTTGCATACAATTCCATCACCTGATTGGCCAAGACTTAAGAAGAAGTCAACTGATGATGTGAAACCATGGCTGCTGAAAGCCAAAGCTATCATGAGACAGTAGATCTCAGAGCTAGCTACATACAGACTGGTCTTTCTTAGAATAAGAAATCCTATTTTCTTGCCTTGAGACACAGCAATCACTTTTACAAGGTGACTACCAAAATCCTGTCTTAAGCAAAAATGTGGTCCTGTGTTCCAAATACTTAGAGACTGATTCAAACCCTACCAACATTAGAATGCCTTCAAATGTCTTGAGATTTTTGTATATTCTAGCATGAAAGGGGAAAACTTCTTACACCAGAGGCTGGATTAATCAATAAATGTTGAATTGATTCACATAATGACATTTCCCCTTAGCTATTCTGAATAATTTCATTCGCGAAAGAGAATGAGACAGTCATTTTCATTCACCAGTATGTCAGGGATTTCTAAACAGGCTTTGAATATCTGCATTCATTTAGCTGTATCCCTGTTTGAATGAGGCTTAGAGTGATTCACCAAAGCATTTGGGCAGTCATTTCCCCCTGAATTCTGGAGGTTAAGTTTCCACTCTGCAATCATAATGAAAATACATAAAAGGATGCACAAATTCAGTACAACTGATAATTTTTTCATAAGCAATACTGATACAAGGTTGTGACCCTCCCTGTACTTTATCACTTTATCTATCTTCTTAAAATGCTGATTACATCACTACTAAGGCTGAATATTTTTGAGCAGTTCAGCAGAACCAAAACAATACTTATGGGGGTCTGCAGCTTTCTTATACAAATTTTTCATCTCAGAGTCTACAGCACACACTGTGGTATTTTTTTACTTCAGGTGTCACCTTTTTTGAGAGAAAATGTGGATAAAGAGTTTTTCCACTGAAAGTGACCAAATTTATGGCAAAAAATCCGTGCATAAAAACTAGAAGTTTTTACTTTACAGTAGAAAAACAAATTATTCATTCTTCAAAGAATGAAAATGATGGCGAAAGCATGGGTATGCCCCTGAAGTGCACAAGAAGTGATATCAGTGGTCCCCAGAAGTTCAGACTTCAAAAGTTGAGGACATCAGTACCCCCCCGCCTCTACATACCCTGAAAGGCATACGCTGGGAGGAAGGGCACGTGCCTCAATCACCTGTCTCTCAGCCGAGCTGGAGCCTCTCTCTCCAGCAGGCAGGACACATCTGCCCCAGTCAGAACATGGACCTGTGAGTAACTTCTCAGAAAGTGGCACTTAAGCCACCTTGGTCCTTTCTCACACAACAGACACCAGGAAGAAAAGTGCATAAATGGAAGAGACCAGCACAACTGTCAGGAACACTCTGACAGAGCTCCCCAGGTACACTGACACCAGCTCAGCACCTTCTTTAATTTCTTCTTTCCCTGGGTTAAGTAAGAAGGCTCTTTGTCCTAATCCTTCTTCCAGGCTGGCACATTTGGGTACCTTCAGTGGTTGTTGGGAGGAAAGTGTTAAAAGCAGAAGAATGGTGAAGAGGATTCATTCAAGTGACCTTGCACCTGGAAATGCCAAGGCCTGGAGATTAATGGTGTGGAAAACCACATATATTGCGCCTTTTCCTGTTCATCCTCTTGACTGTTTTGAGGAGTAGGATCTCTGTGTAGAGATAACCTAAATGTTTACAGAGACTTGGAGGCACTCTTACAGACCTGCTTGAGCTCCCAGTCTTGGCAGAGAAAGTATTAAAGCTCAGAGATTATAAAAGAGCACAAGGGAGATCACAGCTTGGGCCCTTAACAGAAGGGTACAAACAGCAGTCTCACCAATCACCACGGTGAAGTAAGCCTGATGGTGCCAGCAATCCCACTTGTGTGTCTCCATTCAGGTGTTGATTAAGGATCATAGCAATGTTAGTGAAGTAATAAGTTTAATCTTTGCTTTTCACATTTCACATAGCAGCAGATGCAAAGACTCTGAGAGCAGGATATACAGTGTTGAAGTAGCAAGCAGTGGCTTGTTGGTTAAGTCACACAAAAGGCAGCTGGGACTGGGTGAGCTATAAGGCCAGACTTTTGTTGGGTCCCAGCCCAATGGGCGCCGTCAGGGTCTTTGCTGACCAGATGGGCACTGGTCCTGTAAGGTCAGGTCAGCCTGCAAAGCCTCGGGATTGGCTCCTCTGCAGTGCCAAGCTGCCATTATCCAGCTGCTCCATCACCACCAATGACTCGAACCAATTACTAAACGATCCTGTTTTTAGGGTTTTGTCTTTCTGTATTGCTTTTTATGCTCCTGAATCTATGAGCTACTTGGTAATCTAGTCTTGACTCTCTTACTGCTGGCTATAATTTTATCCTTCTTACCTTTCAACAGAATTTCTCACAAGTCTTCTTCTTCAGTAGTATGAACGAGGTTGTGCAGCTGAGACAAACCAGAGCTGGACCTTGGAACTTTGGAACACATGCAATTAAATATTTTATAAAAGAGGCTGGTTCCAGCAATAGTTCTTCTCTTACCTTTTCCTAACATGATCTTCATGGCCTATGATCATATAGGAGATAATCAGTGGTTCACAACTGTTAAAATGTATCTTCAATAGCACAAATTTATAGTCTTACCAAATGTAATATAAATGTCTGCAGAGCACACAGGATTTTTAAGGCACTGTATTTAAAGTAAGAAACAGACATCCAAACAATCCCTAGTGATTCAGTGGTATAGAGGTTTTTTTTTGTGTCGAAGGCAACTTAAAATGGGAAAAACAACACTTACTTCAAGGTACATGCCAAAGGAGAAAGAAGCCTCAATGTACATTCTGGTGTAGCTCCTTGACTTTTTCCAGCAGACACAAAACTTATAAGCACCTTGGCTTACAAAACCAGAATTTGTCTGCCCATTTTCTATTCACCCTCTGCTCTTTTTGGAAAGGAAACTCTAGAAATATCTGTTAGCACTTCTAATTGCAGAAAATCAAAGTTCAGATACACCAGTACAGAAGAAAAGCAATTCAGGTCAGAAATAATGACAAATATTCCATTTTCCTTTATACAAAGAGATAATACCTGTAATAAATCTACTTATGCATGTCTCCAGGAAATAAATGCTTGCGTTTGCTCAAACCATATTTGAGTCAGCTTCAAAAGAAAAGTTTCATTTACGTCCATTAATTCACCTTCAGTTTCAGAGGAAGGGTCCAGTAGGTTCCTATTTCTTCTGAAGTACTGAGCTAGGCAATTATGACGTCCCAGAGCTGCGAGAGGTACGCAGGTGCTTCACACATTTTGATCTTTATCCAAGCTTTACACTTCAGGTAATTGACTCATAAGGAAAGTCATAATCACCATCCATCAAACTTGTTTCAGCATGCGCCTAGCCATGTACACTCAAAGAGACTTCAAAAAGAATAAGTGCCACACTGAAAAGGGAATATAGGGCTTGTCCAAACAGTGGAAAGCAAGAGGCTGCACACTTCCTAGGACATGGACTTGAGATTTCATTCAAAAAAATAGGACTAATTTGATCTTCAGGAACTGATTCATAGCACTGTATATCACAGTTTATTATGTTGGCTAGACCTCACTTTACTATTCAAGATTACCTTTACATCTGTTAAAAAATAAAAAAATCAAAATTACATTTTCAAAGACTCAGTTAAAAGTTTATATATAAATTAGATCACAGAATCAATTGTGTAGAGTATATTTCCACAATGACTTTCCTCAGGTTAAAAGGCCCTTATTGCAAGCTCTGTCATTGCATGCCTTTTGTTTCATGGATATAGGATGTCATAACTTTGATTATTGCTACATTGAACAACATAAGAGATGTACAGAACTGATAATAGCATCTAAATCTAAAAACAAAATGTTCAGCTCAGGTCAGCAATCTGTTATCCCTTGTCTACACATCTTACCAGCATTTCAGCTCTTCCTTGAAAAGACAGCAGGAAAAATTATGCAAGCTGAAGAAGAAAGAGAAGATGCTGGATACTACATGATATACATGAATGCTGCTACCTCACATTTTAAACTGTGTGCTTCTAGTAGGTTTCCAGCTCTGTGAGCCACTGGTTTATCTTGAAGCACTAGGAAAGCTGCACTAGAAAAGACAGCTGAGACAAGAAGCATGAGGTAGCCACACCTTTCAACACAGATTTAATTCACTGAGCCAACTGCCCTGTTTAATAGTATCTAATGCAGCACAGCACACTAAAAATTCAGATGAAGTATCTTGCATGAGAAAATAATAACACTACTGCTAATTATTAAGTATGTGCAGTCTAGAAAAACTGAACAGCTCTTCTAGTTCTCTGACAAATTTTTCTGTAACAGAAAGGGAAAAATCAGTTTAAAAATACTGATTTATGCCCATCTTGTGATACCTCACTAATTAGGGCAGATTTCACTACATATAGTTCCACAAATTATTCTACTAATACTACTAAGTAATTGAGTCTAAGGTACAAAAGTTAAAATGTAATAGGATTTAATGATGGGCTTTATACTCATAGTGGTCTCTACTCCCATGAAATGTTAAAATAGGCTCTTTCAGTACCATCTAGATGTCTCCCAACAGGTATAATTCTGCAGTTTCAGATGAATCTTTTAAAACTTTATAGCTGAAACTTGGTTATAATGTCTGTTGCAACCCAGGAATTTAAGAAATAAAACTGCTGACTCTCCCAAGCTAAAAAAGCCACATTTCAAAGGGTTGTAAACATTTAATTATTTTATTATTGAATGAATTTTTTGTCAGAGTAGCAGTTTTAACATAGATTGAATAGCCCAGGCTGAACAGCTGATCCAATATATCTGGCTGGTAATACTGCTTTCGACAAACACATTTGATGAGCAAACATGTCCTCCTAGCCACCTACACTCATACCCATCTGTTCAGATGGCAACATGCCTCTGCACTAGGTAAAATGCCAGTATTAGAAGGCCAGAGAAAAAAGCCAAGAGTAGGGCTAAGGAGAAATCTAAATAATATTGCACTTACCACATCTTCTTCCTGAATGTCATCTTACTTGTAAGAAGAATTATATTATTGCACATTGACTTGTAAAATTTTGTTCCTGTTGCATACAATTAAAGGACTAGCAGTGCACAAGAAAGGAGAATTGGTCGGGATACTCGCAGCTGCCAAAAACCCTTGAGATTAATTTCAGCTAGTATTTAAGAAGCCCATTAAGGATATCTGTCAATTGACTTTGAAAAGGTGGAGACAGCAGGTTCTGCAGGTGAAGATAGTTCACTAGAAGACAGCACCACCTGGGACAGTCACAGTGCTGAGTCTTCATTACAAGTTCTGTATCTATAATGACAGCTTGGAGTGGCAAGCAGTCTAGAATTCACCCACTCTGAATCACAAACTTTGTCATATGTTTGTTTTTCAAACCGGTGCATTGTACTTCTTAAAAAGCACAAAATCTGAGAAAAATTTATTTATCCATAAGTCTGCAGCTGATGCATTCACTGCAGTTGTGTGTTTTTGCCACTGTAAAGTGGGTAGAAATTACTCAGTATTCTGTGGGGAACAAAACTGTGTGGGGAAGAAATTTATTTTATACTTCCAAGTATATAATGAGTAGGGGTTTCTAATTTTAAGGTTTTTACATTACCAAAAATAATTTCTCTTTTGGTAGAAGTGATTTGGTTTTTTTCATAACTCTAATATTGCCCCAAACAGTTTTTAGCATATGTAGGCACTTCTTTAGAAACTATGTTTAAAATAAAAAGGCAAAATGTAGGCACTTCTTTAGAAACTATGTTTAAAATAAAAAGGCAAAATTTACAAAATATCTCTTAGCAAAACTAATGATTAACAAAGTTTTCTTTTATATATGACCTGGAAAATATTGAGATGATCTTAGAAAAGCATTTTCCACTTTGGCAACCAAGCCCCATTTTCTAAGCTTTGGAAAATGCTGATTTTAATTAGTAGGCCATATGCTGCCATGTATACCTCTTTCTAAGTGAAATGCCTTTGCTTTGGGATCTCTCTGACACTTGGCCACCCAGACAGATCCAAAATCTCCCACTGACTGTACAAACTGTTTAGGAACAATTCCAAATCCCAGTAGAAAAGGTTGTTATTATACTTACCCTTTTGCCACAAGAGCTGTACACAGTGGGGAGGTACAGTCCCACCCCTTGATATGATTAGAGTTAACTCTGAGATTCTTCATCCTTTCTGTAAGAGCAGAGACAGGTGAAGTTATTAATTGTTACATGTTTTGAATTTTGAGAAATCTGTGCAAGAAGGTGAGTCTTCCAGTTCTCTCTGGGAGGGACAATGCCAAGTGTTACAGCCAGCCCATGATTGGAGAAAGTAACCAATAGAGGATGACTGCACAGAAAGAAGGACAGGGAGTGCATAAGAAAATCTGCAGTTATGTCAACACCCCTTAAGCTTTTTTGCCGAACTCCAAGCAATTCAGAGCTATTTTTTTCAAGAATGCTGTAGAATCTATAAGAATCTATCTTCTTGGTTAAATTTTATTAAAGAAAGAGGGATGAAGAAACCAGACAGAGATCGGAGGTCCTTCATTAAATCAGAAAAGAGGAACCTCAAATACTGGTCTGTTTTCTACTCTCATCTATGGATAGTCTATATACTGTGTTGAATCACTGTTAGCATCGTGCCCTCTACAGTAGTTAATTTGCTCTTTATATAATTAAAATTCTCTAATCTCAATTTTACATTATGAAAAGGACTTCAGTTGCAAAAAAATCCAAAAAAAAGAGAAAACTCTATTTTTAATAAATTTTTCTGTCTCAGCTCCAGAGATGTATTCTAATCATGTGCTGAATTAGTATCCTACTAGCAATAGTCTCAAATTTCAGATATACAACCGGCCTGATACCTTCCTGAAATCTACTTAATGTTCTAGACCTATCTCTAAAGCCAAGTACTGTTGTTCAACTGTGCAACAAACTACACAAGAAATAAATACATATATAGAGACATTGTAATTTACTTGTATATGTTATCCTTCATACCTGAGGTAAAAAGTGCTTTATAGACCTGATCAGTTATGGAGTAACTAAAAAAGGAATATTTTAAGAAGTGATTTAATTAGAAGGAGTAATTCATATATCAGATGGCAAAAAAGTTCCCTATTGCATTTTTTTTAAGTTACAAGATATCTGGCAGAGAGCAGAAAAATCAAATGAAGATTCAAATGAAGATGTGAGTTGAAGGAAGGTTGGGAAGAGCAGATTGTGAAAGCAAAGCCGAGCAAAGCCATGAAGAATTTTAACAAAAAGCCCAGCATATAATACACCATTCTTCCATAAAGTATAGTATTTTACTGCCTGTAAATTCAATTGAAGTAAATATCAAGGTACTTCTGAAAAGTTCACTTAGTTTCCATTTACATATTTATCCAATATGTAAATATCCACTGTTGCAGATCTGATACTTGGCACAATAGCAGAAGCACACAAGTGATAAAATGTTGGAAGTCAATATGAACATTGTGCTATGAGCAATCTTTGTCACAATTTCATGGCAAAGGAGAAAATATACAGTTGGTAAGTGGACATGATGAGTGATTTTCTTTGCTTGCAATTTGTAAGGTGTTTCATCAGCTTTGGAAAAATTGTACCTACCTAGGATGTCTAGGATGTCTCTTAAGGAACATATTAAATATACAGCCCAAGAAGATTGTGAACTTAGAGAATCATCAAAAAAAAAAAAAGGGGAAGAACTTAAATTGTTACATTACTTTTGTGCAATCTTATTCCAAAGAATAACTGGATTGTATTATGAAAAATACCTCCCTCATAAAAGATCCAAGAAAACTGAGACTGCAGGATTTCATCACCAAACAACATAAGAAAATGTTAGTCTACAGCTATGGTTCCGATCTTGTGTTCTTGTTTATCCAAGCAAAACTGGGAGTTGTTCCCTATAAACATCAGGAAACAGCATCAAAAGCATCTAAAAGCCACCATATAGGGGGTAGTTTTCTCAGAGAGAGATTGTCCAGTTCTTGTCCTACCATAGGGTAGACAATGGACAGATGGTTTTCAGGTTTCTGGGAAGTCCTATACAGTCACACTTTGCTTTTCAGTTGTTTTCCTAGAATACAGTTTCAGAAAATAAGTCTTCATTTTCTGTCGAGTTTCAGGCAGCAGCAAAATCTTTGAGGAGTCTTTCTAAATGTCTCAACTTATTCTTACAATGTCTCAAAGAGGTAAGTTACCTACAAGTTAATATCACTGTAAGAAAAACAGAAAAAACTTACTACTTCTGATGAAATCAAAACTTTAATAAACATACCATATATCCCTACAGTCAGAGAAGCAGCAGAGCCTGCCAGAACAGCCTGTAGTATGCTAGAACTCCTAGTTATGCTTCTTGCCTTTTTTTTTTCTCCAGAGGAAAAAAAGTACTCATTTAAAAATGAATGAAGTTAGGACCAAGCAAAGACTTTTTCAGCAATTGCTTTAATCATTCAACAATTTTTCTTAAGCATAGCAGTCTCTCATGAATAATCTCAACAGTGTCCAGGGTCTGGGTGATTATTCCATGATTGAATAAATGTGACTGATGGGAAATCAGAACACTAAAACACTTGAGCATTGTGCAATCTGTCCAGGTAGAACTGCTGTGAAATTGTTTAGCACGTTTCATTGTTCTTAAAATTGAAACTACAAATGCATTTTGAGACCCTCTAAAAACCCAATTCTATCTTTCTTTTCTACGTATACAAAAAAACAAAGAAGGAATTCCATTTTTGCAGTTTTTAAGAACCACCCTACATCTTATATTCTGACTTACATTGATCATTTTAATATTAACTGACTAACATTTAATTTCTGAATATTCCAGAGAATCGTTCCATTCAATATCAATACTTTTCTATCTGAGCAGTAGGAATATGTACTAAAGAAATGGACGTGATTCATCCATTTTAAGAATGTTCTTCTCATGTCTTTTACTGTGTTATGTGAAATAAATTTCTATACTCTGCAAAGTTGCATATGAATCTCTGTTGCTGCTTTTGGATGTGTAAATAACATCACAGGAGAGCCACAGAAAGACTGCTGAGTACCTGATAGAAACACTTTTGATGCATAGTGGGAAGAAGGCTCAGATTTCCAGATTTGTGCTTAGACTGCATTTTCTTCATATATGCTCAACTGTAAAAAGATTTTTTTCAATATATATCCTGCTCTAGAAACTCCATTTGGTTCATTGAAGAGAATATCATACCTGGGAAACATAACAGCAAACTTGAGAACAAAATTTAAACACAATTTATCCTGTGCTATATTACAAGTACTTTCACTCTTCATTTTGAAAGCCTTTTTAGAGTGCTCACTTGGATTTATCAGATTTAGTGTCAGCCTTATAAAGAGACAAGTTAAAAGTTTAAAATTTTACTTTAAATATAATTTTTAATTAATTTAAAAACTCTGTTTAGGACATTAAAATGAATGTAATCTATGTATAATCATTATTCCTTGTCGTAATTATTACAGGCTAAGAACCAAAAATTACAAAATTGCAGAATACTGGTATTGAAGATAAGAAATTATCCTTGTTCAAATAGCTACCAATCTCAATCAACAAACAAGGATGGGTGGAAGGAAAGGAATATACCTTTCATGCCAATAAAACAGAGTATGGCTGCGAGTTCCATGTTAATTCTGTGACTGACTCATTTTTATTTCACTTTTTGGGTGAGAATCATGGATATCAGCTGCATCTTTCAGCCTCTGTGTAAATAGTTTTGTGCAGCTTTCCTTCCAGCTCACTTGTCAGGTAGAAAATGTTATTTCTGCTTACAGATCCAATTGTTTCCATATTTTATGCAAGAAATAATAGAAAATTGCATCCCTTGGAACATCCTAGTCATTATCAAAGTCTACAACTACAGTTAGATCAAAGTCTACAACTGCAATTAGGTGATAGAGTCAATAAGGAATTAAGAAAACATGTCCTTTAGAAGAAATTGAGAAGTCTGGTAATGAAGGGAACTTCATAAATGACATGCTTTAGTTGTATTCAGTGCTTGAAAAGAAGAATGAAACTCTCTACTGTGCTGTATTCTTTCATGCTGTGCATCATACTGGAAGGGACAGAGGGAAAGGGGGAACAGCTGTCTTGGACACCAGCAGGAATTCAGAATCAACAAAAGATCGCACTGAGTTCCTGCTCTGTGAACTACTGATGACTTCCAATCCAGATGCACACTTCTGCCAGTAGCCTTGCCTGCCTGCAGTATGCAGTGAATAAAAAATTGTCTCCTTCCACTTCTGTCCTGCTCTCCACAGTCACCCTACTCATTTGATTCTTTTTGATCTTTCATGCAGCCACTTTGTGATGGCGACTGGGTTTTTTCACTGCTCAGGGTAAACAGAATCCAGAATTATAAGCAAACAGAACAACCTGAAAGTGCTTACAGCTGCTTAATTTATGCTGTCATTCATCTGGACACAGAATATGAGTTTCGAAATAGCTTTTGGAATCCTCAAGAAGTAACTTGTTCCTGATCCACAGGAAAGGAGCTCTTGGAACATCTATTCCACTCACCTCCTGCACCCAGTCAGCATTTGAATCACTCCAGATATGTTAACAGGTAGTTGTGGACAGGGAGTGTTGGTTCCCAAACACATATTCTCATCTGGATTACATCATTAATAATGAGTTTTCATGTTTCCCTCTCTGGTTCTTTTCAAGCTGAAAGGTAAGTAAGGAACTTCCTTCACAGAAGAAAGCCAAAATTATCCAGAACAAAGGTCCTTACTAACTTCAGTATCTCACATTCCCCTAATTTAAAGAATATCAAGAATATTTTAAATAGAGATATTAAGGGTCCTATCCATCTAGGAAGACAACAAGCTCATTTTGAACTAAAAGGAGATAAAAGAGTAACACACAGAAACCAAAACTGGAAACAAAAATCTGAGAACAATTTTTTACTTAAAACCAATGTGGAAATCTTTCATCTTTCTCTTCAGAATAAATTTGGCAACTTTCAAGCTAAGGCAGTTTTGGAATAGACTAAAGCAAGGTTTATATTGAAAGATTTTTTTAATAGTAACTTTAGAGAGCAGAATGGATTGTGAAGCTTTAGATGGAATTCAGGTCCCTTGGAATATGCTATTTCAGAAAACTAGATATGTTCAACGAAGGGAATACAATGTAAAAATTTTGATAATTCATTTTGAAATAGCTTCACACTGATATTTTTACCCTACATTATAAAATAACATATTTAAAAATTCAAAGATTAAGAGAAACATTTCTACTTTATTGAAATTAAATGTTTAGTATGAATTTTAAAATATTGAGGTGGGATTTTTTTTTTGCTTTTTCCTTTATGAAAAACATTGACATTTGAGTGTATACTTCACCTTAGATACTTCAACAAATTTTGACAACTTCTGAAAACAGAATGTCCATCATATAGATAGCTGCAGTCACTGGCTTTTCAGTTGGCACAAGACTTTAATCTGTACCACACATGCTATGCTTTTTAAGCTATACAAATATTAGCTAATGCTTTTGAGCATCTTGAAATCCATTTTAAGGTAACTGAATGTACAGCAAACTAGGTGCACTCAGAATATGTACGAGGAAGGCAGAGAAAGCACAGGGAGGACATTATAGTTACCTGAGACAAAAGTAATTTAAAATCTTTGAAAAAGAAACTAGAGAGAAATTTGTGTTATTAAGCTTTTATATTGTCATTGATACTGATAAAGTCACTTTTATCACTTTAGTATTTTGCAAAAATTTCTCAACTTTGAAATGGTTCATCCTCATTAACTCTCGTATGTGACTACTGGAACCTATTATTAAAGAACTGTATACACCAATTTCACAGAACAATAAATCATCACTTGTATTGGTTTCAATAAATTGTTAATTCATTGTTCTAGATTGCAAAAGTCAGTGAGTTGGTTAAAATTAAAGCTTCTCACTGTAAAAACACCTTTTTCCAGTACATTAAAAGGATTTTAGCACTTATGTCTCCTCTATGCAAGATGCTTAGGACACCTGATTAAGGAATTTGAGATGGAAACATGCAATGGACAAGTCAGCATTGGAAAGTAGGCTACTTTTATCATCCTAACTGCAACAACAGAGGAGCAAGCAAATATAATAATATTGCATCTACATAGTTATTAGAACTTTAGCAGATTTGTGCATAATTTTATCATGAGACACCTTTGCTCTTTTCTTTGACTTCAAAACACAATCGAGACCTCTGAACTGAAGATGAATGAATGACACAATTTCTGTTTTCAGTTTTGTATGGAGAACAAAAGCTGTATATATTTTCCCAAACCTTTTGTTTCCAAAGAGACTAAGTTCCTGACTGGGCTCCTAAATGTGTCAATGCATCCCCTGTGTTCCTGCTCCTCAAATCCACCAAACCAGAGGACCTCGGGATTGCACTATCATTGCTACCAGTTCAGAGAAGTAAGGTTTCCTTGACATGAGAAGTAGCACAGACAAGGGTGAAAGAGATACATGCCCAGTTCTCATATCTTCCAATAGATAATGGTCAGATAAACACTCCAATACCGACCTAGGAAGGTCTCCAAGACCAAATAACCTAGGTGTAGTCATAGAAGCACAGACATCTCGCTTGGAATAGAATAATAAGCAAACTATTAAGGAAAAGAAAAATAATTATAATTTAATAAGATCAAGTCTTTTCTGAGTCCTGCCAGATTTTGATTTGGTTCTGCCCAGCAGTGGTTTTAGTAGGGGCTAAAAAGAGGTCACCTTCCCCTACCCCAGCACAACTGTGGAGTAACATAATTAAGTTGGATAGATGAAGGAACATAAACCACTCTCTGTTCAGAAAATTGCATTAAGCTTTGTGTTGTGACAGCAAAACGTTTATGCTTCTTACCATTCTACCAGCCAGCCTGAGTTTTCTGCAAAAGTCCACTGTAAAAGGCACAGAATTTCTCCAACATTTATTTTTGCCCTTTTTTTTAATAACTGACTCACTGCAACTTGGAGAAGGTATTTAATAATTGACTTTATTTCTATCAGTCACAGAAAATAGAACTTTTCTTTAAAAAATAGATTAAAAACTCCTGATTCTGTTTGATAAAAAAATGAGTTAATTATACCAGAGTAAATTGTAGAAGGTCATACTGACATCTGGCGGCCTTTCAGAGATACTAAAATTGCTCCCAGCAAATACTCAGTGCAAGAACAGTAACAATATGAAAATGACATCGTGGTTCTCTTTGTATCTGTGCACATTTAGCAAGTATTATTCAAGACCAGAGTTAGGAGGTAATGAGTCCACTGAAGTATGGCATTTAACTAACTGCCATGTTAAGTCACACTTGATGCTGCCCTGGCTGCAGGCATGAGAAAGCCACAAGTTTTCATAAATAGCAATTAAGGGTGCCAAAGCTGTCACCACCACTCTGCAAGTGCTTTGGGAGTTATCAGGATATTTCACCGTGCCACACTTTATTAAACAGAACGGCAGCCAGTGGGAGTAAAAGCATGTTTTTAGTAATATTGCCATCATGGGATCTAATAGATCTAATCATGGACCAGAACTCCATCTCAGAAGACAGTAACTGTACAAACCATGAAAATGATGGGGCTGTCCATAGTAGACTATAGTCTAATTATAAGACAAGGAACAGTCAACAGATTGAAGCAGATTGAAGTTGCTGCAGGCCAACACATTAGGGTCCAGTCTCTGAGAAAATGTCACTAAATAAGAACACTTTTTTTTTTAAAAAAAAAAAAGGGAAGCGGAACTCTCCTGTGATAGTGTAAGAAAACCAAACTCTGAGAAGGAAGAGTCTCTTTCCTGAGAAAACAACATATATTTTGAGGGGAAAATATCTCTGCTTCATCTATGGAAGAGATTATTTATGTAACAGGAGAATTTCCCCTAAATCAGGTACAGCAAAGGACTTGGGAGACACACTGCATCATTACTGCTGCTGAAAAAGGTAAGAAAATATTGCCTTCTCCCCTCTGAAACAAGAGTATAGTGTGGTTTTGACTCACTGTCGTGAAGTCTGCTGACGTTTCTAAATGTTGAAATGTTCTAAATGTATGTTGGCAAGGGGGAAAGAAGTGATCTGATTCGCTCCTCCATGCACTAAAACACACAAGAAAACCAGATGAGCCTTTGCTGCTACCTGTCATCAAGAATTTAATTTTAGATCAAGAGAACAAAATTCTGTCAGCAAAGGTTTTCCTGTCAATTCCCAGGCTTGGGAATTCCATCGCAAGAGATTATCAAGAACTAAGGTCTCCATTACAGAGAAACAAAGTCCACCAGAAATTGTATAATAAATAATATAAACTTCATCCTGAATCTGCTCAAGGAATGTGTATATATTTCCCACACAGAGGATATTCTGAAGGACATTTCATAGTATTTCATGAAAAAACTCTTTGGGTTTTTTGTGACATTTTGGTTCATTTAATTTTTTCTGCTACAATATTTTAAGATTAAAGGTGAGGTAGCCTACCTATGGTTTATTGGCTACATCTACAATACTGCCTGAATTATTAATTCAGCTTACCAGATCCTTTCCCTGTGTGCTTCAGATGCACGCAGAAAACATATCATAATCCAAATAAATTACTGCCACAGCTCAGCACTTGTTTCCTGAAGACTGGCATCTTGTTTTCCCTATCCATATGATCAAAAGGAAGGAACCTTCTGACTGCAAAACCCAACACCCACTAACACTTGGCTGTTACAGGCCCATTGCATGAAGGGGCACAAACACTTCTTGGTGATCCATCCAAAAGTTCTGCTTACTGCTTTGCTTCCTCCATGCAGGATCCAGAGTTCCACCATCTCATGACAGAAAGGTGCCAGAAGAAGTGGCCAGCTTCTGGCATGGGAGAAGATCTGAGGGCAGGTTTGTGAGGGCAGGTTTGGGCAGCGTGATTCAGGTGAGGAAAGGAAACTAGGAAGATGAGATGAGGAATAGCCTCAGGAGTCTGTAAAGTAGTCCATAAAGGGTCTGCAAATGATCCCAGGGGAAAGCAAGGAAGAGATGCTTTTGAAGGAAGAAAAAAATTCTTCAGGCACACAAGTCCAGCAAAAAGGAGGCATGGCATAGAAAAAAAAATATAATCTAGATGTAAACTAGTTTCTTAATATATATGGAAGAGAAACCTTCTAAGCAGATTGTTGGGGGTTGAATAAT